>JAUYWG010000047.1:12507840-12521003 GCA_034779775.1 Enteromius afrohamiltoni
TGGTTTGGGAGATGTTGAGCAAGTAAAGTAAAAATAAATGCATATTAAAGGACAATGAAAGGGTTGTTTGACATTTGACATTTTTAGTGAGTTCCAAAACAAAAAGAACCTTTCACTTTAACTTACCAGGCCACTGCATGTGCTCAGAGCTGCTTGACCCCACTTCGATGTGCTGCTCCAGACATCTCCCAGGAAGTAGCATAGAGAGTGGCCATGGCTATTTAATGTAGACCTTTGCAGCCCACCATATCTCCACTCTGTGAGGAATCCAGGCCCTAGTAGATAAGGGTTTAGGGTGAGGTTAAAGTGCAGGTCTTGACCACCATACTGAAGATGGTAAAAAACCTGGGCCAGGCTCTCTTTGTTTTTTGATGTCTCTCTCCTTTGAATTCGACTCACACGGTGGGACACATGATTGGACAAAAAATGTCCCGATGAATCCACTCGTATAGGATGAACAACTTCATAGTTGGGAAATCCATCAGGAAAACTATCTGGCAAAACAAAAGTGTAATAACTATTAGGATAAAAAGCGGTCACTTACATGAATTGAAATAGAATTCAGCTAAAACACAGCAAATTCACATTTGATCTGAGCCATACAGAAACTCGAGTAGGGTTCTTAGTAGGTCAGATGTAGAGTTCACACTTGGGGCCTATTAACTAGTCCTTAACTACTGTTCAACTACTATTTACTTTACATAGAGATTACTAATCTACTTGAGGTAACCAAACTGTTATTTCTATACAGCTCAGCTATTTTCATGATATTCTCTCAAATGTAAATGAATTAAAGGATTAATGTCTGCCAGGCAAGAGATGTGCTCATTATTCCAGCCGTTACTGCTGTTCAGGGTCATCTGTAAATATTTAGTTACTGTATACATAGAGTTATGCTTCAGCAACGTTTAATGGTCCAAAAGCTCAAATATTTAGCACTGCATAATCTTAGTGCCTACTCACAATACAGCTGGTGCAACAGCCATACAATATCATAGATTCTTTTGGCTTAATCTAGTAAGTAAAGCTCAACTACTGAGCTTATACTAGCAAATTGCCATGCTAGAAATAAGAAATCAACACTCTGGTATGAGCAAACAACAAAGACAACTCATCAAACTTTCAAAGATAGTCAAATTCCCCAATTCCCCAAATGCACAGATTTTTATAATTCAAATAATTAATTAAATATAACCATGAATTTTCATAATAAAGGCAAGATGAAGCCTGTCATTGTGTTCAAACAACAGAAAATAATAAACTTACAGAAGGATTTATAGCAATTATGTGGTAGAGTAAAGACTAAAATAACTTCTCAGGTCTGCCTTCTCCATGTTCCAATATTTCCCTAGAGACTCTGTAGTACAAACATTTGAACAGTCTCTGTTACATGAGTTCAGTCTGTTCACTGGCAGCCCTGTTGCTTTGACCTACATGATTGTGGAAGCAGAGGGAAACACCATTAGGGGTAGTAACCTCCAAGAAACAGGATATGGAGTGAGGGGTGTACACACCATTAGGGCAAACATAAGTCAAAAATACACAAAAGCCAAACAGAAGTAATGTGATGCTGATATTTAAATACAATTCACATTACAGTATCCTTATACCTCACACTTAAAAATGTATTCCCAATTGCACTAAAAATAACAATAAAAACATTTTATTACAAGCATTTCTGAAGTTTTGTGGTTGTTTAATATTATTCGGTAGCTTCACGCAGCAACAATTGATACTGCAATGCGTACTGTGGCCTAAAAGTCTCATTTCTGTTCAAATAACCTAATAAAGATGAATTCATATCCAACTACAGCAGAGTGCCAGTAGAAAATTAAACAATATGTAGAGCATGTGCCATCACAAATAATAAACAGTTCAAAAAGAAATCTGAGAACAGGACATAGCTTGTAATTCATAAAGTTGTAAACTGTACCAAATATTTCACTTCCACTTTTTGCAGGTCGACAGTGTCAGAAGTTATATGATTCCCAAAGTATGGGCAATGAAAAACTCTATAAATGCATGAATGTCATTGTTAACAAAATTTGACAAGTGGCATCTGTAACAATGCTTATATTATTGAGCCATTTTTGCTATTACTGCTATTACCCCACTTAATGTTTTACAACCTCAACCTGCCACAATAAGTTTGTATTAAAAAACAGAAAAATATGCCATTTTAAAATCAGAAGGTAAGCAACATTCTTTATGAACTGTATTGCCCACTGTACACAAACACCATCATGCGAACACGCGCACATCATCTGACAAAGCAACAAATAAAAAACGCTAAAAATCACAGCGTGGGACTACAATGAGACACAAGCGCAACCCACTCACCTGTGTCTTGAGCTGTTGTGCTCTCGAACATGGACAGAAGCCCAGCTGTTATCACAAAGCAGAGAGAGAAACTTGCTGGTCCCAAAACTTTAATGCCGTAGTCCAGCTGAACCATCATGTCAAACTGCACAAAGGAAAAGACAGATCACTCCTGGTACATCTACAGTCCATTTAAATGGTGATAGTTTTAATTGTAACTTCTGCCTCAGCCTTATGCATCGGTAGTTTGGACCCATCACACAAAAGAACGCTACTGCATTTATTAAGCCAGAGATCTGCAATGGTCATCAGTCCGAGACAAATGATGTAGCATGATAAAGTCTGTGAATCCGGTGCATGGGCGATTTTGGACTCCGTTAATTCAGCTGGGACGGCTGCAGTTTCTGATGCCGCACACAGAAGAATAGCGAACTGAGTTTTAGTAAAACTTTGTAAAAGTACCGCCCTCTCGCTCTTCTAGTAGGAGGACCCTGCCTTTGTGTTTATGGCGCTTTTCCACTGCAAAGTACGGTACGGCACAGTGTCAGCCCCACTCCAGTCCTTTGTTTAGTGCTTACTGTGTTTATACTCGATCAAATGAGTCCTATTTCATAATGCATCCGTTTGTAAACGTTCACAATCACAGGACGCGTTCTTGAGTTTAACCTGTGCGATTTTAAATGTTGGTAGCTATATGAATACAACGTGTTTGTCTCGCGTCAAGACGGTTTGTTCCCTTGTCGTTACAGCTATAAAGTCGATTTACATTCTGTTTAGTTTCTTTCAGCTCCGGGGAGCTATTTTTTGAATGCAAGAAGGCTTGTTTTGTATCCATGTTGATGCTATTAATAATAATATATTATTAATAATATACTACCTAATAATACTATTAATTATATTTTCTACTATGCATTTAATTGCTGGATATTGGCATATTCCCATAGCCTGTATCCTTTGACTATTATCATTATCATTTGTTTATTTGCATTAGGATATGGAAATATAAAGTTCCACTGCGAAAAAAAAAAAAAGTCATACAGTTTTGGGTGAATTAACCCTTTAACACCTACTTAGTAGCCTAATTGTACACCTGCCCCACCATCTTCCACTCTACCTGACATTTCATCCATAAATCGAATAGCTGAAATCTGAAGATCTGACATTGCAAGCTAATTTTAAGGGAGTAGCAGCAAACTAAACTGCTGCTGATATGTGAGTGTTCATCAAGTGCCCCCTCTGGTGGTTACAACAGCAAGGAAATATATTTAATATCAATTTACGATGCCATTCCCATCTACCATGTAAATTGCAGAGGCTTAAGATGATATATGATAAAATGATACACGATAAGGCTTTATTGACTCTAAGAGTAGTATGAGCTATCAACAGGAACTAAAAAAAGCAAACATTAACATAACATAAAATGCATGAACGTAATATTGAATTATAGTAGCATTAAATGTTAAATCATTTGATACTGCATTTAAATAACTATGGCTAATAAATGTAACAATAAGCTACGGTGCCAAATACGGCAATAATACGGTGTATACTAGCCTACTCTACACTATATTGCTGTTACTTATTCGTTTGGTTTATTTTTCGATTTTATTATTTTTGTCTATTTCAGAATCTTTTTGGTCATCTCCCCTCAGATCTGTATGACATGACGTCAAGAGGACGGCTGTAAGTTATCCAGTGCGCGCGCTTCACAGGCGGGCGCTCCCAGCGCGCTTCTGCATAAAAAGCTGGCTGTCAGGTGCTCTGCGTGTTCAAAACACGTCGCTTACACCTATGGGAACCCATTTCCATCAAACACCGTTCATGTTCTGTGTGAAACAATGTCAGACTAACTGAGATGCGATCAGCAGACACCTTAGTCCACCAGGCACCTGTTGGAGAGTTTCCTTCAGAAACAATGGGCGACATTCTCAACCAAAGCGGATGGGGAACTTTAAACAGAAGTTTAACGGATCAGCACAAGTTCAGCAGTCTGGAAGACATAGATGTGACTGCCGACGGCAGCCTCGTCCTGCGGATTATAATCTCGGTGGTCTATTCCGCGGTGTGCGCCGTGGGTTTGTTCGGGAACCTTTTGGTGTTTTTCCTAATGAAGATAAGACAAGGTCGAAAGAAATCAATTATTAATTTTTTCGTCATCAATTTAGCTGTCACCGACTTTCAGTTTGTGTTGACCTTGCCTTTCTGGGCTGTGGATACGGCGTTGGACTTCAGCTGGCCGTTTGGTAACGCCATGTGCAAGATCATTTTATCAGTCACTGTGATGAACATGTACGCTAGCGTCTTCTTCCTCACCGCGATGAGCATCACGCGCTACTGGTCTGTCGCATCTGCTTTAAAGATCCCTTCTCGAAAGAAGTCAGTGTCTGTCAAGTGGGTATGTGCTGTATTGTGGATCTTGGCGACTGTGGCGACAGCTCCAACTTCAATTTTCTCCACCGTGACAGTTGTTGCAGGTGAAAAACTCTGTCTCCTGAAGTTCCCAGATGGCCAGGATTGGCTCGCTCTTTATCACCTGCAGAAAATTGTCATTGCGTTTATCTTGCCCATGTTTATTCTCTCAGTGTGTTATCTGTTACTGCTGAGGTTTATCCGAAAGAGGGGCATTAATACTCGCCAAAGAAGACGATCCAAAGTGGCAAAGTCTGTAACGATAGTGGTCCTCTCTTTTTTCATATGTTGGATGCCAAACCATGCGATCACCCTCTGGGGCGTGCTGGTGAAACTGAACGCGGTGCACTGGGACAAAACATACTACATGGTGCATACTTATGTTTTCCCCGTGACTGTTTGTCTTGCTCATACTAATAGTTGTTTAAATCCAGTTTTGTATTGTCTGATGCGACGGGAGTTTAGGAAAATGTTACATAGTTTCTTTTGGCGCATGTCCTCGCCTGTTATCTCGAACGCTGGAAAACTACATGGATACAGTCGAGGCAGCAATCAAAACCTGGATGACGCACACACTGGAATTCATTTAAACGTGATTGACGCACAACGTTCACAACAATCCAGACAACCGACCTTATACTAACAACATTCACAGAACTTAAGACGGATTGTGTCAACTAATTAAACAGTAGACTTCTTTTTTTTATAATTTTTTTTTTCCCTGGTGAACCAAAGGGTTACTGTAAATTAAATGACTGAATGACTGTAGTTGTTGTTTGTGACAGTTATTTTATTTTCCCATATACATACTGAATATATATATATCCAAGTTTTTTTTAGCTAACATAACAGCTAAAAAAAAGAAGAGATATAAGTCAATAAGTTTGATCCTGAATCTGAATTTGCCCAGCTTTATTCATTTTTTTGTTGTCTCTTTCTGTGTGATAGTGAATTTGCTATATGTAAGTAAATATATTCTGAGCAATGAATTGATGAACTGTATTTATGCTGTATATGACTTGTAATTTATTGATATGAATTGTATCCTATTATATTTATTTCAATATGGTTCTTAAAGGGATTATTCATCTAAAATTAAAATGCTCTAATCAATCACTCTTAATAGAATCGAGCATGTATGACTTTCTTTCTTCTGCAGAACACAAAAGAAGATATTTCATAATATTCATCATTAACATCCATCTTCATCGGGAGACAGAGAGTCGGGTAAGATACGCCACCGCTTAATCTATCAAACTGCATTTATTGGTGTCAAATGTATACATTAACTGACAAAAATAATTTTCCCATGCAAAAGAGTCATGCACATTCATGCACATGCAAATTAAACTTAATTGATAAAATGACAGCTGTGCAATGTACTGTGTGAGATGCTTCAGGCTAAGTTGTGTCAGTGGTTCCACTTATATTGACAGAAAGCTTTGCATCCAAGTGCAGGAAACACTATCACAGTATACATTAATTTAATTGAGAAACCTGCTAAAATATCTTTGAATATCATGGGAGCACTGGCAAAGGCAGAATACCTAGCTATGTATTAAAGAAGCTGTAAGGGCAATCATACCAGTTTGTTCCGCTTTTACCACTTTTAGTGTATCAAAAATACAGCATTTTCTAAATTGTAAAAATAAGAGAAAAATAATTGCACTAAAATTAATTGTATGTGTGGAAGTGCCCTTCAATTAGACACACTACACAGCTATCAGTAGCATTACCAATTGGTTTCTTTATACATCATCATCATCTACAGTATGCATTTGACATTGGAATCCATTTATAGTTGGACATACTGGACAAAAGGGAGCATTGATTTGCAAAGATAAACAACAGATTATATTAATATACCTTTAAACATGTTGCAAATAAGTGTACATTTTATAATGAAATGTTTTAAAATATGATTTATTTTTGTGTTCCCTTTCTGCCCATAACTTTATGAAACTTGCCATCAGATCTGGGTAGATTACATGATGAAAACTATACTGTAGTTTGCAACATTTACAGTATTTTACTCATTGTACACACACCACCCCACATTGACAGAAAAACACAGATGGATTTGGGGATCCTCTGCCATTCGTCCTTGCAGATCCTCTCCAGTTCTGTCAGGTTGGATGATAAACGTTGGTGGACAGCCATTTTTAGGTCTATCCAGAGATGCTCAATTGGGTTTAAGTCAGGGCTCTGGCTGGGCCATTCAAGAACAGTCACAGAGTTGTTGTGAAGGTTTTGATGAAGGATATCCATGTACTCGGCCGCATTCATCTTTCCCTTGATTGCAAGGGATCTCTGGAGCTCAGCCACAGTGATCTTTGGGCTCTTCTTTATCTCTCTCATCAAGGCTCTTTTCACCCGATAGCTCAGTTTGGCTGGACGGCCAGCTCTAGGAAGGGTTCTGGTCATCCCAAACATCTTCCATTTAAGGATAATGAAGGCCACTGTGCTCTTAGGAACCTTAAGTGCAGCAGAAATTGTTTTGTAACCTTGGTCAGATCTGTGCCTTGCTACAATTCTGTCTCTGAGATCTTCAGGAGGTTCCTCATGATTCTCATTCGCTCTGGCATGCATTGTGAGCTGTAAGGTCTTATATAGACAGATGTGTGGCTTTTCTAATCAAGTCCAACCAGTATAATCAAACACAGCTGGACTCAAATGAAGGTGTAGAAACATCTTAAGGACGATTAGAAGAATCGCAGATTAACACCAGCAGATTAATAATGAACCTCTTACCGGTTGCCCCAAAGACAGTTTGAGCTCATACAAAATGCTAGTATAATAGCCTAAGGCCAAAGCCTAAGCCTTGCAGATATGCTGGTAGAATATGAACAAATAAGAGTGCTCAGATGGCTAGGATCAAGTCATATTGTCATGATTGGCACATGTCACAAAACAAATATTGCAGTGTCTGCTAAAAGCTTAAATTAGGCAGGCCTAAGAATATACTTTTTTAAACAGTGTCTAAAACTTATTAGCATTTCTTCTATAGGATGAAGTACTTTATCATAAATGTTACTTCTCACTTTGGATAAATGAATGAATGTAAATATACAGTGCTTTGCAAAAGTATTCACACCTATTCCTTTTTCATGTTTAATTATGTTTCTGCCTTATTTTAAATTGCTCTTTTTCCTCATCAGCTTACACTCATACACCATAAATGTAAAGCCAAAAAACTGGTTCTTAACATCTTTGCAAATTTACTAACAATAAAAACTTTGAAAATACTTGAAAAATAAACAATTATTTCATTGGGTAAATATTCATACCCTTTTCTGGGACAATTGAGTTTAAGTTCAGAAACATTCATGTTACTTGGTCGCCGTGATTATGCCAAGTAAGACATGATCTTGGATCAACATTACTGTCCAAAAATATAGACTTATCCCAACCCCTACCCCTAAACCTACCCCTACCCAAAATCAATGCCTAAAATCAGTGAGAAATGATAGCTGATTAACCAAGGTGTAGAATTACCTAGCCCTGTTCATAAGCCTAAAACAGATATCTCCAATAGGGTCTGTCTGCAGATCTGCACTGTTTGTTCGCGTTGTCAAAGACACTGTATTTAAGCTGGTTAATGGTTTAAAGTACCCGCTGCCAATAATGATGCAGTAATGATGCTGTTAAATAGTTTAAAGTACTTTAGTAATATAATCAGACAGTTGTTTTTGCTGCTTGTTTATCATAGGATTACAATGTTGTACTTTATCATTCAAGTAGGCTACAAACATTAACAAAAAATTTTTTTTTATTGTAAGCATGTTGTAACAAGGAGACATACTGTTTACAACTATTTACAATTTAATTATTGGATAATCTAGCAATAGTTTTATAAAATAGTTTAAAAATGAGCAAAAGCTTAAAACACTTCCATAACAAATAAAAACTGAACAGAAAGAATGCAAAGAGGCAAATTAAGTATTTTCTTTTATTTCTGCAAAGAAGCAAATTATGTATTTTCTTACCGTTTCAGTTCAAGAGAATACTTTCAGATTCATGACATCAACTACACGTTCAAGGAACAGGTTCATGTCCTTCATCTCAGTAAAGGCAAAGCTGAACGTTTGAGCTGAATTATATTAGAACAAGTACAAACCTTCATGCAATTAAGAGAACAGCAACTGAACAATCTCTGAAATAAGATGATTTTGCCACGTAGAGACAGTTCATATGAGCATGACCATTTCAGAACAAAAGCTACTGTCTCACAAAAAATTTACTAAAAATGAATCTAAAGACCTTAACAGAGCTTTGTGTCTCTGAGCACCAAATCCAAGTGGTGTCTCAGCACTTAGAGTCTAAAAACAGAATTTCTCTCTGGACTTCAAAACCTGAAGAAAATGTACAGTGTTGAATTTTCTTAGTCTACATTATAAACATCACGATCTGCCATTTTATGTTTCACATTGGACAAAAACAACACATGACTGAAAAGACATGAAAAGTTATTTTAAAATGTGTACATTTACATCTATGTGGTACTTACTGCAGTTTTGCATACACTGAAATCAAAGCACTACAGACAAAAGAAAGCAATTTTTTTTCAATCCATCATATGCAGTATGAATGCATACACACGACTGGTAGTGTCCTGGTGTCCAAACTGGAATCACAAGTACATCGTGAGCATCATCCTGACATGACACAGAAAGTTTAAGTGAACATGTATAACTGAGCAAAACAGGGAACAGAAAAGCATATACTGTACTTACAGGCAGACTCAAAAATGGATCACAGTTGTTTGGTGGCAGCCATGTTGGTCCAACATAAAGGTCAACAATGTAAATGTTCTTGTCCTGCAGGATATTGTGCATGCAAGGCAGAATTCAAAATATGTACTATAAATAACCCATGTATTAAAATATTGTATAATATGTATACAACACATACAAGAAAACAAATATTTAATCAAAATACCTTTGCCTGTACAATGCTTTCAATCAGCTGAGAAAAACTATTCCCAATCTGAAAAAAGTATATCATTAATTACAGCATTAATTAGGATTTAATGTAACAAAGTATAAAGCAATTTAAAACAGCCATGTCTCTGTTCAAGCCCATTGTTCAAAAGTCAGCACAATTTAAGATTGTGTTTGCTGTTCCAACAAATCAGCTTGTTTTCTGGTCTCTCAATGTCCAGGATGTAGTTGAGCTATAAACAACAACAACAACAACAACAACAACAGGTTTTAACATCCAAAAAAGCCACAGTTTAACCACAAAGTTAAATAAAACTGTTTAATTAATTATTTAAACTAGTTATTTTGGAGCTGGATGATTGCCAGAGAAACCATGACCACTTCTTTGAACTGCAGGCAGTCCATTTGATGAGTCAATACACACACTCGAAAGATGTGATCTCATTGTACTATATTTTGAATCATCAGTATGCTTTCTGTTAATGTGGATTACCAATTTCTTTTAAGCATAGTGACTGAACAACGTGGGCATTTAATCACATTTTTGCTTTTTGATGACTGTGAACCTTTTGTTGTGGACAGAGGAGTCAGTGCAGGAGATAATGGAAACAGTGCATGTGTCATTTTAAAGGGCTTTGAATCCAGTGCAGGTGTGGTTGTGAATCTGCTTTGGAAAACATTAGCTTTTTTTTTAAACGACCATGACTGTGTTTGAGCCTCTATAAGTAAGCTAGAGCTAGAATAAAATAAAGTAATCAACCTACCTTGGAATACAATTGCCCTTTTTAAATGGCATTTCCAGTGTTGCTTGTAGTTTTTCAGAGTGGTTGGTCTCCGTACTCCATAAACGGCAGTGATTCAGTGTACAACAGGATGTGCATTGTAGCACCAGGGGTTTCAAAAACTAATAATATTGATTGATGCATCTTTAAGAGCAGGATGGAAGGAAGCAATTATACATACTCACACACCTACATACTGTACATACATACATATATAAAATAGGGCTGTCAAATTATAAAAAAATTTAATCAAATTAATCAGAATTTTCAGTGGATTAATTATGATTAATCACTATTTGCAACTACACCTGAATCCTAACCATTTTTTTTCCTGAAATGCGTACCAAAAGATAAATAACAGGACACAGATACATAATTTTCATAATGTGTCTGTTTATTAACAGGTGAAAGCGGCGCGGGCTTCCGTGAAGTGCGAGAGGGGCTACGATGGGGTCTTCCTCGCGGTCTGGGTGCTGGTCTGTTGGGGTGTTCCCGATGGAAGGTCTCCGTGAGGGTCGGGTCCTGGATGTCTCTGTCGTTGACCCATGACCTCTCCTTGGGGCCATATTGTACACACATATTGTAGTGTGGTACCCTGACGTCTGGAGTCCAGGATTTCATGCACCTCCATCTATGATGAGGTGGGGCACTTCAGGAACGGCGGCCTCGTCTAGGCCCCTCTGTCCTTCCAGTGCATCAGCTGGCTTTAACAAGGAAACATGAAAGGTGGGTGAGATACGGTATTCATTAGGTAAAGCAAGACGAAATGAGGTTCTTGATTCAACTGTTCAGCTTGAGCGTGGGGATGGTAGCCTGAGGTGAGACTCACGTTTATGCTCATCTGCTCGCAGCCCCGATCCGTAAGTATGTCCTCCGGGATGCCATAGAAGCGAAAAACTTGCTCCATCATTACCTTGGCAGTCTCCCAGGCTGTGGGGAGTTTGGGCAGAGAAATCAAATGACAGGCCTTGGAGAACCTATCAATGATGGTGAGAATGGTGGTAAAGCCGTTGGATACAGGTAGGTCAGTGATGAAGTCCATCGCAATATGGGACCAGGGTCTCTCGGGTATGGGCAGTGGGTGCAACAGTCCTGCTGGTTTCTGATGGGAGGCCTTGCTTATGTTGCAGACGTTGCATCAGAGAGGAGGGAAGGCCACCAGTAACGGTTAGTTACACATAAGTGGGTCTGGTGCTTGTGCCTCGGTTATCTCTGCAGAGAGGTCCCAGCGGATGGGTGCAACAATCCATGGTGGGGGGATGATGCACTCCGGGGGAGGCAGATCAGTGGGTGCGTCAAACTGTCTGGAGAGAGCGTCCGCCTTAGAGTTCTTTGATCCTGGACGGTAGGTTATGGTGAAATTGAAATGGGCAAAGAACAGAGACCATCTTGCCTGTCTTGAATTAACCTGCTTAGCCCCCTGAATATACTCCAGTTTTCTATGGTCTGTGAGAATTACGAGATTATCAAGCGAGTGACGTCATTCTTCCAGGGCTGCTTTAATGGCCAGCAACTCTCGGTCCCCCACGTCGTAGTTCCGTTCTGCCAGGGTCAGCTTACGTGAATAGAATGCACAGGGGAAGACCTTGCCTGGTTCACCTTGTCTATGTGAGAGCACTGCCCCGATTCCTGTACTTGAAGCATCCACCTCCACAATGAACTCTTTATCTGGGTCAGGGTGTCGGAGGATGGGCGCTGTGGTAAAGCGCGTCTTTAGGTCTCTAAAAGCCTTGTCACTCTGCTGTGTCCAGTGGAAAGTTGTGATTCCCGTTTTAGTCATAGATGTGAGCGGAGCCACCACTTGGCTAAAACTTTGTATGAACCGGCGGTAGAAGTTAGCGAACGCCAGAAACCTATGTAGTCCTTCAGCGTCTTGGGTCATGGCCATTCGAGGACTGCTGTGACCTTGACTTCATCCATGGCCACACGCTCGTGGCTGATAATGTAGCTCAGGAATGACACACACATCTGATGAAACTCATACTTTGAGAGTTTGGCGTAGAGGTGGTGGTGGATGAGACGATGCAAGGCCTGATGGACATGCCTGATGTGCTCAGAGAGGGTTTCAGAGTATATGAGTATATCATGGATGTACACTATTACAGTCTTATTCAGATCTTCTCGGAACACGTCGTTGATGAGAGCTTGAAAGACAGAGGGACTGTTGGAGAGCCCGAATGGCATTACTTGATATTCATAGTGCCCTGTGGTGGTTGAGAATGCGGTCTTCCATTCATCGCCCTTGCGGATCCTGATGAGGTTATAGGAACTGCGAAGATCGAGCTTGGTAAAGTACTTTGCCTTTCGGACATGTTCCAATGCTGAGGGAACCAGTGGTAAGGGGTAGCGGTACTTAATGATTACTTCGTTCAAGCACGGTAGTCTATACAAGGTCTCAAGCCGCCATCTTTCTTCTTGACAAAGAAAAATCCTGCCGAGGCGGGTGACGTGGAAGGTTTAATTCAATTAAATTCAAATTTATTTGTATAGCACTTTTCATGATACATATCATTTCAAAGCAGCTTTACACCAAAGGAATGTTTTACAGTATATGTAGTAGTAGGTTGTACATGTAGATATGGCATAGATGTGAGATAAAGATCAATTAATAACGTAATCGAACAGACAGGGAGCATTATAAATTAGTAGCAGAGTTCGGTAGTGCTGTGTGTTGTTCCAGGGTTGGCATCATCTGAAGTCCTCTGTGAAA
>JAUYWG010000047.1:12527992-12581692 GCA_034779775.1 Enteromius afrohamiltoni
GTTCAGGTAATAACAGTAATTATGTGGGAAGTAATGCCCTTAGGGGCATTTGGCCAGGAGTGTTTAAAACACAGACAAGGTTTGAGAAGAAAAAAGAAAGTTATAAGAAAATAAGAAAATATAATATTTTCCTTCAAATGTTTTTCCGAACTTACTCTCATGTCATACAGTATATGATGTCCTGTGACGTTATTTTGAGCAGTAAGATTACAAAAAATGTGTGCTATATAAAATTAAATAGCCTATATAAAATTCTATCAGTACTTTTTTTTACTCAAGTACATAAAAAACAAGTCCTTTTGTACTTTCACTAAAATTGAAAGTACTTTTACATTTACTGGAGTAATATTTTTATTGTATGTATCTGTACTTTCACTCAAGTACTTGATTTGTGTACTTCGTCCACCTCTGGTGAAATATATATAAAAAGAAAGAAAGGTTTAGCACAAGAGCTAAGATGCTCTTTTTCTCCACATTAAGAGCATGCACAGCATGCTGCTTTCTGAAGCTGATACATGAGTGTCCTACAGTCTTTTTCTGCCTATGCCTAGAAATGTGACCCGGCTGTACGAGCCAAGAGCAAAAGTGCAGTGCTTTCACCACGAAAAAGAGTTTCACCTCACTCCCTGTCCAGCTGTCTCTCTGTTTCTCTTTCTCTTAGTCCATCTCTCACTTTTTACTTGTATAGCAGCAGTCTATTTCTATCCCTATACCACAGTACAAAAAACTTTAGTAAGCAATAAACATAAACATGCTTACAAAAACGCATGCTAGATCACTGTAGGGTCCATATACAGTGTGGAGTATATATCAAAATAAGCAGCTCAAGGGTTAGCAAACCGATCTACTACAAATGCTAGTGTTAGCATCCTTGCTAAAACAAATTATTGCCCCAGGTTTATGCTGGGTAATTTGGTGCTTAGCAGCTTAAACTTATTAGCCCATGTAGCCTTCCAAGTTTTTGAAATAAAACGGCATATTTCTCTCGACTGATATACAAAAGTAGGTCTGTATTCATAGAGAATACATATAAATAACAAATATTGTTTTTAGAAGGGCTTACATTCTGCTGTCTTTCACATAACAGCCGCTACCAGAGCTAAATTAATGCACACTCTTACCTGGGCTTAAGCCCAGATCCCCGGGCTGACGAAAGGCCCAGTGTTGTCGCAGATATGTATGACATATTGAAAGTGATTACCAGAATTTACAATGTGTTGCTATGTTTTTGCTGTTATTTCTTAGCTTTGAGTCTGTGATTCTGAGAAAATGGGGATTTGTGAGGCTGAGCACCACTGAACTCTCTTTCCTGACCGTGCATGTGTGTCACCGCTCCCGACCATCAGTGTGAAGAGAGAGCTGCATACACAGTGACACAGCCAGGTACAGTGAATGAGATTTCATGAGAGCAGAGTGGAAAGAAGCCAATATACAGCTACACACATAGTGGATATTCAGCAAGTATCAGACCATTATAAGAAATTATTATGGACTTCGTTGTCTTCCTCTGAAAACTTGAAAGGTTCTATCAATGAGCAGGTCATCATGTATAAAGCAGTTATAAGATGACAGTAATTAGTCTTTCCTATAGTTTGCTAATATCATCCTACTAATGTTTATTTTATATCTTCTGGCCTCCTGGCCTCATCCTTCTGAGCAATTTACAGGGTGAGCAGCATTTCTTTATTTATTTTGAAACTGGTAGAGCATAGCAAACGCAATGTATTGTGTTCAGTTCCCAAGGACTGCATGCTCTGATACAAATATATGTAGACTAAAGTTTGGGATTTGAGAAGTATGATTTTTAAATGTTTTTGAAATGAATCTTTCATGCTTACCAAGTGGTATTAATAGTAGTATTGTTAAATGTAATTACAATCTAAATTACATGTTTTCAGTTTTCATATATTTTAGAAAATAATTTTCAGCAGCTAAATTTGAAGCTGAATTTTCAGCAGCCATTAGCCCAGTCTTCAGGGTCACATGATCCTTGAGAAATCACTTTAATATGCTGATTTGTTGCTCAGGAATCATTTGTTATTTACTTGTATTATTATCAATTTTATTAGCAATTTCGCTGTTTAATATTTTTAGAAACTGATATTTTTATGATTATTTGGATTCATTTTGTAGAGAAACATAAAGACACTATAATGTCACAATGCTTTTTTTCAGGGTTAACTATTAAACTATTACCATTTTAACCCTTTAAACTGAAATACTAATACTTGCAGTGAACTGAAGCACTAATTCACCACAAACACCAGCCACTAGTACATGTAACTGGCAAAGGTCAGCACACCTTCATAAAGACGTGTGTGAACACCTTCCCATTAACATGACATTAATTTTTCCTAGAATTATATCCTATTTTCTCACCATTTCCATTGAAAGTAAATCTCTTTTAAAGTCTGTATTTATTTTTCTTCTGTGTTATAAAACACACATTATGTTGGGTTAAATGTGGCCCTTCAGGCTACTGCATGAGCCCTTGAAAGAGATCTGTTGATTGGGTAACAGCTCTGCAGGGATCCTGACCACTGCAAGCCCTCATGCTCCCTCTTTCTGAGGCAGCAATCAATAGTTTCCACCTCACGCTTTGAGCCATTCCTAATATCTTACATAATCTCTCCAAGTTGCCGGACAGCACAGAGGCTAGTATTGGTAGAGATGGCACTGGGTTCCATTAGGAACACAAAGCTTTTTTTGGCACACTTTAACATCTTCCAGGGAACGGGAGAGATCAAGGGATACATATTAGAGGAATAATATATATCATTTTCACTGAGATTAATTAAACTATTATTATTGTAAAATATGGGCCAGAAGCCAATAATTGGAGATGACAAAGTATCCTGAACAAAGACACTGACTGTCTTATACAGTCTTTGTCTCTTACAGAGGTCTCTGTTAGGGTAACAACAAAGCAGTAAGGAAGCACAAAACTGCATTGAGTTTAGATTTCATTACTGCCTTACACTGGATCCACATGGGTTATAATTTCATTATGCGAAGGCAGCTTATTTTTCCTTTCAGATCTCAAGACTAATGCGCAAGTTATCTTATTCTTGGGGGAAATGGACAAAAAGAAAGTCTAAAGGACAGTGTGAAAGTGAAAAAGTTGCAATGAAAAAGAAGAAAAACTTCCAAGTGATTAATCCAGCAGCAAATACCAAATTATTAGAAACCGAGAAGTTATTATTTATTTATTTTTAAAACATAGGAGTTGTTTGCATGCTCTGTAGACTGCAGTTTATGAAAAGGAGTTGTGAAAAGTTAGTTTCATTTATGCATTTGGCAGACACCTTTTTCCAAAGTGAGCAGTCAAGGTATGCATTTTAGTTTATGCTCTTCTTTGAAATCAAATCTATAAATTTACTGTAGCATTGTTAGTGTTATGCTCTGCTTCATGAGTTGTTTGATGTGAACATGTACAAACAGGGACAGTCACTGTAATCAGGCTGTTACTAGGGCTGATTTAAGAATCATAGATTGTAATATTTTAACAATTTTTGCCCCCTTGAATTATTAATTATTTGTAGGTCAAGGGGTATGATATTTCAAGGATCATGATTGCATGCAAATTATCAGATGCAAATTTGTTAACCTTTCAAAATTTTCATTCCAACTGGTTCAGAGACTTCTCCTTAAGGGTAATAATATGCACACAGTTCAGTGAACATATAATCATTGAGTATCCATTAATAAGCAGTTATTAAAAGTTATTATTATTATACACCACCTGCTTTTCAATGTACTAAAATGATGTAGCGGTCAATGCTGCATTTATCTCATACTAAATTCCTTTGCACTGTCTATTCTTCATTCCTTAAATTCAATGTTTCTCCTCTTCGTTGCAGTAGCAGAAAGCCTAAATCAATTGCTCACTTGTGCGCTAATGAGGGATCAATAAACACTGTAGCGCTCCACTTCAACGGGTGTGTTCACCTATTTTCCCCAGAAACTGTCTCATCAGCTTTGTTTTCTACACTGCATGTAGCACATCAAAAAAATTACTGCGCACCAAAGTTCACATGACAACAAATAGATTATGGAATTAGCAACCACACGCAACGATCACAGGGGGGCTAAATTGCTGTCTGTTTAGGACACAGCTTAGCAGGATTATAATTTTTCATTAAACCATAAAACAAGCAGACAGTCATTAATTATGGCTGAGCATTTAAGATCAGTCATTGGCCAGGTCGCAAAGAGCTGAGTAGATTTAATTTAGTTCCCAGCTTCTGAGAACAGTTTCCTAACTGTTACACAACCCCTGGCTCCCCAGCAAGAGAGCAAAAAACAGCCGTCTGATGCCAGCCGCGATCGCCAGGGCCTTTATCTCTTGAGAAATGAAAGGAAAAGAAATTAAATTCCACTTAAATGTCAAGGCAAGCAATTAGATATGTATTCCACAGATTGCAAATTAAATTACCGCGAAGGGCCAAAGCCTTGTACCACCACATCAGTCTGGAACTACGACGAAAGCCCACAAAGCGTGAAGCGTGAACAGCCAGCAGTGCTTGTTCTGTGTCACATTACCAATGCAAATGCAGCTGAGCTACAGCATTATTCATTATTTACATGACGCATTGATGGTTGGTTTGATTGATGGACGGTATGATTTCTTAACATTGGGCCCTGAGGAACATTTACTGTAGGTAGAGCAGACCCATTTAAATCAGACTGGCTGTAGAGCTACAGTACATTTAGAGAGAGAGGTCAAGGACAAACACAAGGTCATCTGTGGGTCGGCTCAGGTTGCAGTGGGACGTTTTAGAATGCACTTCATCATTTTAACTCTTTTAACTACAT
Source organism: Enteromius afrohamiltoni (assembly GCA_034779775.1). Taxonomy (NCBI): domain Eukaryota; kingdom Metazoa; phylum Chordata; class Actinopteri; order Cypriniformes; family Cyprinidae; genus Enteromius; species Enteromius afrohamiltoni. The sequence continues at coordinate 12,532,808 of JAUYWG010000047.1, forward strand.
AGAAAAGACATATCTGGAGTAGAAAGTACTCAAAAAACAAACTTGAAGGCACAGTTTACCAAACAAATGAGAATTCTGTGTCAAACCTGACTTTCTTCAATGGAAAATCATTTTTTTACAAAATTGTGAGTCAATGTTGGCAGAACTTTTTCATTTGGGGGTAAACTAATCTTTAAACCTTGTTCATAACTTTCCCTGAATTCAAAGTAACTTCTGTAATCCAATTAAGTTAAGCAATTATAGCTCTTGTGAGATAAAGTTCTTATAAGATTCAAATATGTTGCTTGAAGTTCTAAGTTTTTTAATTCAGAAACATCCTTTAAAACCCAGAAAACTTAAGCGTTTCTCTTTAAACCTTTAAATCAGACTGCTTGCAGCTGTTTTTTACTGATATAAGTTTATTATGCTTAGTAATCAAAAAATCATTAGAAAGTCACAAAAGGGAAAAAACATTCCCTCATTTCTGCTTTAATCGCAACTCTTGACAAACCATATAAAGAGTTTTCTTGGTAAATCTGGAAAAACTGTAACTGTTGGTTTGAACCAGGAGAAATAAAACATGCATTTTAAACATTTCTAACCTGTTTTAGTTCTATTTGTTCTGTAATTCTCAGAATATGAACCTCTCTGAATGTAAGATACTGACCTCCTCATGCTGACTATAGTGCAGCTGGTTTGGCCAGGGCCAAAAATATTAGAGTTGCTATGGACTGCAGGACACACCCCATAAGGGAGGAGGAAAAGAGAAATCCGACTGTCAAAACCTTCTTAAGGGATAATCCAGGCTGGCTGGCCACGGCCAACAGGGATAAACTGTAATTCCCTGCTCAGAATGTGAGCATGTGGTTCCATGAAGAGTGTAAATAATTTTTTTACTGATTGACCAAAAAAAACTTTTTTTTAAAATGTGTATTTATGACTAATTAGACAAACTGGGGATTGTTAGTCTCTACTGAAATGCAAGTTCTGAGGGATCTGGAGCAGTAAGCGGATTGAAAAGTGAGGACATGCACCAACCCAGAGCATCAGTGGAAAAATTTAATTGGATCTGCACTATTAGGAAAAGACAGTTTTAGTCTGAAGAAATAATGAAAGAAAATGAATGTGTATCTCAAGAAAATGGAATGTTTGTAAGAAAGGAAAGAGAAAGAAAGAAGACAATGGCTTATTCTTTCTTGTTAGCTTTTGTCAAAAACATAAATCAGCAGCAGAATGGATTTAGGTTGTCTGGTACCAAGCTTGCATACAAGGCCTTTGTAAACTCAAAGAAAAAACAATCCACAGGACCTAAGGTAAAGGCAGCTTCTAAATCAACCATTCATCTGCCAGGAAAGAGTGTTTGGGAACTCTACCATTTCATCTTAATGTTTATGTACAATCTATAAATCAAAGCATCACATACAAAGCCATCCTTTATATAAAAAAGCAGTGCTTATTTCTAGTTTGAGATCTGCAGATCATCCATTTAGGTCAGTGAACTCAGGTGTTAATTAGCAGCTGTTATTTTCCTATTAAATGCAGCACAAGGTAAACAGCACTCAGCTTCAGGAAGAATCCCACAGCCTTGCCAAGCCACACAACTCAGCACTTTTCTCCTCCAAAAAAATCATTAGAACAATATAATTGTAGAGAATGCTACACGAGGAGAGTCTGATATTTTTTGCTTTTGTTCTGCATACATTCACGTGGTTTGTCCTCTAATACTGTTCACTGCAGCTTTTCTGATGTGTCAGCATCTGTTCAGAAAGCTGTGAAGTATCTATGCAAAGCAAATTCATTTTTAATTTATAATTCACACCAAAATGATACACACCGTTTTTTCTTTAATCCAGTAAAGTGTAATTCTGACTGGATACAATAACTTAGATTAGGTAAAGTAGGTAAAGTAGCTCAAACAGCAGCAAGAAAGCCATTGGTTTGAACTACAAGCGAGATCACCATGTTGATGCTACAAAAATGAACAAGCATGACAAGACCCAGCTGAGATCAGTACCAGCACCTTGGGGTGTGTTGTGTGAGTTTTTTTTTTTTTTTTGTTAACCACTGCTGAGGTGTTTATGAGCCTTATGCTGGGATTATGGAGCTAAATAAAGTTTACTGTAGCAGCTGAAACTATTGTATGGATATGTACAGTATATATCTGTACATAAGAACATTTGTGGGTTGCAGCATTCAGCATGTTTGCATTCAGCATGTTTGCCATTATTTACAAATGAACTAACGAAGAATGCCTTTCAAATTTAAATCGTAAATTTAAAACGAGATCGCAAACAGAAGGAAGAATCCAAATTTGAACTCAAGTAGAATTAAAACATAAAAATTTAAAGAAAGTTTTGAAATAAGGAAATCCTTTTTTTCCCAGAGGTTACGATTTTTAGGAATTTGTAGGAACATAAGAAAAGGGGGGAAGAAAGGGCTTTTCTTAACACTGCTCCTTCCCAAGTGCTGCTGACTCATACCTTGCCACTCCACTCACCTGCATGCATATGGCAAATACAATGGTGTCCACTCCTGGTCCTCCTGGGCAGCACTGTCTTCTGGCTTTTGTTGGGCCTCTGAGCTTTTTGGTCTTTCATTGATTGATTACAGTGTTCCCTCAGTTGGGTTCCAGAGCATAAAAAATGGCTTCGGAGGGGTAGGTACAGAGGCTGATTGATAGGAGGCAGCTAAGGCCTGCTAAAATGATGGCCCAAGAGGACCAAGACTGGACACCACTGACCTTTACCAGAGATGAGATGTTCTGCTCTAGCCAGACACTAAAGCTCCTGCTCTATCTGGCCATAGCCTCTCCTGAACTGAGCAAAGTAAAACTAAACTAAATGCAGATCATGGCTGGCTGTATGGGATGTTTTAGTGCCTGGCTGGGGATTGGGGCTTTGCTGGCTCCAAGATGAAGGATGACCATCCTCTCTGCATGTGGTGTACTCAAATGGGACTCCGTATATCTCACTGTGGGTGCTACAGTAGGCTCCAATCGGACCCACCGTTCATACCGCTATAGATGCTCCGGTGATGAGGGGACATCTCCTCTACGCCCGGCCTCTTCTGTGCCACCTCTCGGCCGGGGCTGCCAAACTTGCCATGCTGATGCCTCAACAACTCGGGGCTCCCAGAAATGACGCGTCCCTTTTGTAGGTGCTCCGGTGTCCCTGAAATAATCTGCTTGGGCTCTGGACTGCCACACACACTACCCATGCTACCCCTGTGCTTTTGGAAAAGATCCGGGCTGCCAGGCGGCTGAGAAGACACCAGTAAGTGTTTTGAGAACTGCTCTGGGCTGCCTCTCTTGCCCAGTTTCTCTGGACTGAGACTCCTTAGACCCTTATGGTCCGGACTGGAGAAGGACCCGCAGCGAGACCGGCACACCTGGGGAAAGGTATGAGCTGTGTACTCCTGGCTGGTGCTATGTCTTCGGCTTGCTTGCTCAAGACCCTTTGCCTCCTCCCCTGAGCCTGGCTTATGTAGGTGGTCAGGACTGCCTCCAACCGGGCCACCCAACAGCTGCTGCTTATGTGTGAGATGGTCAGGGCTGTCGGTGCTGCCCGCGCTGGAGGTACTGCTCCCGTCACCCACATCCCTTAGTAGGCCAGGCCCAGGGCCACTAGCATGAGACAGGCTGCTCTGGCTATCGATTGAACTCCTGCAGCCGGCTGGTCCCCCGGTAACCATTGACCCGCCGGTAACTCCAGGGCCCTTCTCCTCATCCAACATGAGGCACAGCTCTCTCAGTTCAAGGTTCTCCCTCACCACTTCCTCCTGCCTCTGCTCCAGCTCTTTCAGCTTCTGCAGGTAAAGCGTCACCTCCTTACGCATTATCCCTGCGCTGTAGCGGCCCAAGCGCTGCCACTCCCTCGACACCTTTTTCCCTTTCTGCCGGTCGTCATCCAGAAAGCAGCAGAGGTCCCGCAGTTCCTGGTTGTCTTCTTGTAGCTTCTGATTCACCTCCTGGAACAATCAAATCTATGACTCAACACTGATGTCTAAGCACAACCAGTTTGACTGATGAAAATGAAGTTAAACAAATGCTGGCATTGGTGCTACACAATAGAAGACAAAGTATGAAATACAGAAACAAGACAAACTCTAGCAGAATGTTTTTCAATATTAGTTTGAAAAAAAAAAGAAAAAAAAAAAAAAAAAATATATATATATATATATATATATATATATGCATATATTATAACGTAAAAATTAATATAATAATATTATTATATATATTTGTAATATATTATAAATCATGGTTGTAACTTGACTTGTCAGGTTCTACTTTACACACGGCCTACAAACAACCCCCCCCATAAGACAAGTGTTGGCATGCACTGTACTATGACAAAATTACATTTAAGAGGCGCCCTAGGAATCTTTAGCCCCATTGTACCCCATCATGAACTGTATGCGAAGAGCTACATATTAGAAAATGTGGAGATTATAAGAAAAACTACATAAAGATCCAGAACATGAAAGGCCAGAGGTGAAAAGCTGTAACTGCTGATTCTGCCAAGGCCATTGGACGATTAAAAAAAGTTATATTATCCAAACATTTAAAAAAATAAAAACAGTAAATAAATAAATTGAGCTTTCGCTTGTTTGGTACCAAACGCGGTGTGGTATTTATAATCAAAAGTAAACTAAGTGAAGAAGGGGTAATCCAATTTTTATTCCATTTCGCCCACACCCTGTGACCTGAACACAAGCTTGCTTTACCTTTAGCCCCCGTATTTCGTTGAGATGCTGCTGAAGCCTGCGGTTCACCTCTCGGATGAGATTGCTGTGGTCCACTATGACGCTCATCTTCTCAGCCTCGGCTCTGCGGAGCCGGCGAACCAGCTCCTCCTTATTCCATTTCAGAAGCTCCTCATCCGTAAGTTTGGAGAGGTCCTCTGAGGGACCTTCAGCGCTCTTGGATATGCTCGACTGCAGCTGGGGCTGGGTGGGCTTTTCCATTCTCCCGAGCAACTTACTGAAGTGCTAAGCTATAAAACAAATCGCCGACAAACCGGTCAAATCCTTCGTTCGCACTTTCCCGCAAATTCCCTCTTGTTACGATCGAATTGTTGATACTGCCATTTTAACGATAACTGTTCTGTCCATGCTGTCCCCTCTGAAGACAGGGATGCAGCCCTTGCGTACCGGCGAACACTTCTCCTCCTTATGCACTTGCTGTACGGGTGGACCCTCTGTCTCTACGGCAGAGACTCAGTGTGTTTCCGTCTGTCCGTCAGCATCCTGTCCAGCTCAGTGCGGTGATGATCCCGCGCATGAAGAAGGCGCACCGCAGCTCGCTTCAGCGCGCAGGGTGCGTGACAGCAGCCTTTCAATTTGCTCGACTGGCTGAGTTGTGATTTTTCTCTCTCCGTCTCTGTTTCGCTCTCTGCTCCTTCTCACGCCCCCTTCTCTTGGTGACAGCTAATTTCTTTATATTGGATGCCATCTGGTGGTGATACATTAAGCCTACATCAACGTGACCAGTCAACGGGGTTTTCCAGTTGTTTTAGTAATTCATTTTAGTCGATCTCAATATTTACAAGTACGTGCATTTCTCAGAACAGTTCGCACAAACAGCAGAACAAAATAATTTAATTGCAAAAGCCAGTAATTTTCTCAAAAGTAGGTCATTTATGTCAATGTACATATCATGTAGAGAATTGGTTGACCCAATGCCATACATTTCTTGTCATTAGTAAAATACAAGATACATCTCATCAGTTCAAAACCCATTAAAAAAAGAAAAAATATATTTTTTAATTAAATCATATGAATTATTATTATTAATATGTATATTTATAATAATAAAAATATAATAATTAATTATAATAATAAAAATATGGAACATAACCTGACAAATTATGATAACTAGCTCAACTTACTCTAAAAGACCTAAGCAATTAACTAACTTTGGGAGTTCAGACTATTCAGTAATGAACAATAGCTTAATATAATTTGATTATATAAATTGATGAAGTAAAAAGCAAACAACTGCATGAGCATGCAAAAGCATTCACAATTTACCAAAAGAATGAGAAGCTGCTTTTGTGATGTACATAAGTGAACAAGTAGATTTGAGAATTTAAATTCTAAGAAATTGAAATACATTTAAAATAAATATCGGACTGGATGGCCAGTCCTTAAAGGGGGATTTGAATTGTATTAAAATGTCATTATTTAGTCTTTGTTAAAATGTGTTAAAATAATATTATTAATTAAAGTACATACACTAGTACATACTACTCTTTAAAGTAGTGCACACTGGCAGGTACTGGACTTATTTTTTGTGTTCAAACTGCTTGAAGATGAGTGTAGGTGGGTCTATCAAGTGTCCCAACACAGAGGTCAGTTTACAGAACCCAACACTGTTTTGAAAAATGAGTAGCTAGAACAGGTATTGTCTAAGATGTGGGTCAGAAGACCGACTGTTATCTGAGATTGTTTAAATCAGATTTTACCTGTTAAAAAAATTGCATCTGTGTACATTTTGAACACCTATTTCTTGTAAATTTAGACATCTCACCTGAGCCACAGCCAACATTTAAATGTCATAATAGCTTATGATTATGAACTGCTTCCACCAGTATTCTGCATTGTTTTATGATTAGTGCTGGAGGAACCGGTTAAGCTCCAGCCTACCAGTTTTATTTTGAACTAAAGAGCCAAATCATTTATGTAGAATTGTTCTACTTTTTCCCTTCATTTATATAACTCGGGTGATTCCAGCTGACCCCAGACATTAAGCAACCCATAATTCTGCCGGTTTAGCCAATTTAATAATGACTCATTAGTCATTCAACTGACACTTTTATTCAAAGGGATTTACAATACACTTATTCCTGGTGTTACTATTGATTAAATGCTTTGCTCAAGGACACAATGCTGATAGTTAATAGATCAGTGCTGCTGGGTTTAAACACACAAACGCAAGTCATTACTCATTAAATATCTGTCAGAGTGCTTTATAAAGCTTCCCTGGTGTTCGCATTATATCATTTTTAATTGTATGGAAAATATACTCTTCTTTCGCATTTCAGCTTTGTGGAAGAAAGAAAACCTGTAGCAGGTTAATTGTTTTTCTAGTGTCATGCGAGCTGGTACTGTAGTTTATTGGCGATGGGAGGGAGAGTTCTGCAAAGTGTTGAGGGGTGTGTCTACAGGATAAGGAACACAAGGTACACAAACAGCCTGTGACAACATTTTTCATCTTGAAGTGCAATGGCGAGGACACTGCTGTCAGCTTTGTGTATCCTGGTTGGACTTGTCTGTTTCCCAAATGCAGAATGTTGGGAAGCACCCTGGTTCTGTCACAGATATGACTGTCCTGTGTACACTGTGGTACAGCAGCATGAGGTATGCAGACGATTTCTGTTTTGTCATTTGGGATATTTTAAATACTGTCTTATCTAAAATATTTATATTATTGTGTTAATAATACATAAAAAAGGGGTTTGAGGAGCGTAACTATGAAGTGAGCCATTGGATTACCACTGATGTTGCGAGTACCAGCGAGAGTGATTTAAAAGATGGATTTTGGAAACTGTATTATTTCAATCAAGGTCAAAACAGTGAGAGTAAGTAGGCTACACTAGTAACACTTTACAATAAGCTTTTATTTGTTAACATTAGTTAATGCAGTAGTTAAAATGAACTAACCATGGTTAATGATGTACATTAGAGAACTTATTAACTTTATGTTATTTTATACTAATTGTTTGTTAGTTCACAGTGCATAAACAGACACAACTTTTGATTTAAACTTGTTTTAGTAGATTAAACATTTAAATGAATAAATGCTGCAGAAGTATATTGCCTAATGCTATCTGTTGAAACCCAATACAGTATGTTATTCACATTTTAATAAATTAATTTTATACTCAGTGTATCATTTTATTTCTAAGGTAAGGTGATAACTATGACCAGGCCTGTGGTGGTCTCAGTAAAGGAAGCTGATGGTATGGGGGAGAGAAAGGTGTCCATTTCCGTCTTTCAGTCTAACACAGACATCCCTGAGCCTAACGATACTACCATCAGAAAAACAGTCATACCAGGCGGTACTGTCTACATCAGGTTAGTTATTTTAGAAAATATGACAATCAAAAACTGTCTGTTGGACTCTTTTTCATTTAAATATTCCTTCTTTGCTGGTCATTACAGGTCATTTGGTGGTGTCGCGTCTGATAACGATGCCTTAGATAATGTGCGACTGCTTAGAGAGGACCTCAGAGCTGCAGGAAAGATATTTGTTGAAAACAAGTTTGATGCAGCCGGATATGATGCACCGTGGGATCTGATCAACAGGCACAATGAAGTTTGGGTTCGTGCACCCTGAAGACTTGCCGTTCCAGAAAATTCTGTTCCTCATTCCTACGGTGTAGCCTTTTTTTACTTTGATGTTCCAGTCTATCGAAGATTTCCTTGTATATCATATGACAAAATGAAAATCTAGCATTCATGTTTCAGTCTTGTGGATTAATGTTTCTTTTTGTGCAGTACAAATGTGGAAGTTCTTTGAAGTTGTTTGACAGGATTATAAACTGGTTTTAGTAATGTGATGACGGTCATCTACCTCTGTAGGTTTAGGTTTAAACTGAAAATGCAGTCAAATTTACTGAAATCTAATAGATTTATCAATAAATCTCTTTAAAAACTCTTTATTTAAAACATTCTTGTTGTTGACATGAATTCAGGTTTGGAAATGATCAGAATGGGAATAATGTGATTTTAGGTCGTCAAGTGTCAGCTTTTGTTCATGTACAAGAATCTCCACCTGTTAAACTGGTCTAACTAGTGATCCAGATCTTCCTGAAAGCTGTTAATGAAACTATTTAATTAGAATAGCACAAAGCTCAGTGATAGATACTAAATAACCATGAAGTTGAATGTGAATCTTCCAGCTTGTGAGTATGAAACATGTAAGCATGCAACTTCAGACAACGTTTTTGTAATTTCCAGCTTGGTGCTTATTCATTGGCTTTAAAAATACATAAAATGGTGAGCTGTTTCACAGCATGGTTGAAAGGTGCTGAACTGATAGGCCTGCAGCACTATGTGATTGTTTGTTGATGGGGGTTTCCCTCTTGTGTGCTGAGTGAAAAACTGGGTCAGCCCACCTGAGACTTTTTGTCATGGTGACGGATCTGGAGTCATTTTAATTAGTCACATCTTCTCTAGCAGAGCCAGGAAATGTGATGAGGCTGCATTTCCCCACTTCTGCAGTTCTGCGCCACAATTCCTCCACAAAATAGGCCAGCAACCTCACCTGAGAGAGAGAGAGCAAACTTTTTAGTCTCTCTGAAACGGTCTAATTCACTAACCCTCCTAGATTTGTTAAATAGCATACAGCAGTTAGCAAACTGACATTGAAATGATCTTATATTTTATTACACGTTTAATTTCTTTTAATTTAGTCACAACGAAACATAAAATTGTCAGAATGTGGTAAAATACTCGCTTGTAAATTAAAGCAAATGCACACTCCCGTGGTTAATAACTACTATGCATGCTGCTAACGTCCTAAGGTACGTTATTGTACAGTAGGTGGCAGCACCGACTTGTAATATTTATCCTCCTCTACATCTGGCATTGGTCTTATTTTGCACATATCCAGTTTTAATAAAAATGTCCTCACCTATTTGCTTTAGCTTTGAATATGCAGTTTTATCCAGAAGAACTTAAAGTTAGAAGAACATGTGGGCAGTTCCTCACCAACAGTATGGGAATGAAACCCGCTTCCCAGCATGCCTCAGCACTCACCATGGGAAGCTGGACACTCAACCCACATTCGCAGTTTCCATGGTTACATTTCTATAGCAAGAAGCCAGCCATGTTCATCAAAAACATAATTATGCTTCAATGAAGTCAGATAATCGGTAATAACCCTAAATGTGTTTTTATGAGTCATAGACAACTTGCCGTGACTACTTACTTATATAGTGGTATTTTTTTTATCAGCAGGCCTCAGGACCGTTGTGTTCTTCAGTTCATTTAACATGGTGAGCTTAGTAGGTCGTATTAGGTCATCCGCTTGGAAATCGGGACATATTCAGCTAGTGTTTGGGGAGTATACGAGATGATCAGCCATTCACAAGAACTGTGTAGTTGTGATATCTTGGAACAAGCTAATTATCTCATTTATCGGCACATTTTCTGAAATTCTGTCTGGGCTCGTATGTGCCACCATGGTGTCCAATAAAAGCCTGTCTGACTTGGCAGGTTATGTCAACATATGTTTGCGGGCTTGTGAATTTTAATCTGCCCAGTTTTGGATGATGTTCTTGGTTTGGAGGCCCCAGCCAAAAGCCTGTTTGGACTGGCTCGTTGGAATTAATCTTATCAGAGACGGGCCAGTTTCCTGAGAATATAGTTGGAGCTCTATGCTGTCAGATAAGGCAGTGTAGGATTGCAAGAGCTGTTGTGCATTTTTAGAGAGTTTTAACCATGTGGAATGTTCATGCTAATGCCAGCCGTGTGATATGTGTGTCCATCTGTTGCATGATCTGTCTGCTTTCACTCGGTTTTGGGGTCCAAAACATCTAGACAACTACTCTCTGCTTCTCCCATGAGTTGGTTTCATCTTTTTACATAACACACGATTAAAAATACAGCAACTTTTGGCGAAGAACAACGTTTTTCTTCTTTTTTGAATGCTGTTTCGTATTAAAATGTCCCTCATGATTACCCCACACTGTTTATAATTGATGGTGTGCTAAACACAAGGACAGCAAACCACAAAGAGAGCTCAAACTCACGACTGTCACTGAAGCATAGATGCTGAGAGCAGCAAATTTCAACTAAAGTTTGGCCCCAATGGATTTGCAATTAATTATTTTTTAACAGTCACTGCAGCATACATAATGGTTGTCCTGTGATGTATGGGGTATATACATTACGTATCTTGCTCTTGGTTGAATCTGCTGCAGTACATGGGTGCCGTCCGAATTAGAGGCTAAATAACTAATAAAAGCATCAACATTAACAAGTAATTCACATGACTCTAGTCCATCAATTAATGTCTTGTTAAATAAAAAGCTATCTCCTTGATGAGCATGTAATGTTATTCTACAAATCTGTTCCGATGAACAGACAAACTCATATTTACATCTTTTAATAAACTTTTCAGCAAAATATTATTTTTGTGTAAGATTTTAAAACATGGTGTAAACAAATGTTTGTAATATTATTTTTGTTTTAAATTATTGTTGTTAGTTATGTATAAAAAGCTGCAATAATAGGTCACTAATCAAATTTACTGTGACACAGTTGTCACAGTGCTGTCAGTTGTTTGTGAAATAGTGATCACTAGGCTCACACTTCCTCCATTACGGTAGTCAAGATGAGGTGCTGTTGTGTCTGTTGTGCTCCTGCGGCATAACGGATGTCATCATGTAGGACAGAAGAGCTCGTAGCAAGCGTTGCATCTTCTGAGGTCCACCTTTAAATATCTGTGTCTCCTCCCCTCAACTTGATCGCTGAGCAAGCCTCTCCCATTTGTGAATCTCAGAGTTTGGGTTAATGAATTATTTATTTGAGTTTTTCCGAAAAAAGGATGTTGGGGATTTTATTGTAACTTTTTTTTTTCGTAAGCACTCAGCTTTCATTAAAATTTAAGAATCATATCTTTGCTTGGCTTGAAGCTAAAATGTTCAGAGGCTTTTGTCACAACATAAGAGCAATGAAATGCCAGTTTGACTTGTTTACAATTTAAATATAATGAATTATGTTTGAATTATAAATATTTGATCTGCAGAATATTCCCCACATGTGCTGTACTTTAGTTGTTCATATGTTCTTTAGTTTATTAACTATTTTAAAAAAAATCTTTCTACTCTCTGTCTACTCTCAAAGTTTCTGTTTTAGAGTATGTACAAGATTCACAGTCACACTTAATTTAAGATCTACTTCTTGCTAAAGTTTTGTCTTAAACCCAATTGCTGCTTAATAAGGTAGCTGTTAAGTATTGGATAGGATTAGGGATGTAGAATATGGTCACGCACGGGGGCGGACTGGCCATCTAGCAGACTGGGCATTTTCACGCTGGGCCGACATACTTTTGGGCTGGTATAAATTTTTTTTCCACCAGGACGGGCCCATCCAACAAAATCTCACCACCAATTTGTATGTATTCGTACAAGGTGACAAATTTGTGCCAATGTGTAAAAAAATTTTACAACCTCACTCGTATGATTTCGTACGATTTGTAGGTTTGGGGGCGGGGTTAGGTGTAGGTCATTCGTACAAATTCATATGAATTGGCAACTCATAAAATACGTACAATTTAGCAAAAATCTTATGAATTGGTATGAGTGAAGTCATGTGAATTTGTATGAATTTGCCACCTTGCAGTGGGATTGGGTTGGCCCATTATACAGGAACAACGACCCATCACAAAGCACCATATAGACGGAGTGATATCGCTTCACTGCCCTTCCACCTTTGTCTCGGTCAAAATGGACAGACCAAAGTGAAACGGTGGAGCTGAAAAGCTCAGGGAAAAGTGGCTTAAAGGGGTCATCCAGTGTCACATGCACTTTTTCAAGCTGTTTGGACTGAAATGTGTGTTGGGAATGTGTGTATACAACCACCCTACAATGATAAAGATCCACAGGTAGGTAAAGTTGCCCCTCCTGAAATCAAGCCATTCTCAAATGCATGTTGGTGTGGTCACACCGACAGAGGCCACTCCCACAATAGTTGATTGACAGCAGCGTGTCACACAGACTGAACTGGTGTCTTACCTCGGACCCCCCCTGAGTGAGTCATCATCAGACCGAGACCCAGAGACAAACAAGACTCCTAAGAGATTGAGGTGTTTTGTTGTTGAATGTATTAATGAACATAGCAGTAGTCATTTACCCCCGACATCTGAGTGACTGAAGATGCAGAAGATTAACGTTACTTTTGGTTCTAAAGGCAAATGCGCCCTTAATCATCCGAAATGCGTTTATGTTCGTGCAATCAATTATGATCCAGCCTTACCTACAGAAGCAGTGAGCATAATGTCTTTTAATGAATCTTTGCAAATCGCCTTTCCTAATAATGTGCTAATTAGCAAGTATCACTACGAATAGGCTAAAAAAGATCCTCTGAGAGCGCCTCGGAAAAGAGGGGCGGGGTCAACGGAGCTTGTGAAGATTTAAAGGTGAAGTACACAGAACAGAGTGATTTCAAAAGAGCTGTTTTTGACAGGGTTAAATTAGTGTTTTTTACACTATCTTTGAGAAATTTTAAAATAAACTATACTACAAGCTTTCCTTTAAGGCCCTAAAGAATCATATTAGCTTGTGAACAATTGGCTTTGTATGACTCCTTTAAAAATTTAGAGGCAGATTGCGCTAAATGTGCCTTTGCAATTCCGAAATTTACACAGCAGTGTCAAGAACAGGCTTTCTCTGCTGTGAGTGGTGAGCCAAAGAGGAAGAGCAGGAGGAGAAAGATGTTTAATCAGTAAGGTAACAGAAGCTCGCATGAAGGGGAAACGAAGGAATCTTACCTGTCCTAATGTGTGCGCGTGCCACGAGTGTAGTTTTAAAACAGAGAAAAATGTGTGCGCAGAGGTTTCCATGTGCCAATCCGAAAAAATCTCAATTTAAATATGACCTGCCATTTTATTTTTATCCAACAATATGGTATATTATGTACACCATTTTTTATTTTGTGAGTTTGTATTATAGACTCAAATACTTAACTTTTTGTATTAAAGATACCAGTACTGTATCACTGTGTTTGCACTCTTTGTGGAGGTCTTTGCTGTCCCATAGCGTGAAGATTACTGGCAGAATTTTTAATTATGGTAGCCAATGTACACAGTTACTTATTTTTATTAATTGAAAATGTAGATTTTTATAGCTTCTTTTCTTTGGGGGATATGCAGGCTGTAAGTTTGTGTATTTTATTTACAATATCTGAGACCACAATGAATATTTTAGATTAAGAATTGTTGATGTTTTGTAAATGTTGTTTTTTCTTTCTTTTTTGAATTTTTTTTATTATTATTTAATAACACAGTATATAAGAAGTAGAAGAAATTGTTTGCACAAATCAAGAATCCCCTTTGCGAGTTATAGTTGTTTTGGTTTGTGTTTTATTTATTTTTTTTGTGTTAGTTGTTATAATGGTGGGGGAAATGTAACTGTTGTCTTAACCTGCATGGTCTTTGAAAAAAAGAAAAAGAATCCCCTTTGCTTTTAGGACTGCAAGTTCTTTTTGTCATCTGGAGAACAGAGAAGATTCTTTGACATTTTGAATCAGTTTGGCTGTTATTCCAACACCACCATCTGTGTGCAGCTGAAAAACCCCAGACCACTTAGACAAAACAATACTTACAACATCAGAACATCTCTGAATTGTTACTCTTCAGTATTTTACCCTAAGCTATATGTTGATCAGTTTTGCAGAAATGGCAATGTGAATGCTTTTGTTTAAGCAAAAACTGCATTTTAAACATCACCTCAGAAGGCTTGTGCACAAACATTGCTTACTGTGATACATTATTATTTGTAACCGCACACTCAGTTTGCATGTATTCCAAACAGACCTTGTATGATGGCACATTTCTCTCTCTCTCGCTCTCTTTTTCTTTCCACCCAATGCAGCGCCAAAGTACAGTGATTTTCTTAGAGGACAGAGGACTGTCCAAACGCATAAAAACTCATTTTCTGCCTGCAGGGCCTCTACTTGTCCAGTCAGGTTTGGTGTGTAGAGAGAAGTGGCAGTACTGGAAGAGAGGTATTCTTCGTGTTTATCAGCACCCGACTTTGCTGGTCCTTTTGATTGGTTGGACTCTGACTGTATCTTAAGACCAGAGTGAAAAATCCACAACCAATTTACAGTGGATTTATAAAAGGGAAATATAATTTTATCATATTGTACCGATGCATTGGTGCATGGCTTGAATTTCAAGTTTCTGGCCAATTTTGGCTGATGCTTGCATGTTTATTAAGACTAGAATTCAGGTTTAGATTTTCAAATTGCACAAACCTTGCAAGGCACCTCAAAGTTTATTTGTGGTGCATACTTCAGTAACTAATGCTGATTAATTTAATCCTTTTGTAAAGTTTTACCAAATAATTAAATATGTGGTATATTTTATCCTCAACTCTTTTTTAATAAAACAATATTAATTTGCATTACACTCTACCAGAAAGATGTGACATCCTTAGAGAAGCAGCCATTTTTTTTAAAACCATCTTATTTTTTTTTCTCCAGATAATGCAAGGTTCTGCAGCCAGGTTATTTCCAGCAGCAGGGATTAAGTGATGAGTTTTCTCATAGTGTGACTTGGTTGAGGATTACAGAGACTTTGGGACAAATGTCAGAAGACTCCAGACTCCGCTTCCAGTATCCACCTGGCTCCATCATCTCTAACAGTCGTGCTGAGGCTATAAAAGCTGTGCTCCAATGTGCCACTTTTATTAAAGACTTATGATAGATTGGATTGGTTAATACTAGGATTTGATATTTGTCATTGAGTAAACAAAACACATTAAACCTATGTAGCCAGTGTGGTATGAGGAGGCGTGCTATGATTCAAATCACCTCCTTGACAGCTGTCAATGAATTTTTTATGGCTGTACAAATGAAACATATATAATTGGAGACTGAAAATGAATTTTTAATAGACTGATAGATTGTAAGTATTATATAATTTCTATATAAATTGCACAAAGGAACTGATAGTATTGTTTGAATTATAAACACATCAGATGCATGATTATTGTGAATGTTTTGCTGTGTGTTTGAACATATGATTGTTACATTAGACAATACAACATTACATATATCCTGCTAACTTAAAGCAGGAGAACAAGAGATTAATAATTCTCTGAATATTCTGACTAGATCAGCCCAAATGTTACGTACGGACCGTATGTTTGTCTGACATGGGGAGGATGCTGGCCAAACATGCAATAACATAAACAGATTGAATATTGCAGGCATATAAGGCACATAAGATTTACATTGCTTTCTCCAGAATGTTATGACAGCAGTTATTGTAATACATATAAGCATTTAGATGAACAGTGTGTTTCTGTGAATGTTTATTTCTATTTTCAGGAATTGTTCTTAAGCGAGTGCTTTGTGTTTTTTAAGCGCGTATGAAATTGAATAATAGAGATATTGGTTTGGGTGATTGACTGAAAACACTGTTGCATAACATTTTCTTTCCTTTTTTGTACATGTTTGATTGTTATTTTGACCCTTATGTGATCCTACAAGACCATGTAATGATAAAAGTTTATTTATTAGCGTATAAACTCATATTAATTTATTAGGGTATAAACATTTATGATGCATTTATAAGGTGCAGTTTTATAAAGAATTTATGCCTAAGCAGATGTATATTGTAAGGCTTTATTTTTGTTAATTGTCTGTGTGATAACATTGTGGTCCCTATTACAGCCCTATAAAGTAAATGGTTAAAAAAAATTTAAATGCTATACATGTACAAAGCTAAGGGTTCTGTATGGCTTAGCTTTAAAGTAAGTGAGAGAACATCATTGGCTCAGTATAAAAACAATAAGGAAAATGTGTGTTAGCAACTGAGACTTCTTGTATGTTCTTCACTCTGTCAAATGACGTCAAAAAGAATGGAAACACTCAGGCTCTTCATTTATTAATCATATCCCTTTTTAAGGTGCTATATTTAAGACAGAGTGCTTGCTGCACAATGTACCTCGCTGTAATTTATTATGCTAGATTTGTTCTTCTCCGGCATCCTATCCTTCAGGGCTTTTTGTCCTCTTTCTGAACCTAGGGCAAAGTTTAAGTGGCCACAAGTGTCTCAATCTGCCTGCTACAAGATATAATGATTAAAAAAAAATCAATATAGCAGGTCTTTGTGCACAGAAAGCAGAAGTCAAATGATATTAGTATCATCAGCCTATTAACTGAACTTTCTGTGAACAGTGAAAAAAAACTAAAATAAAGGTCATATTCGATTTTAGATATTGGAAATTAGTTATCAGTTATCTGAAGTATTTTTAGAGATATGTTGTAATGTGGTCTAAAATGTGGTAATGCAATTGATTTTATTCTCAGTGTTCTACACAGAAACTTTCACATGTCGGTCAGTATTGTATTTCCCAGAAACAGGTCACCTATTCGACTCTAGCAAGTGACATCACCCATGTGCATTTCCCTTACCTTTCTATTTCCATCTGTCTGTCCTACTTGTCTTTCCTCCAGGTGAACTGTCTAATTGAGAGCCGTCAAGGGGCAGCTCCCCCACCATCTTTTTTGTCTGGGGGGCAAATGCTGGTTTCTGTTTCTGCTAGTCCTCTACCACCCGCTGTCTGTCCTTGGCTTGACTTTGGTCAGAGGTAATGTATCCTTTCCTAATATAGAGAAACCAAAGACAATAAGACACTCTTAGAATAGAGCCTGGATTGTGGCGTCCCCATGGACAAGTGTCTGTGCTGGTTTGTGGAAAAGCACTTCAGTGCAGTAGTGGTCTATACTCCTCTCCAAATCAATATCTCCACAGCTCTTGTGTGTAACTTTGTCCATGTTCTCATAAATTGTGTGGTTTCCAACTATGAATTAAAAGTATACAGTGAAACTATTATCTGCTGTTGTAATTGACAAGTTGCTGCATCTTGTATCAAAAAAGAAAGAAAGAATGAAAGACAAAAATGTATCAGTAAATCAGTTCAACGGCATTGAAACTTCTTAGTAACAGTCTTTTCCCTAAATCTGGCTGTGTTTGCTTTGTTTTTGAAAAAAATTACTTTTTAATCCCTCACATGATAAAAAAAAAACTTTCATAAAACTTTTATTGTACTTTTTTTGTTCATATAAATATTAAATAATAATGAATTTTGTATGCAATTGTTACAGATACATCTGAGCACGAATACTGATCACTAGCACCTGTTTCACCTCCCATCAGCAATCACACCACATATAAGCACACTCACCCAGTCACTCTTTGTCCAAGTTCGTACTTCGCTGGAAGTGGACAACATTGCTCTGTTATACTTACCTGTTGACTCACCTGCTCTTTCCTTAGAGTGCTCCTCGTTCCCAGTGTTCCTCTGATCTCTGTGTGCTTCCCTGATGTCTTCCGTGATGTGGTGTGGTTGTCATTGTCTCGTCTCCCTTGTCTGATTACCTGCAAAACAAGAGTCTGCATTAAGTTTATGTTTCTTTCCTCCTGAATATTTCTACGTTTGAGTTAATCACCTGTTTATCACTGGCTTCAGCTCTTGTATCATTGTAAATAAACACTGTAAATACTTACCACTACTCCAGTTGTCTGTCTGCTTCGTTACAGTAATGATGATGGTTCTTATTTTTGTGCAAATGTCAAACATGTTTTCAGGATTCAAGAAAATTTTACTGTCAGTTTTGACAGCATCCTCGATCCATTATGAAAAAAGCATTCATTTCTAATAATGTAAATGAATGACCCCAAACTTTAAAACAGCAGTGTTTGAATGTTAAAGTCACTTGTAAAGCTTGTACATTTGTAAAAATATCAGTACAATATGAAATTCAGACCCTTTCATTGTTACTTTCTTTGTTTCTTTCTTTCTGCAGAAGTTCAATAATAGGGCTTCTCTGGTAGCACTGTCCATCCATATTGACATTGTGAATGATGTGTGTGTCAATAGGTGTCTTTTGTCCTCCACTGGGGAGGCAGGCATGAGTTACAGTAATTACCACAGATCTTTGACGTGAAGAGGGAATTGATAACTTGCCGGTAGAAAATTGAGGCTTGTTTAAAAGTAAAGAAGGGCTCTTTTTCGGAAACAGAATACTTTAATGCACTCTTAAAGAAAACGAATTGTAAATAAACTTGACAGTGAAAACTTGAAGTGGTTTGGCAGATGATGAGAGGATGTAGATGACAGTGTTTGAGATTGAACTGGGGAGGATAAGACTGAAACAGGATTCTTTATTAGTGCTATTAAGATCAAGTTTAACAGAGATGAGAGCAGTTTTAAGAGTGGTGTGGATTGGGTAATATTGATCATTTTGGAAACATCGATATGCATCACTGGCTAAATGCTAAAGCTTTGATTGTGTGTGTGTCTGTGAATGGATGTTTTTCTAGTTCATTTACAGAAAAACTGGACACGTATAGTGCGTGCATGTTTGGAATCAAACATGTGAGGTGAGACAATGGAAGGATGAATGCGGTATATAACAGGAGGACTGAGTCAACGAGAAAGCGCCAGAGAGAAAAAGAGAGAATAATCCCTCAAAGCCCAGGAGGATTAAGCATCCAGATAGCATCACACCATATTACAGAGAGATGTTTTTAACCTCAGGTCAACTACCCAGAAACCACCTCTCACTAATTTCAGTGCAGTATCAATTTCTGAACAAGTGCAAATAGCTGCAGTAGATTAGCTTTAAGAAAGAAGAAACAGAGACAGGCACAAACGTTGCATGCGAGACAATATAGCTGCTCATTAAGAATGATTTCCTCAGATTCATTTTCATTCCCAATTTAAAATTTCCCACAGTATTTGTCCGGATTCTTTTGACTTTTCATTTATTAGTTTTTTTTGTGCTTATATTTTGCTGAATGCTTTATGTAATGTTTTATGTTTATGGGATAATGAAGCTACAGCCAGCAGGTTATGGCAGAATAAAGCCAGGCTTATCGCCTGTTGTATGTAAGACTGAAGGGCTTAATTTTGTGATAACAAAATTTCTTGCCCTTCTGTCAGCATCTCGATCTCAGTCTCCCGCCTCCTCCCCAGCTCCTCCTCAGGACCCCTCAGGGTTAGGAACTGGCTGTCCTTCTCTATCTCCTCCCGAGCCCTTAGGGCAGCCCTCCTAACCATGAGTACTTTTCCTGGTTAGCACACAAAACAAACTTGTGAAATAATTGTTTTAACCGGGGAGTCAGTCGAGTCATCTTCTATCCACTGCTGAAAACATTTGTGTTTTCTGTACATGTTGAAATTAAGTCCTCTATTTAAAGGTCAAGATGATTCATAGTACCCGGATTAGACATATTTGTATAGGATAGCCATTCTAAAATAACCATAGCTGAATAATTGCTTAACGTATAGTTTCTCCCTGATATTGCAGATCTTCTTTGTTGATACCTTCTCTCGCATGATATTGCACACCTGGTCCTCAACTGTGCACACCTGGTTCTGGCCTAGTTAGTTGCTCATTAACCATGTATAAGTATACCCTTGTGTTTATCTCTTGTTTTTGATCATATCATCATGTTGTTTTGGCATTGGTTGTTGGATGTTTCCATATTATGCTAAGCAAAAAGAGTTTATTCACCTTATTTTTAATAAACTTCTCTGCACAATAATTATGAAGGTGAAAGAAAAGTGGAAATGTTTGGAGAAGCAAAACCTAAGCTGAATATTAGTGAGAATGCCACTATATCGGAATATCAGTTTTCTTTCATGAACCAAAAGTCAATTCCTCCACTGGGCACCAGATCAGAGGCAAGTACTTCCTGAAACCTTTTGCAGGCAACTTTCATCTTTCTCAATCAGAAACATCTGCCATTAGCTAAGATAGAATTTAAGATGAATGTGATTGTGATGTATCACAAGTAGAAGTTTATTACATAATGTGAATTGTAAAGACACAGACGAAGCAATCTGAAACTGGTTATATCAAAGGATGGGCCATCAAACAACATCAAAGATAAACAGAACTGGACACTTTCTGTGGACATCATAGTGGAAATCAATAAAATTGATTTGAAGTATTTGTTCTTTTTAATGCCAAAAGCAAAAACGTTAGAAGAGTGAACATCAAGGAGAGAGATTGCTGAATGAAATAGTTTAGTTTTCACACAGTCGCTTGATTTACATGTATGCATTTGAGGTAACACATTCAAATTAATTGGAAACATTGTTAGATGATGGAATTATATCTGAGAGAAAAAAAGTGTTGTTTTCCATGAAGAAAGTTTGTTAATTTAGTTTATATCTAGGACCTTTTTTTCTGTGCCCTTTATGGCAAATCAGAGCACCTCAGTGTGTCCTTGATTAAAATGTCTTGCTCTCAGACAAAGCCTTTTGCTTGAGAGTATATATATATATATATATAGCAGAGGAAAGTAAGGTGCCGTACAAATTGGAATTTTGACCACCCAGCTGGAAAAGTACGCTAATAATATCTTTGTTTGCAATTATGTGGATGCCACATAATTATTAATTCTCCAAATTATCCCTCTGGTCTAAATCCTAGTGTGTCACTTGGGCTTGATCAATCATGTGTGGTTCCTTTTCAACCAGATCTCTTTCATCCCAGGAAGCACATCCTGTTCCACTGCTTTGTTTGGTGCTGAAGGATATACATGTTGAAGGCCACTCAGTAAAATCATATTAATATTAGGTCTACAAATGACAACAACAATGATAACAATAAATTGTATTTATTGCCATCAGATCCAATAATAATAATATGCTTATAATTATTTATTTTATTGTTGTTATAGTGGTAGTAGCATAATAAATCATTGCTATACATTTAGATTAAATATGCTGTTATTGTCAGTGTAATGTAAAATAGGTCATGCTTTTTATTATTATTATTATTATTTAAGTTGAACTCAATTCTACAGAAGAACGATTATGTTTTTTAAAGTATGTGGGCTGAAAGAACTTCATGAAATGACAGCTGTGAAATGCCAAAGGTGAAATAAATGTGTCATAGAGATCTTTTATATATTAAATTCTTGTTCACAAAGATAGTCTTGTTTATAAATATGATTTCGTTTTTATTATGCATCTACAAATTGATATAATTTGGTGCTAGGCTGTAAAGCAAAGCAAATTTATGTTAAAGTCCAAATCCTGACCTGAAGCATGTGAGTGACCTGTAAAATGGATTTATAACATCACTTATATATATTTAGCCAAACTGAGAGGAGAGAAATGATTAAATGCATTAATAATGTTGACTTCTAATGGATTCTGTATGAAGACAGAGATGGAAAGTAATTGAAAAACTTCTGGGAAGGGAGAAAATTTCAGCATTTATATTCTAAATAAATTGAAGTAATTTCAAATAAACAAGACAAGATGTGAGTGGAAAAGAAAGAGATGTCACTAGATAAATGACAAAAAGCATGAAAACTCAAAACCTAACTTGTTACCATTTAAAAAATTCAAAAAGCTACGTTGAAACCAGTTTGCATCATTTAGTATGTGTCCTGTTTCTATTCTTCCATCACATTGTAGATATGCCATTAAGTATATGTCTGTGTTTCAGCCACTGCACAAAACATCTACACTCATCTGTTTCCTATTTTAACCTCATTTCACCTGGCCTACTTTGTTCTTCTGTTACTCTCCATTTCACATATTGTATATTCATATTTTAACATCCTCTGTAACTTTAGCGTTTCATCCCATTCTTTTTCTAGCCAACTAATGGTAAAACTGCTATTATCCATTTATTCCACTTATTCCAAAATATTTTAGCTGACCCATATATGAAAACTAAAAGTAAAACTGCTATTATCCATTTATTCCACTTAATCTTTACTTGTGTCCAAGATGTAGACAGAATTGTTTCTTCATCAAAACAGATTTAGAGAAATTAAGAATTGCATCACTTGTTCATCAAGAGGTCCTTTGCAGTGAATGGGTGCCATCAGAATGAGACTGCAAACAGCTGATAGAAGCGTTGTGTTTGTAATAAATAAAACCATCAAGAATTTTTATAAACTTCTTTAATTAGAAAAGAAATAGTACTAAATGTGCACAGATCAAACACCATTAGAGGACAACAGGAGATAGACTAGTGGGATTATGATTTTTTAATTTTATTTTCTTTTTGTCAGATGCAACATTTACAGTTAAGATATTTCAGTGATTGATTTGTCTCTTAGCTTTTCACTACACAAGATTGATGGGTTAGAGTTTTATTTAGCAACTTAAACTCTCGTTTTGACGGCACTTACTTACTGCAGAGGATCCAGTGGTTATGTAATGTTACATTCAAAATCTGTTCTACCAAAGAAACAAACTCATCTTCTATGGCCTGTAAGGGTGAGTTAATGTTAAGCAAAGTTTAAATTTCTGGGTGGCCTACTCCTTTAAGTGACAGGAACCATTTCTGGCTTAGAGCATGAAAGCTAATTCTGACCCTGGACTGTTAAAAAAAAAAAAAATGTGTGAGCATCAATCAAGGGGTTTTCCACCAAAGACATTATAGTCAGGTTGACAAGAGCAGATGACTTGAAACGTATCATCATGGTGAGTCACTCGTGTCATTATGGAAATTCACCTAAGGCATCTAACGTTCCACATGAAACACATGTGATATTTACATAGTGATTCTGCCTGCTGCATTCAGACCTTTTTAAATGCATATTAAAGAACTAACCCTGGTGATCAAAGGCGTAGAAAAAATCTTTTATTGGTAAACAATTACTACGCAGATGGGTATGGAACATCAAGACAAAATGAAGCTAATAGCACATCAAAAGACAAACTGAGTTACACACAGATTCATAGCAGAGAGAAAGAGAGAGGGGGATACAGGTGAAGCACAGATCACAAGCTATAGATGAAAGCAGAAGGGGGGCTAGAAAAGGACCGATGTCACATACTAAACTGTAGCTTACACTACCTTGTTTTTATCTACCATCCTGTGTAAATGTTAGGTAAAATAATCAAACAATATTTTCATAATTTGTCCATCTGGCTCAGACCTCTTTGCTGATGCAAACAGATTGAAAAAGCCTATCTTTTAGCTAACTCATCGTACGGTATGTCCCACTGGAGAATCTGAGACTATACGGTCTTGGGTTATGGACAGAGATTACACCCAATCTGTCAGTATGTGCCCACTGCAACGTGGTCCTGTTTAATCCAATAGGCTCATCGCCCACTCTTTGCTTCTCTCCATAAAAAGTGCATTGTTGTCCTAGCAGTGGCATTAGGCACGCAAGCCATGCGGTCAGTGGGAGCTGACCCAGCTGCTGACACAGTGCTGGCTGGAACAGTGCTCGGTATTTGATGAAGGGAACACAGAGCACTGAGCAGCTCTATCCCTGCAGTGTTTAACATATTTCAGGGAGGGGAAAATGTTTTTTTTAAGTATTAAAAAAAAAATAGCTACAACATCTGCAGCTATGTGGACGTAAGACAAACTCAGAAAGCAGGTACTATGGCGCATGATAAGAAAATACTGATCAGGTGCATGGAACTGGTGAGATAGCTCAAGAAGATATAGGGGAGTCTGAGACGAGCTGAATCACATTTTACAGAGAATATTTAATCATATAACTTATTTTGTGTGTAGACACATACTGTACCTTAAATACAAATATAAAAAGCTATTATTTCTTCTAATTTAATTCTCCGATTATTACAAAATTGTAAAAATTTATAACATTTAAATCAATAATAACAATGAAAAAAATGTGGCAACTTACCCATCAGCTGTAATTATATTAGTATATTTACACATTAGTACGTAAGTATAGTAGTAGTATCAGTATCAATTGATTTAAGATATAAAATAAGCAAGATATTATTTCTTATAACATGACTATTTGAAAGAAACCCACCATGCCAAATTACTGTAGAAAACAAATAAATTAATGCTTGACATAAAACTTTATATTTATTACCTAGTAACTAGGCCCGGCACACATGTCTGCGGCACACATCAATAAAATATATTTTTTTAATAATTCAAAAATATTCTAAATTCTAAATAGACAGTAATTTAATGAATGCAGCGTATGTTATCGAATGGGCCTGCAAACAAACCAGCAAAATGCTACCAATAGAGGGTGGCGATGAGCAGAGGGGTTTGTTTGCGGTAAATCGGACTATAGCTCCTCCTTTTAAACCCACCAACAACTGCCCCTCGTTCCAGCCCACCTATCTTTCTCTCTCAGTGCATGGACTTCATCCTATGTAGTGCACCATTAGAACAGCTGCGTTCCAGTTTCTCCGTCTCTCTCTCTCTCTGACGGCGTTCACTTCCTTACTTTCACCCTCCCTCTCTCCCTCTCGCGCTCTCTCCTCCTCTACATCCTCGATCTCTCAGCAGCAGCAGTTTGTGTCCTGAGAGAACTGGCACCAAACTGACGCATCCATGGGGCGCGCACAGCATCTTTATTTCACCACATTACAATTTGAAGTCATATAGGGGGAGTATTCACGTCAACGCAGCAAATACAAGTCGCTCGGCGTTTCATCTTCCGGCTTAAAACTCTCAGTCGCACCACATCTGTCTGTGACATTTGTAGCCGTGCTGAGCTGTGGTGATGGATGGGGATGCGTGTGTTCGCGTGTGGACTCGACCGCTGCAAGTGATGCTCCAGCAGAAGAAGATCAAAGCGCGGAGGAAAAAGCGCAAGGAGTTGTTCGGAGGACAGATGTGCTTCGTGGGGCTGATGCTGCTGGCGGTGTCCGGCTTGTCCAGTTTGGCCGAGAATTCCGGTGAGTTTCGGTTGAGGATTTGTCAGGAATGTGTGTTTGTGAAGGCGGAGGGGGGCAATGGAAAGTTTTACGGGAGATTCATACTCGCACTCTGAACTGTTTTAGTTGGAGAACCGTATCGCGTTACTGCGCTGAGTTAAAGGGAAACATGCACAATCACACTCTGAACTGTTCAATAATGTAAATGGTTCTCTAAAACTGTTCAACTTTACAGATTTGTTCAGCTGCTTTAGATCATGTTCGCACAGTTTAAATGGTCATCCGCTTTAGAGATGCGCACTTAACTATTTAAAGAATCCTAATCACATAGTTAACAGAGAATTGAATAGGCAACTAGCACTTTAAACTCTTCAGAGAGCAAAACTTAACTGTTAGAGAACGATATTAACTGTTGCAGACAGCTGTAAACTACTCACACAACGAACGGTTTTACACAGCCATACTTAAAACTGTTTACTATTATTATTGCAGTTATAAAGAACTGTACTCACAATGTTAAACATTTCAAGGCGAATGGTGCTAACTTTCTAAGCGAACCGTACCGTTGCAGAGAACTGTACTCAAACTGTTAACCACATTAACAAAGATGCTCACATTATTAACCATTTCAGAGATGCATACTGCAGACAGTTATATTAAAGAACCATACATACAATATTAACTGCTTCAGTGAACTATAATAATAGAGAACTTAAATGTTTAAGTGAACCAACTGTTAGAGACATATACTACCATAATACCATCTGTTAACCATTTTAAAGAAACTTACTTGTTTTGGAGAACCGTACTAGCACTCTAATCAGTTTTCGAGAAATGTTAACTATTTAAGTGAACTAATTAACTGTTGTATTTACAGTATTAACCATATTAGAGAGGTTTACATACGAAGCATGATCAGAATATAAACTATTAAAAAGAATCGTGCTCTCACTATGAACAGCTTTCTAACGATTAATTCAGATACATACTCATATTATTTCTTGTTTCAGAGAATCATACTCACACTGTTCTCGATTCATTTTCATTAAAACTGTGTTACTCATGGTGTTCATGTAGTGAGTGGATTGCTCTGAACGTCTTTCTATAATAATGTTGTAAGGCGGTTTTCCCCTGTAAGGCTGATTTTGTTTGTTTTCTGACCCATAATACTGTACGTCTATTGTAGTACTGAAAGAGTTAATTAGTATTGAAAAAAAAAAGATTGTTAACTAACAAAAGGATCACTGATGATCATCTGCTTTAGATTATAGAGTTATGTGCATCATTAATTTGTTACAACCTGAGCCAGGGCGATGTGGCAGGTGCTCTCAGGTGCTTGTTCGATCCCTCATTCATGATACTATGCAATCTGAATCCATCCACATACAATACACTCCATCTGGCTGTTCTTATCTTTGCAACTCAGCACAAAAATACTGATAATAATCTTACTATTAAATGTGTCTCCCTAAAAGCCATTCAGTGCTTGTGCATCTATCGTACTACCCTGACATCATACAAAACAAAAGATGTTTTCGTATAATGCTCTGCATGTTCACTTAAGGCCACCGTATTTGTAGATAATCTTGTTGTATAACAGAATTTACACAACTGTACATTGAATTACGGCTGTTGGATGTAATGGATAGAGGCTTTCATTTACATGTACAGTGTTTTAATGTAAAGGAAGATGCTTTTTTGCAAATGCCAGGTGGGAAAGCAAACAAGGAAAAGAGGAGAAAGCAAAGAGGTGGATTTGGATGGAGGAATAGGGAATGATGAAGGCAGGGAGAGCTGTGCCGAGAACCTGCCAGCCAGCACAGACACTGATATGAAGTGACTGCTCTGTCAAATGCTTACTGGCTCTAACAGACATGCTGCCTGCATCTGGTCCAGCAAGTCAGGCCTCTGAGCTTCTTTATTGTTTTCTGAGCTTATTTATTTATTTGTTTGTCCTTTCTTTTCAGCATTTCTAGTGTACCCCATTTTGTTTCTCTCTCTTGCTCTGTGATTCTCACAACCCTTAGCTCTCTTTTGCACTTGTTTGGATAGGATTAGTTTTTCAAACGGCTGGAGTAAAATTATTAACAGAGGACATTTGTGATGTCATGTACTGATTTGGACAGGATTTGGATCGCTGCCGGTTTTTTGCATTTCTTTCATTTGTCCAAAAAAAGGTCTAAAATCGAATATGCGGCAGGTAGTGATATAGGTCTAGTTATGATATTAAACAAATGTATAAATATAAATAATTATATTTATTAAAAAACATTGCTTTCACATTCCTTGTCAACCCAGATGCTCTCAGGTACCTCATGTTCATGTATGGAATGCTCTTATCTGGAAGATAGACAAAGAAAGAAAAGAAAAAAAAAAACAAAGCATAACAGACAGTGTTAGATCTTGCCTATTGTCTTGGATTATTTTGGACAATAGTAGAAAGTGGCTTGGCATGTTTTGGCTCTACAGGTTTAAGAAATGCACAGCACTGGACAAACCTGTTGTATTTAAAATCTATAGTTTTCCTCAATTTCAGTCCCGGTTTCTGTCTGTTGTGTAATGTTTGTGAGCCCTCATTTATTTATGTTGGTTTTGGGAATATATTTATCAAACCTAGAAATACGTACCTTTGTCCCTGTACTTTTTTATTGTCATTTTTGCCATTATTTTAAAGAAAGACAGCATGTGTTAAGGCGTACATTTTAAGACAATAAAGCTGCTTTCAAACGTTAAATGCATAGATATAAAAATAAAAGATGGTCTGTACTTGCCTCAATATTTTAGAGGATTCCTTGCATATTCTTGACATTGATTCAAATTGCTGGGTCTTCAATCCTTCTGTCACTTCTGAACATTAAACTATTGACAATAGAACACCTGAAAATTCCCAGCAGAATGACTGAATTATGTTTAAATAATTGTAAGCCATTGATAGACTGTCTACAGGTGTCTTTACATGTGTAGAGAATGCAGGGCTCCAGTTTGAATGAAGAGTATCTGTTTAATCTGTGCCCAGAAGGTCATTTCTTTGTCTTATCTTACTTTTATCATTCATGTGTGAATCAGAGCTTTAGTTACCCTACTAAGCCAGTGCTTTATTGTCTCTATATCTTGCAATCATTGATAATTTCAAACTTAATCATTCATTTTCCTGATGTATTGTATGCTGTTGGAGCAAATTCTGTTTCAGCTGACTGACATACGCAAGACACTGCAGAAATAATTTGTGAAAATGCGTTTGAAATCATATGCAAGTAACATTGTTTAAACTTTAAAAATGTACTTTAAAAAAAAAATTATTTCAAGAGTTCACGTTTCCTGGTAATCAATAATTTGAATTGTTGCAAATTTGGCGAGCGAGCCGGGAGCACGGCGGACTCCGAACCCTAGGGAATGTAACCCTAGCGAGGGTGAGGGTTCGGTGTTTGGCTCGTTCGCCGTCTGCCCCCCCCCGGCGTGGGATACGGGAAAGAAGGTGGAGAAGGGGTGGAGGAGGGATACGATTAAGGCGAGATATAGAAACTAAGAAATAAGGGTATTTTATAGTGAAGGAAAGGGGTATGATTGGGTGTAAATCGGCTGCCAGCCGCGGGTGATTACTACGTTCACGTTCCTCCCGAAACCATGTTTTTGTCAAAACATATACTGAAATATTGTGTATGTTATGTTATAGCTGTATAAAGAACAATTAATTGTGATATTAGTAATAGCATAATATATATTATTATAATAAAAATTAATATAGAATTTTTTATTGTGGGGCCCATAAAAATACTGGTATGTCAAATACTAATTGTATATACTGTCCAACTATCCATATTCCTTATTCCTATAAATAGAACTGATGCGATCATAAATTTATTATCCATTTTCTGACTGCAGTTTCTTACATTTGTCACAACTTTTGTAGGCATGACTTGAAGAACCATTTCATTAATTCTCACAGTCTTAGCCCTGGATGAAAGCTCCGAAATGTAGTGTAGATAATGTCTCCATTCTATAGGTGACTTGGCTGCTTAATTGATTTTGCTTTCCAAGTAGGGTTACTTCTTGTTGTTCTTAACTCTCTCTCTCATTCTCTTCTGACCAGCTCATTTATCATCCACTCTGGCCCACACCTTGCCTAGTCTCTATTTGGAGCAGAGCAGTTCATTATTTTAGCTAGTTTTACACCACGCTGGGCCACAAGCCTGACTGCAAGCTAGTCCCAGATGGATGACTTGTGATGGATCGGTGCCGCGATTGTAATTATAAACTGCACTGACAAATTGAAGGTTTAGAATACGTGTGAAATGTCAGAGGGCTAACAGTGTTCAGGTTACAGATTTGCGGCCATTAAAGCTCAAGCACAGGTTATTAGGTGTCACCATAACAAAGGGGTAAATTAAGTCTTCAAGAGATATTAGGTCCATATCAGTCATGCGGTTTTTGATTTATTGGTATTAGTCATTAATGGATATATTTGTCCTCTGCTATCAGATATTTAATTTTGAATGCTCTTTTCCACTTATTTTTGGGATCTCAGGTTACTTTTGCCAGCATCTACTGTAGGGCATTTTTAAAGGGATAGTGCTGTATTATGTTGTATTATGCACCATTACCTACAAAAGCCATACTTACACACCAGTCCAGCCTCTCTGTACATCCCTTTGACAGCAAATCATTCACAATTCTCTTTGAAACATGGCTTTACGTTTTAAAGCAGAGTCCCGGCACTAAATATACGCAGCACAGGCTGACGTTTCTGCAGAATTTTTAAGATGTATTCACAGTGAATAAAAATCACCCAGTCATTTGATCAAGTGTGAAGAGCAAATAATGGCTCATCTTTCAGTAAATCACAGTCGGCAATTAAGCTCCCCGTTCAAACACTGATTACAAAAATCATCTCAACACAGGCTAAATGTACAGCAGGAGACTCAGTTAAGTAAATCAAGCTTAATGAGGAGGCACTGCATATATTTTAAAGCCTAAAATAAAAAATGTTAACATGATAGACAAATGCAAACTTTAGTTTCTCTCATTTCTCTGTAGCCTGTTTATGTCATAAAGAGATTTGTCATTTCATTATATAAAAAATATCAAAACAAATGTGTCATTTATTTGTAAAGAAAGATAGCGCAAGATCACTATACATGTAAAATACTTCAAAAGGAAAAGTCCAGCGTTGTTTGTTAGCAAATGCTGCCCGGTTCTGTATTTTGTGTTTAATTTAATAATAATATAAAATTAAGTATATGCCCTACATATCCAAAACAGTCCATATGTGGCAAATGTATAGGCTATGACAGCATTAAAATGATGAAGTGACATACTATTTGATTGTGTTGAGCTGTCTGTAAACTCTTGAAATGTCCTGTTTGATAACTAAGCATATAATCAGAATGAATAGAAATAAAGGTGGAGTTGAAGTGTTGCAAGGATGACAAAAGAATTATCACAAGTGTGGTCAGCATCAGTTTATATCATACTTGTGCCATGACTGAAAAACATAAACATGCAGTAAACATTTATAGTTCATAGAAAGAAAACTTTTTCCAGTACTTCATCATCATGTTTACATATTACTCCAATTGTATAGAATTGTCAGTTTTGATTAATTTTTAATTTTTTTATTATTTAGCACTTCATTGTTGGGTTTTACAGTTAACGTAAACGTCTGTAAAATTTATGTATAATGTCCTGGCATTACCAGTACATTTTTGTGTACAGTCTGTAGTCAATCAAAATGGAATGCATGCTTAAATATATTGTCTAGTGATTGCTTGTATAACACTGATAGCACTGTGAAATTGATGTTGAAGACAATTGCATGGTAGATTTACTGAATCCAGAAGTCTTAGATTTTTTCTCTGCATGTTGAGCAACACTATGTCACATGAGTTTTATTTATTTTACTTGAGAAATGTGACATATTTCCTAGTAAAAGGATATTTTACAAGTAAAGATGTACAGCAGAACTTTTAGTAGTTGTGAATTGAATGTATTGTGAAAAATCAATATCAGAATAGAGCCAGACCTGAAAGCGAGTTTGGTCAAATAATAGCTAAATAACTAGTTTGATTAACGTTATCCAATAGCATTTGCAGCCTCAGAGAAAGAGAAAGTCATTTCAGAGGAAGAGCTTTTTTATTTTCTTGTCATTTAAATAAAAAAAAAAAATGTTATATTCTTTATTTAATTAAAGATAAGAATAATCTGGGTTGTCATAATAACAAAGGTATTTTTATAAGCGTGATTTAAAATCAAATCAATGTGAAAATCTATTTTACTTCTGTAATGTTTCTGGAAAGTAAAAATAGTCATTTTGATTTCAGAGTTTGTCAATATCTAGAATAACCAGAGAGAAAAATCCTCAGTAATTAACAAAAGGAATTGAATCCCCCAATAGACGTCCCTAATTAATACAATGGTTTTATTTTAGGCTAGCGTTCTATTTTGGAATACACAAGACAATTTAGTCAGGACGGAGGCAGCTGCCGCCCTGGAGTGCATGACGAGGTGAAAAGGCGATGGAGAGAGAGAAACAGCAAGGGGTTTTCTATCTCCTCCACATGTCTCTCCTCCAGCTGCCCTCACGTGTAGCGTAGGTCATTAATTCAGCGAGGAGGGGGCGCCCTACATACCTTTTCTCTCACTATATATATATAGCATGCTCTAAATGTCCTCATTAGAGTTGTGATTTATGATGCCCTGACACTCCACCTTCTTTATGTTTGTGCTGCGGTAAGAGTGGCTCAGGCCCTGCATTGCATTTGTTTATGGAGTTTGCTAAAGCCAAAACCGCTCTGACCGAGTAAATCAAATGCAATGCACAGTTCAGCAGAACTCAGCAAGACCACTGAACATCTCATAGAGAGACTTTGGCCAGGCAGTGAGCGAGTTTGCACACAGATGTTTGAAATATTTTAGACATATGGTGATGAAAACCAGCCACACTTTGTAATGTAGTAAGGACAAGCATTTGTACGGGCACTCTGCAAACCAGGATGACCTGCCAGAAATATTACGCACTGAAAACAATATGTTCTCAGGTTCACTTTACAGACACTACTATGCTGATGTTTTTCAGAGTGGGATATATTAACCATGAGGGCGTGAACCTTGAGTC
This sequence comes from Enteromius afrohamiltoni, assembly GCA_034779775.1. Taxonomy (NCBI): domain Eukaryota; kingdom Metazoa; phylum Chordata; class Actinopteri; order Cypriniformes; family Cyprinidae; genus Enteromius; species Enteromius afrohamiltoni. The sequence continues at coordinate 12,565,277 of JAUYWG010000047.1, forward strand.
TGATGGCTTGTGTGCGGCAGCTATTCGGTGTTGTGAGACGAGTTTGAAATAAAGTTAGGCCAATCTCAGACAGACAGAGAAGTTGTTTCTCATGTTTCCTATCTTTGTCTGTGTTTATTGCAAGTGAGACCTAATTGAATATAATCTTTTGTTCTTCCTAGATGATGTTACTGTGTGTTCCTGTTTTAACTAGCAGTCGGCATTTCATTTGACATTTTGTTTATTTTAGATTCATCTATTAAGGGTTTTTTCTTAAAATATTTCCATTTCATAAAATACATGGATGAAGATGATATGTGGATATGACCTTGCTACTATATACAACACACACACGTATAATAAAGTTCAGTGAAGTAGAAAAAGTACTATCGTGAAGTAGTCTTGCAATTTGAAAAAGCTATTTTCTATTTGAATATATTTTAAAGGGGTCATCTGGTGCCACATGCACAAGCTGTTTGGACTTAAATGTGTGTTGAGAGTGTGTGTACACAACCACCCCACAATGATAAAGATCCACCAGTAGTTTTGTTTTAATAAAAATAAGTTGCCCCTTCTGAAATCAAGCCATTCTCAAATGCATGTCGGTGGGGCATCACACAGACAGAGGCCACTCCCACAATAGTTGACTGACAGCAGCATATCACACAGACTGAACTGGTGTCTTACCTGGGACACCTGAGTGAGCCTTCATCAGACCGAGACCCAGAGACGACCTAGACTCTTAAAAGATTGAGGTGTTTTCTTGTTGAATGTATTAATGAACATAGCAGTAGTCATTTACCCCCGACATCTGAGAGACCGAAGACTCAGAGGATTAACTTTATGTTTGGTTCTGAAGGAAACGTGCCCTTGATCAATTGAAATGCGTTTATGTATGCACAAATATACTCGCAAGTATAATGCCTTTAATGAATCTTTGCAAATCACCTTTCCTAATAATGTGCTAATTAGCAAGTTTCACTATGAATAGGTCAAAAAAAGATTCTCCAAGAGTGCCTCGGTAAAGAGGGGCGGGGTCAACGGAACCTGTGAAGATTTAAAGGGGAAGTACACAAAACAGAGTGATTTCTAAAGAGCTGTCTTTGACAGGGTAAAATGAGCGTTTTTTAAACTATCTTTGAGAATTTTTTAAAACTAACTATATTACATACTTTCCACTTTCCACAGACCCTAAAGAATCATATTAGCGTGTGGAAAATTGGCTTTGTATGACTCCTTTAAAATATAAATTCATAAAGGCAAAGCACATTTCAGCAGCCATTACTCCAGCCCTTTTAAGTCACATGATCATTTCTTAAATCAATCTAATGGGCTGATTTGGAATTCAAGAAATGTTTCTTCATTTTTTTATTATAATATAATTAATAAACCAAATTTATATATATATTTATGCTTTTACAAATAATGTAGTATTTTTTTAGAGGATATTGTAACGCCACATCTCGGCAGAGACATTGCGAGGCTCTGGAAGATCTGCTGAGACATGGCGTTACAGATATACAGTATCTTCAGTTCAGTTTGTTATACAACATTGCAACATCAGTGCAGTAAGATAAACTTAATCATATCCATATTTTCTGAAAACAAGTTTTTATGTCTAGCACAATATTGATAATAAATTATTTTATTTTAAGGATTTTTTCCCCGCTGGAGAACAATACAACATGTAATTCAATTTGTTGACTTAGCAACCTATATTATGCTGCTTTTTAAATCTCTCAAAATATTGGTCATTATAATAGCAATGACTTGTCATTGGTATCAACAAAAAGTTGCTGTATAATCTAGTTAAGTGTTGTGAGCAATTAGCATGGAACCCCAGCACATGCTGTGAGTGCTAGCACATTCAGATAGCCTTTCACCTGCGCTAAGAGGGGAAGAAGAACTGATTAGCTTTTTAATTGTCTGATTTAGATCAAACGTGAGCTGACTACCATGCGGTGTAGTGCAAATTACGAGTAAGGATATGAGAAGGTAGCTCATTACTTTTCACACGGGATTGCCTTTCATTCAAATAAGCATTTCTGTTCTGTAAAAAAGACAAATATGCTTAAGATATTAAAATCCACTATGAAAGAATAATGAGTTCTAAGACTTTAATCTTTTGAATGCTTTGAATTTATATAAGCCTTGTTTGATATTCTGTCCGATTACATAAAGCTGCAGTTGAAACATATTTGAAGGTGGTATGTTAGTTTGCAATGTAACCTGCTGTGGAAGAGAGATATTTTGGTGGAGTTGGTGTTTTTTGTGGTTGTCCCAAGGTGTCTGTATGGGAGGGTGGCAAAACAAGCCACTTTTTCCCAAAAAGAACAATGTCTGGATAAAACACAGAAGAATTAGTCACAGCTGTGATGTAGAGACACAGAGACAAATTTTGGAAGCCAAAATGCAACACTCATTTTGCCTTAAAAAATACATTGAAATATGGTGAAAGCATTAGTGGGGCTGCTTTTCATCATCAGGGCCTGGACATATTGTTAAAATTGAAGAATGTGTTCAGTAGATCTCTAAAATGAAAAATGGTTTGTAAGAATAGGCCTGAAGAGTGTATGAAGCTGGTAGTGAATACTTGTTGTTGCTTCACGATGTGGCTCTGGATATATAGTAAAATGATAAAATAGGTGTGTACCAATTTGTGTACTTATGTACTATTCAGTGATGTTTTGTAGAATAAATAGTACAATAAATAGTAGTGGTCATACTGTAAAAAGAAAAAGTACTTTTTAAATACCTGGATGATTCCACTTAGTGTGGAATGTTGAGTATTAGTGATGGGCAGATTGGATCATTTTATTGACTTTTATATCATTTTATATGACCTTTGAGTCTCGTTCAGCAAAAGTTTTGAGTCATTTCCTTTATTTTGGTCATTTTAGCAAAACATAATTAAAATGCTATGTAACATATCTACTATTTATACCAGGGCTGTCCAAACTCGGTCCTGGAAGGCCGATGTCCTGCATAGTTTAACTCCAACCTTATTCAAACACACCTGAAACAGCTAATCAAGTTCTTACTAGGTATGTTAGAAACTTCCATGCAGGTGTGTTAAGGCAAGTTGGAGCTAAACTCTGCCGGACACTGGCCCTCCAGGACCGAGTTTGGACATGACTATACTATAACTATAATGCTTTGAGAAACAGAAAAGTTGAAGTCATTGTTTACCTGGGTCTTAGAATGAAGGCCAAGGTAAACAATGATTTTAATCTTTTCATTCTAAGACACATCACTGCACTCTGCATTAGTTACTGGTGTAACTAATGCAGAGTGCAGTGATGTGTAAAACATTTTTTAAATTATACTCTTTAATTGTTCAAAACTGTATGAAGAACTATGCTGGTTTTTGCTTTGCTTGGTTCTAATTAGACATGCTAATGAGGGCTGTTAAAAACATAAAAATGTGACTAAATTAGTCAACTCCATTGCTCGAACTGACTAGTCAACCTTTGAGAGCCTTCACTACTATAGACATTTTTTTGTGACTCATTATGCATTCAAATTTACTAGTGATGCTACACTTAGTGACGGCCCAGAAACCTTCTCCCTCACTGGTATACTCAGAGTCTCAAAGCTTCATGACTGCCCCTCCAGTCCTTTGAAGATTGATTGGTGGAGATGAGGCTCTTGTCCAGCTCTTCTGGCTGACAGCAGACATACACAGCAGGAGCGGCACCGCCAGCAGTCACTAATGAGACTATTAATGGCCTGTCACATCCATAAACGACCCATTACTGATACCCAATCACTGACTTTATATATAACCACCATAAATATAAACCTAATAGTAATTTGCCCGATAGTCTGAACATTAACTACACTGTACAATTCTCAGACAGGTTCGTTCCTATGCTTTTTTGGAGATACAGCACTCACAAAATCTCATATGGAGTTTATTTGTAGTTTCTTCATATGTGTTGATTCTATATTTAAGGGAATTTGTTTTCATACTATATACCAACAAATATGATGATTTCCTTGAGTATTATATCAATTTATTTTGAGTAAATAAATCGATAAATGTAGGAATGTAAGGAAATAGTGTGATATCATGAAAACAATACATTGGAAATATATGTATATATATATATATATATAATTTTTTTTTTTTTAATATAAATATATATTTTTGCTGACTCCCTAGTGGTCCTTTGGGGACCCTGTTCCTTATTCAAACAGATGTTTGCCTTCTGTTACATTATTAATGTAATACAGTGTTTCAACAACACCTTAAATTCTATGTATCTTTTTTCTCTCTAACTTTGTTTGACTAGTACTGTCCCATATTCAAGTTTTCACCTAATGAAGATAAACTAGGTAATTACGGTTTTGGCAGAGTGGAAGTCTGCAGTGTTATATTTATCCATTTTGACAGTATGGGGTCGGATGTGTATGGGCACTCTGAATCTATAGGATAGAATTTCCCGGGTAGTTCCTCTTCGCAACAGCTGCTATCTGGGACAGTCTTCTGTGGGACAGGTCCTCAGGTGATGTGCTACAGATGTGGCAAGATAGAGCAATCTATTTTCTATTTGACAGTGTTTAAAGTATATAGCAGAAGCATCTGAAAAGCCTTCTTCATTCAAATAGACACTGACTGACTTTATTATTACCAGCAGAAGTAAAATAAATTAAAATTAATTTTATTTGTTGAAGCTATATTTGTTTTGTATCCTTATGGTTAAAGGTAAAGCATGTGATTCTCTACCACTTGTGGCACCAGAAGGAACTGCATTCTGTTTTGTTTTTTCCCAGATAAAATCTTTGGTTCAACCAGTGGTATAATTTTTTAGGTAGGATAAACTTTTTTTTATCTGTTTTGTGCAACTACTTGCACAAACGTTAAACACTTCACCTGACCAGTGCGGATCTTCAATTAACTGGTCCTAAATTAGTGCAGTATTGCAGGTAAATAGCTTTTAATAAGTCACAAATAACTAGTGGAGGACTCTTGGGAATGATGATCAGTACCCTCTGTGGTTCTCTTTGGGACATATGCACCTAGAGGCCTTATTATTCATTACTTAGAAGTGACTAAAATACTAATGAGAAGTAAATAAGACCCTTTCCATTAATGATGCTGCCTATTACAGTATCATATTTGAGTAAATCTTTAATGAGTATTATTGTTTGGTGCAAGTGCATCCAATGACACTATAGTCACCCTACTTTGCTATTAATTTATAGTTTATTTTGTAATTTGACCTCATTCAAGGTAATTTTACATCTGCAAATAGCATCCCCTGATATAGCACTGCAGTAAAAAGAGTAAAGTTGCATAATCTGTCTTAGTCATGTTTGCTCTCTGTGAAATTACTTGAACATCAGGACAAGCACCTACGGCTCTTTCTTTGTAGAGAGGTCCTTTGCCATAATGTGCCCTTTTCTTTCAGTTATGTTTTTATGCTGTTTTATTGCAAAACACTGAGTTTTTAAGGCATGTTTATCTCTAGGGCTTGGGCATTTAACATCATGCTAAAGGCTTTTTGCTTTATGACATGCACCATGTTGTCTTTGTAGATATAACAAAGAGGGGATGAAGAACATTGTTATGTAATATGTTCTATGTAGTTTTTGGAAATGGTCATTGTTTTTTTCTTGTACATTTTGTAATAAAGGTGAAAAAGGTGGTGGTGCAGATGTACTTTGGGTGCTGCAGTAGCACATGGGCACCTTATTATTCAATAGATGTGTATAAACTGCTTTTTCTATCTATGCTTTACTTTTTATATATATGTATCCATAATTTCTATAGACACATACACACATGTATAGCTATATCTCTTATACTGTATTATAATTATTATATTATAATTATTATTGGTAGTTGGTAATTAGTAGTAATTATGGTTCTCATTATTATCACTGGTGTTTGTGTTGCTTAACATTTTTGTGGAAAGTATGATGCACTATTTAAATGTCTGGGGTAAGTATGATTTTTAAAAGAAATACTGGAAATTGTGATCCTTTTTTCAGCATTTATTGATGCATAAAAGAACATAATTTATTTTAAAAACAATATGTATAGTTTGTAACATTATAAATGTCTACTATATGTTTTTTATCTCTATATAAATTCTTATGTGATCTAACGCTTAAAAGTCACAAAAGTTGACTTTGGTCAAAAGGTGTGTGAGGCTTGGTTGTTACATAATGTATTTTTATACCACATGTGCATTTTCAATCTCAGTGAGGGACTGTCTATTTAATGGGGTCTCTCACAGAGGTGCCTTGGGCAGCTAGTGCAGCTGCATGCTGAGACTTTCAAATTCATTACTTAGAAATGCCTAAAATACTTCTGCAGAGTATCTCAGACCCTCTTGTGTTAATATAATGTTTTTTATATTAATAAAAAAGGAGAATTATAGTTATTCAAATGCAATGACACTTAATGTACAATGTAAAAGCAATGTTCTTTTTATAGGAGATAGAGTTTGTGCCTATATCATCAGTATATTCTTTATCTCATGCATATTTTATTTTTTATTCTCTGCACGTGTACTGATGTGTAGCCGTGTTTTTCTTAGCATGATGTCGTCACTGTTCTCCTCTGGTCTCTGCGGTTACGTCACATCTCCATAGTAACTTCCTGCCTCCCCCCTGTGTGTGTGTGTGCAGTGTGCATTCTGGCTCGCTGCACAGGTAATGCCATTTCTGTGCAGCATGTCAGAGAGAAACACAATATTTCCAGTGAAGCTGGCACAATGAGCCAAAGCTTTGCTCACTCTAATGGAGCTGCTACTTTCCTCTTTATCGTGCGTTTGAGGATAGAACCTACATGGTTAATTACGTAGCCAATTAGTTGTGTTTTATCCCTGTAGGGTGAGAAATAAAGACTCTGAGTGAATTTACTGAACATTTGGGGTAATAACCACCCATAGTCCATTTTAACATATAACAGTTAACCATTGGTGTTCTTTTCTAAACATTATTCACTAACTCAACGTTATTTGTGACCCTGGATCACAAAACCAGTCATAACTTTGTAAGTACCACATATATGTGTAACAATAGCCAATGATACAATGTATGAGTCGAAATTATTGTCAAATTATTAAGCTATTATCTATTATTTCGATTTTCTTTTTGCACCCTCAGACTCAGACAGGTTTTCAAATAGTTGTATCTCAGCCTATCATATTGTCCAATCCTGATAAACCATACATCAATGAAAAGCTCTTAAAATAAATATTAAATTAAATTTAGAAAAAAATTCAAAACTCTGACTGGCTCTGTGGTCTATGGTTAGATTTGCTTTCTGAGATTAACATTGAATCTTATTTAAAAGAGATAATCGTTTTCAATTAATCATGTCATCATTAAAATCAAATGATTTAAAACACTGTTCTTTTCAATTCAGTTTGGTCAACTTCCCATTGAAAGACCATGTATTTACCAAGATATTACTAGGAACAGGGAAAATGTGCAATATATCAGAATAAGTCTTGCTTCCTAAAAAAGCTGCTGTTAGAAACTCCAGTTCCCATAGAAACAGTCAGTATCCTGATACACATGCTTGGCACGGCACATGCGCATTGGCTGAACCAACTTGAAATATGCATTTTGAAATTTTTGAGCATAAGTCAAATTTAAGTGAAAGTTCATGCCAAGTTTGTAGCTGATTTGAAATACATTATTTAAACGTGAATTTGGCAAATTGTTGAGATTTCGGTAACTCACTACACAGGTAGATAGGAGTTAGTCTTGCTTACCCAAAATAGTTGCCCAGAGGCATATGGCTGTCGTGAAATGACTTTCCATGAAAGGAACTTTGACTGATTAGCCTCAAAGGGAATTTGGCCATAGTCTGCTGCATCCTCCACAACCTCCACTCAGAACTGGCCTGCAAAATCAAGAATTGCAGCATGCAAAATTGCATTTAACATAGATTTTGTGAGCACATTTGTGCCGCTACCTAATTTACATAATTCCTTTAGTGAATCGGGCACTAAAACAACAGAGACAGCGTGTTCAAATAAGCGGCACGATGAATTTCCCTTTGAAAGGGGATCATTTACCGATGAAGCGTCTGTGTGGCTCAGTTTCGTGCTTCGCTTGCTAGTCTCTCATGTCCTGGACGGATCGTTGCTGTCTCTTTACTATGAGAAAGACGCTAAGGTGTCACATTTTCCAAAAGTGTCACAACTGTCTTCACTTCACTACATGATTCTTTTGACATCTCAGGGGGCGATGAATTATTAAACAGTTTCCACTAGGAATGTCAGTGTCGGGATCATTTTTTTCTTTTTTCGTGTTTTTGTTGATAAAGACAAACTCAAGTTTCCTATCAGTGCTGAAGAAGAACAGGGCGTTCTGACACTCTCCTTACAACCATATCCCAGTTCTGTATCACTGTTCGCGTCACATCACGATGTCAGAATGCGTCACGTCATAATGCACCCCACAGCCCCACAGTCCCAAAGCCCCATGAGTGCTGTTTTTGATAAATATAGAGGTTTTATTTATAGCGACTGGAGCGGTAAGTTAAAGGAGTTGCGCAGGAAGATGTTAGAGTGGAGTGGAGTAAGGGCAGAGACGCTTGAGGACAGAGCGACCCAGATGACAGCGCTGCCAGAATAATCACCCCCTCCCAGACCAGACAAGCCCGGGCCGAGGCGCTGCCGCAGGAGCGTTCGCCGCATGATGTCACTTTTATTTATTTTTATTACGCCTCAGCTTCACTCCACACCACAGACGGCCCTCATGAATATTCGCCAGCTGACTTCCGGGGCTCTGCTGCTCACAGTAACACAAATGAGAAGTGGAGCCTGTGAGAGTTTAACAGTATGTAACACATTCTGGCTCACTGTGTCCCTGTGAAGGCAGTGTGAATAGGAGATATCGCACAGTAATACTGGGCTGGACTGGTCAGACCTGTCCAAAACAACACTGCGATGAGCCCAACTTAGAGCAATAAGTGTGAGACTCAGCTGCGTTGGCGATTTAAGTTTGTATAATAACACTGGATAATAATATACTGGGAAAAAGTTTGTAGTTCCTATTGTGAGATTCAAGGCCCGTACATTTCCAGTCATTTTGATAGCAGCTACTTAATAAATGTAAATGACTGTCATACTCACATGATATTGCCACACTATAGGCGTGTTCTGTGTATGTTATTGTGCCATGTGCTCTATGTTTACATACCTGTCCCCTCATGTCTCTGCCTCGTTTGTGACCCCGTCCCCGTCATTAGTGTTGATCATCTGCCAGCTGTCTTTCCCAGGTGGATTGTCTTTAGTCTTTATTGGTCTGTGTATTTATGTCACTCCCTGTCTCAAGTTCAATGTCAGATGTTAACGTTACATGTCGTGTTGGAGTCCTTTGCTTTGCTTTTCGCTGTCCTTGTTTTCTTGTTTTGCTTAAATAAATGTCACTTTTGAAGTTCAGTTGTGCCTCCGAGTCCTGCCTGCCCGGGCCAAGGAAGTGATAGCGCGAGTAACTACAGCCGATTTGTGACAGATATACTTTCTCTGTCTTTTCCATGTGCTTTATTTACTTTCCAAATTATATTCAGTATACAAACTGATCTGCATTCTCTTTTATATGGTAGTTATTTTCTTAGTTAAATTCTGTGTGAGGTGCAAGTTCGCAAATGATTTTCCTTTCGTATTTGGATTTGGAGAGAAACAGAATATTCAATTAAATTGGAGGGGCGTGGTCAAAGATGTCACTGACGTATGTTATCAGAGAAGTTGATGTCCCTAAAATAGAAAATGTGAGGTAACAAAATAAATATTGATCAATAAAAGTAAATAAAAAATACTTGTTTACAGTCAGCATGAATGTCACACAGGTTATGCAATATGTTTAGACTCAATAAACACATTGATAAACAAAGTTACAGTAAAGATTTTCACAGTCAAGTCAAGTCACCTTATATCGCTTTTAACAATTTAAAGATTGTGTCAAAGCACTTTGGACAATAGAGTGTCAGTAATGTATAATGACAAGATTAAATACTCAATTTTCAGTTAAAGGTATTTCTTTATTGAATGTAGCAATGTCATTATCTAGCTCCGTTTAGTTTAAATAGTAGCCTATAGTATAGTAGAAATTAAGTGTCCCCAACTAAGCAAGCCAGAGGCGACAGCGACAAGGAACCAAAACTCCTTCTGTGACAGAATGGAGAAACCAGGCTCAGTTAAGGGGGGGCCATTTCTCCTCTGGCGAGAGGAAACTAATTAATTTATTTTTTAACATATTTATTATATTTGTGTTTTATTTTTTATTTAAAGTTTTTCATTTGTATGGTTTATTTGTTTGCTATAATTGTAATGCATAGTTTAAGGCATTTATTGTTTGTCTGTCTGTTTTTATAATATATGTTTATTTGTTTATCATGTGACTTTGAATAAATTGAATTTAAATTTAATTTTAAGTATGAGAATATTTCACAGTCCTGTATTACAATATCTTTTATCTAATAAAATCAAAGCCTTCTTTCAAAAACATAAAAAAAAAACCTCTTACCAAGCCCGAATGGTAGGCTAGTGTAAATTATATTGAAATATAAAAAGCACAATAAGTGGCAATTTTATAGAAAGTACATTTTTAGACAATATTCTATGCATATTATTCATATATTTATAATTTATTTTTTTATTTTTTATGTTTTGTAAGTGGGTCCCTTGAATAGGAATTGTAATATTTTGAATTTGTCAAATATTTTCTAACCTAAATATCTCTGCTGTAGGTCAATCTAGCTTTGGTTAATGACAATGATTTTTCTCTGTGTGTTTTATAGGTTATGGCATCTCGATGCTCTCAGCTAAAGATAGCGAGAGGTGGGAAAGCCGCAGGCTACTACAGGACTTTGACATTGACAGCAACTACACTGATGAAGTGCAGCTTGGGCCCAATGCTGAAAAGAACTGCACACCACCTGGTAAGCACCACACACACATAAAAAAAACCTCACACAGTCTGCAAGCTCTTTTGGTTCAATAGTACGAATGAAACAGGAAAATTATTGTTTTTCTAAAGAGCATTGCATGCCTGATGACTTACTGTATGTCACAATAAGAACAAAACAAAAACACTATGATTAAGCAAGATGTTTCACTTCTGAAAATCAGTTTTTGCGGGTAGAATGTCCATATTGGAACGTGTATGGGATTGTGAACTAGGTTCTATGAACCTTAAACTCAAGTTTTGTTTTCTGAAATTAAACATTCTTATGTCTTTTATTTGTTCTCCTCTGGTTTGTGAGTCCACCGAGGTGCTAGTCCTGTATCAGGACTCTCCTGTGATCTGTAAGTCAGACACTAACTCTTTTGTTGCGTATGAGTGAGTAATCTTGCTGACACGGACTTTGCTATTGTTTCTCTTGGGATTCACTGGCTGGAGAATATAATGTGTCAAACCATAGAGAGCATGAGCTTTGACCAGTTCAAAGGTTAACTGTGGGTTTCTGGACAAGGTAAAGACCATGGTAAGGTTTAAAAACGTATTACAACTCCAAGAAAAGTCAACTGAACACAACGCTTTCAGCTGCTATGGCTGAGCTTAATTTGACATTTGCTTAATGTCTGTTCAAGATTTCATGGTAAACACATTCACACTCACTTTTAATTTCTAACATAATTGGTATAAACAATTTGACTTATTTCAATCTGTTCGTCATCATTTTTCCTCATTGTTTATTTGCATGGATGGCGTTGATCTTCTGTGTAATGTGATGCACTTGGCTTCATTGTGCTCCACACTCTTGGACAATTTGAAGAGGCCAATTAGAGCAGGTCTGAGGGAGAGGCAAGGATGAACAAAGGGATCATCAATACTGTGTGGGTCTATTGATTGACTGTCTCCCTCTTCTTTCAAAGTTCTCCTCTTTCCCCCCTGCAATGCATTTACTATAAAAGGGATCAACTACAGAACACTGTTAGTATCTGATTCCACTTCATTGCCCAGTTTGCTTGTTGCTCTGAAACTTCATACATGTTCATATAGCCGGGCTATACGTTTTCAGTGGAACCACAAATATTGGACAATGTGGCCACATTCAAAAATGTACACATTCCTTTGAATTTAATGTAACAAAATGTCAAATCCACAGGCATTCATTATTTCAATAGTTGTTTCATAGTGCATTCCAGTTAATACCAATTAAACTGCAGTTATGTTATTTTGTCTAGGTTAAATAAATAAATAAAAATAAATAAAATAAAAATATAGCTGACTAAAACAAAAAAAGTACAATAATAACATGATAGCATAATGAAAAAGGACATGAAAATGATTTGTAAAACTTAAATAAACTCTTCTTATGTAGCATAGACTATAAATCAAGAAATTAAGTGTAAAACTAAAACTAACTTGATTTCACTTTGAAAAATAGAATACTTCACAATTTAAAGGTTTTGGGTTGGTAGGATTAAAGGAGAAATCTTTTTTATGCAATAAACATTTATTTAACAACATTACAATCCCAATAAACATAACTGATAAGAACTAAGAAGAAACATAGTTATTTCAAAGAAAAAAAACATAAAGTTCAAACTAAATTTTAAATGCAATGCAGAGAATTCTGAGAATTTTTTCCTTTAAATTTACCAGAGCAGTTTCAGTTTTATTCTCTGACATCTGAAAAAAAGCCACGTGCTCCCGCCGGTGGGAGATCCGACCTCAGACGGTTAACCGTTGAACAGGTTTTTACCATAGCATTTTTTATAGTTTTTTTTATTGTTAAAATCACAGTATTTTTTGCAGTGTATGTTAATTCAGTGTTCAAAAAATGTTTGTATTTTCACACTTTTGATCTGTTTTATTTTTTCTTATAAAATAAATAAATAAATTAATTAAAGTATTAATTTCTTTAGAAAAAAAATCTTGCTGACCTCAAACTTTTTAATGTTGTTATAGATATAATAATTGGCTCAAGAAAGATAATTGTTGAAATTTCTTGATTGTTATTTGTTTGCAGATAATTTGAAATTTTGGTTCCTAATGTAGTTAAACAATGCATATATTTTTAAGGCTTCAGCAACTAAATACTTTGGGGCCACTGTATGTCATAAATACTGTTCTTTTATATGCATTGGCATGACTTTTATATTTTATATGTGGTTAAAGTAGAAAAGGGGAGTGTTTTAGGCTTGACTTAATCTGCAGTGAATACAGAGGAATGTCAAGTCTTGCGGATGGTGAGCTAGAGAAAAACTTATGATTTGACATCTGTCCAGAAATAAAACAGAGCAGGAGGTTATTTTCCATGGGGAGCCATTGTATCTGCAGTGAGCTCAGTGTGTAACAGCCCGGCTCTGCTGTTATGAGGTGTAAAGGGAGCAGCTTTACGTCTGTAACACAGCGTGGCCTGCCTGCTTTTGTTTGTGTTTTTTTCTGTGGGCGGATTTGGGTAAATGTTTCCAAGTGGGGTCCTGGTGTTTTAGGAGGCTGTGTTTCTTGCCAAGCATCTCCTTGATCTCGCCGTTAAAGAGCGAGCTGTGCTCTTAAGCTCTTGCTCGTGTCCAGATGCCCGCTCCCCCGCCCGTCTCCAACACCAGCCTGGCGCCTTGGCACAGGTTGAGGGTATCCTTACTCGGCTGTTCAAAACTATTCTTCCTTTAATACAGCTGTAGACGTCTACACATTACACTAGAGAATAAGTCTTGCTCATATCCTGATATTCAAACCTGCTTTTTACTACATATACACAGGTGTTGGGAATAACAACATTGTTTAAAAGGGAGGCCCTTAATTATCATTACAGACTGGGAGATTCAATCTTATGCCTTGGACGTTTAGACTATTTTTGACAGTGAAGTTAGACTGTTTCTTATTAGTGAAGTTAGTTATGATTCTGTAAAAAAAAAAAAAAAACGGTTTGGTTTGTATCACGGTTTTAGGGTCACGGTTTTCGGTTCTGTACGGTTCTTCTTACTTTTTTCTCTTCTTTCCTTTCTTTTCTTTTCCACTTGCCATTTCTACACGTACAGTATTGTGACCTGCAGCACTCACTCCACACCGTAGACACCTCAATTCTGTTGTGCGATAGGGAAAACACTGACGTCACATACGGGGCACGAGGCTACATTGCGCATGTCATGAACCGTCGAACAGTGCGACGCATGCATGCACCGAACCGAGACAAGCGAACCGAACGGTAACCTGTACCTGTACGTTCCCTGTTGACACTTTACTCGTACTGCGTTGCTAGACGCTATAGGAACACAATTCAATCCCGTCGTTGCTTTAAGTGCGGAACGATTAAGACTGACAGCGGACCAGAGAAACCAGGGGCGCATAGTTACATAAGTAAGTAGAGAAAAACAATGCCTCGTATATGTGTTAAATCGTCCTTACACTTTAGAGGCGTGTGAGCCTGAGCTCGTGGCTGGGGCAAATAACGGCCAACACAGCAAGCTTATTAGTAGAAATGACAGACATAAAGCTCTTAAGCTGTCTCTGCTGTCTGAGCGCGTCGGTCAGAGCAGCAAATAACAGATACACTGAGCCTATGTCAGCAAGGTGGGAATGTAATGGCCAAATGCGGGACATTAACAAGTTAACCTTTTAGTTAGGTGAGGTTGGGGCGAATGGCAGCGAACACGGCGAAACTTGAATAAAACATAAGTTATGTAGCCAACAATCGCTGTTTGAGCGCGAAGCAGTACTAAAACCTGGTAAATGTGGCAAGGACCAGCCGGCCGCTCCACAAATCTCTGACAGGGAAATACCGCTAGACCATGCCCAGGATGAGGCAGTGGCTCTAGTTGAGAGAGCTTTTACTCCTATGGGGCAGTTCTGGCCCAATGAAGAGTATGCTAGCATAATAGCGTCCACAACCCACTTAGAAAGCCTCTGCTTTGAGACCAGCAGCCCTTTAGCACGGACGCCGAAGAAGATAAACAGCTGGTCAGATCGCCTGAAGGCAGTTGTCCCCTCAATGTAGGTTCTCAGTGTCCTGACGGGGCAGAGAGGGTTAAATTCATGGCCCTCACTAGAGGGCAGTGCCGAAAGAGATACCACCTGCGCTCTGAACGGTGTGGAGAGCACCTTCAGTACATAACCGAGCCTTGGTTACAGGATGACCTTCAAGTCATTTGGCCCGAATTCCAGGCAGACGGGGCTCACAGACAGCACTTGCAGGTCGCCTATTCGCTTAACTCAAAGGGCGCTCCTTTTAGGGCACTTAACACTGTAGGCAGGTTCCACGTAGGGATAGTGCGAGGGAGAAAAGGCTTCAGCCATCTAGCGCCTCTTAAAAAATGGATAATCAAAATATCCTTGCCTACTGTTTGACCTGCTATAAGGTCGTGGCTGTTATAGCCGCCACGTATGCTGGTTCCTCCAGAAGGGGGCTACCAGGAGGAGTCTGTGACCTTCTTCTCTGACTCGATGACTTGGGGTATCAGAGCTGTGAGGGGAAACGCATAGAGCAGGAGAATGGGCCAGTCCTGGGCTAGCACGTCCATCTCTCTCGTGAAATAAGCTGGGCAACGAGTGTTGCTGTCTGAGGTGAAGAGGTCTATCTCCGCACTGCCGAACATATTCCAGATCAACTGAGTCATTCGAGGGTGAAGGGTCCATTCTTCTGGACTGACTTTGTCCCTTGACAGCATGTCTGTAAGGGCATGTAGCCCTTAACGAGCAAAAGTTGTACTGGGCCCACCTCAGGAACCAAGAAGTGACTGTCACTCAGTTGCGGTTTGGAAAAGGTTACAGGCGTGCAAAATACAGTGCCTCCCATCCTGTCTTGCAGCCATCCTGTCTTGCACCTTCCGGAGGTGAAGAGCTGTGACACAGGCTCTGTTCACCCGAAGCATAAGACGCCCGTGATGCCACTCGCGTGGCGGCACCTGTGCTTTTAGCCAGTACTGCAGAGGCTCAGCTGCCAATGCTGCCATCAGACCCTGGATTCTCTGAAAAGCTTTCTCATTCGCGCTGAGTCTATAACTGTGCCCAGAAACTCTATTTGTTGGCTGGGCAGCAGCTTGCTCTTTGCAAAGTTCACCCTGAGCCCGAGCTGGTCTAAATGACTGAGGGGAATATCCCTGTGTCTCTCCACCTCCGCTCGCGTTCTGGCCATGATGAGACATGAACACGTTTTCCAATCGGGCACACCAGGCATTCTGCTGTAGTGATAAAAGGTTTATTATGTCTAGTGTTTTGTTGCTGCTTAGGGACATATAACTTATGACATTGTGTGCTTGAGTGAAACTGCTCTTTTTGTTATTTTGTGGGTGCGCTGTGAAAATCGTTGCCCGCCCTCTTTTTTGCGCCTTGACTAGGAAGATGCCAGAGGCGGTGGGTCCAGCACTATCTTGGGCCGGGGACCCTGCCTTCTCGGGAAGGGGAAGCGCCGAGTTGCAGATCTGCGGTGCGGCTCCTGTTTCATCTGCAGTGGCTGCAGAGGCACAGACGACTGCTTGGGCTGCTGTGGCGGCAGCCTAGGGCGGCTGATAGAGGCAGATG
>JAUYWG010000047.1:12589372-12606208 GCA_034779775.1 Enteromius afrohamiltoni
TCTAAAGAAAAGCAAGCAATGTACTGGAAAAAAATTAACTGTGGAAAATAATATTGAACTTTTTGAATGAAATACTGTTTATTTAATTGTTTTAATTGTTTATTTAAATGTTTTTATTAGTTATATAGAAGATCAAGCTAAAAATAAAAGTAGTATTGTGAGCATAATGTGTAGAGTAATGTTGACGAGTATAGATTGCTAAGTATAGAACATAACTGGTGTACTTTATAATTTGTAGCACATTGCTACAGTGTGGATCACGTTTTAGTGGCCTTGGTTCTGAATGTAACAAAATTACTAATTGATTTTAAGGGGAAATATGTTTTGAAGCATAATGAATTGCATAAAAAGGTTGAAGAAAAATAAAACTGTATATTTAAAAATTTGAATTATATGTATAGAAACAATATTTTTATGTCTATTAAAAAAGAATAATATATATAATTATATTTTATTTAGATTAATCACATGCTAAATAAAAAAATCTTTACATAATGTGAGTTTGTACTGTTTATTTATTATGTATATATTAAATCACATACATACAGCATACTGTACATTTTGAAAGTATTTACATTTAAATGCATTTAGATATTTTCGTATGTTTGATATATTATATATATAAATATATTTAACAGAAACATATAACATATTTTTATTAAATATATATATATGCATGTGTTTGTATTTATATATTAAAAATAAATATACACAGTATACACAAATATATTATTTTAAAAAATCTTTTAGTTGCTATATACATAAACAATTATTATTACTTAATTATTATTAAGTATTTAGAGAGAAGTACCTTATGGGAGTCTGTGGTTTTTGGAGCTATTTGTTCGTCGCAGTTCTCTGATTGGTGGAGATGTCTTTGATAATGTAGTTTTTCTTTTGAAATTCTATTGTTAAAATAAACATGATTATTTAATGCAAGGTGATGGCTTTAACAAAACCATAATTCATTGATTAACAACATCATAGCCCACAGCATGGTTGAAAAACTCTCTCGTTCTCTTATTTAAAAAATGAAAGGGATTTTTTTTTGTAGTATGTAGCATGTGATGTACTGTATGCTGTGAAGTGTATAGCTCATATGTTGTAGCGTGTAGCATACAGTATATAGTCCAACTCATAGTAATGTTAAGCATGCATTGTGCAGTGGGTAGGGGGGTCACTAGGGTCTAGTATATATGGTTTTGATCAAAAAGTGTTGTGTAGAGAAGCATGTTCAGCTGCATGCAATGTTCAGATCTGTCAGTCATTTCTCACAATAACCCGGTCTATATCTTCTATGGAGAAAAAATCACTACATAGCATGTTTACTTACACAAACAGCAATAACACACACCTGAACACACACACATCCACCGGCCCACCCACACTCCCGCAGATGTTGTGTGGCAGTGGTGTGAGGTTTTCTTGTCCTTGCGTGGGTCTGTGTTCTGAGTCATGTAGTGTACCTGGAAGCCAAACCCATCTACAGCTCTTTCACAAACCATAATAATGAAGCACAACTTGTTTTTTCGCATAGCAGCCCTGGGCAAGCCGCTTTCATAGTATCGGTTCTTTCAGGTATACTATTGTGGTGTAATTAGACATCCTCATAAAAGCTGTAATCGTTAACATACACATTAACACTTAACAGTGTAACATTATGAAGTGTGTGTAAATTATGGTAGATAACAGAATTTGCTCTTTTTCGTCTTTTTCCTTTTTCTTTGTAATCTCGTGACTCCTAGGAACCACCACCGTCATTGAGCCTTGTGACATCTGTGGGGACATTCTCATCAGTGCTCGAGCATCTAATTGGTATTTCTCAGCATGATTTGCTGTGTAACCGGAGCAATAAATCACAGTTAACATAGACATCTTTGCACACCATTAATCTCATTAATGCGGTTTTTCCTTTATAATGAAAATCAATTTTAACAGACTCGGGACATATTTGAGTTGCCTCTCCCAGGGAGACTAAAATGGATAGCCAAGGACAGTTCCTCAAGGGAGGCATGTATTTTGATAAATTTAATTCACCTCGAGGTCACAGAGAAACATCTTGAGACACTAAACCCACTGAACTATCAAACTCCTCCTGTTTTGCAAGGTATTAAATTTACTCATGAAGAAAGCCTGGATCTCATATCATTATAATTCTTAACATAAAATTTGGTAAAGGTGAAAGCTATAATGCTGTCTGTTTCTAAGAAATGTACTTCAATATGTACCTTTTCGTTTTGCTTTGCCAAGGAATAGATTCAAGAGTTTGCGCGTCTTTAATAATCATAATAAGCAAATTTGGCGTGCTGTCCGGGGGGCAAGCCGGGGGAACGTTAGACTCCGAGCCCTAGTGGTTTGAACCCTAGCGAGGACAGGAGCTCAGTCTCCATTATGTCATAATTTCAACTCAGGCTTACTGGAAATGTGTGCCTCTGAATACATTTCTGCAACACAGTTACTATGTATTTTACTGCATGTTTCGCAACCGATAAAAAGTAAAACATAAAGTGAGTTGCGCTAAAACAATTGTTCATTATGTGACCCTGGCACGTATTTGTAACAGTTGATACTGGCACATATTGCTGTGTTTGTACGTTGATTCGGATGCGTATTGTGGTGGTTCATAATTCAAATATCCAAAGAGTATTGATAAAAGTTAATGCTCTATCTGTGCTCTATCATGTTGGAAATATCCCCTAAAACAAACCCAACTCTAAACCTACATGATAGTGTAAATAAACGCAAAAGTTATATAAAACACATTTGTTAATGTAGCCATGCTACTTTAGCTTACTTAAGCAGATTTGTGCTTACTTAAGTGCAACGCTACTGAGCAAATCTGCTGAATTAGAAAACTCATGCTTATTAGGCTGGATATGTGACGACAAGTTTAAAAGTATCAGTTTTCATAATATTTATAATAAACATAATATTCCCTAAGTAATAATGGAAAAATTTGGCATTATTATTCAAAACTGTGGATTTGAGAATTATACTTTGGATGAAAAGTAATATAAGTTGTCAGAGTTATACTGCCTCTAGTGTTCATTTAAACTAGAAACTGCAAATTAACAGAATAGATAATTATATTAAACTGTTAATGCTATATTTTGTCACGTTTATTATTAAGACCATGTCTAATGCTTTATCAAATGTAACTTTTCTTATAAGTGGTATTTCAAAAAATATTTTTTTCTTTAATCGTTTTTTATAATTTTATAATTTCGAAATTTGACTTTGAAAGTGGACAAAGTTTAAATAGCAGCATTGCCTAAAACCAAAGCATTGAAATGAATGATCATTACATTCAGTTTCCATCTTTAAATATGTAGAGTTTTAAGTCAATGCACTTCATAGCAGGAATGACCCTATAGTTGCAACCTACAGTGCAACCTACGAGCAGCTGACCTCATTAACGGGGTGTTTCTTGCTGATGCTGCTTCACCCGGTGCACGTGAGCAGCTGTGGAATTCCACTGTCATGAGACACTCACATACACACACGTTCACCAGCTTCTCTCTCATTCCTTAGTAAATCTTCATGATTTCTTATAGCGCTGGCCAGCGAGAGGCCATCATGACCCTTGTGCTGTAATGACATAAAGAAGTACATGCCCGAGGAGAAATCTATGCTGATGATGAAGAGCCATCTCGGCTTCACTCTTCTGCCTTGTTACATGCGTTTATTTTTAGCTGGCCTGCTGGGATTTCATGCTCCATTGTTAAACACTGATACACATATGTAGCGTGTAGAATTTTTTCTTTTTTTTCCCCTTCGCTCACTTTAATCTCTTTCCTCCTTTCATTCCTTCTATTCCCCTCTCTCTCTCATGCTCTCACGCTATCCAGCGTGTGATGGACAGGCTCAGAGTGTAATGTCATTGGTGCTGCAGGGATGCTTGAGCTTCTCTGATTATGCAACACACTCAAACAACGGCTGGGAAAAAGCTGTGACATCACTCTAACTGCAGAAAAGCTAGAGTCCAACGCTTTTAATGCGGGTCAAAGCGAAAATATTACTTTAGTGTTTAATGAATAATTATTAGTGGTGCTTAGCCATCTATTCGCTGTACTTTATGTACTACTTATTGCAGCGTGTGGAAGAAGAAATGTTTTTTGCTTATACGTCACAAGCTATGCTTTGGTTTCTCATACTTTAGCATTTATTCTACCAATGAAATGTCACAGCACATATTAGGCGCATGTTTGAATGATCAAGATGACAGGAAACAATAGGAAGAAGGTCACCCGCACGAGCGCCACCTCACATGTCAGAGCATGTGCATTACTTGCCAGGCCACGTCTCTAAAATGTATCAGATTTTATATAGTAGATAAGGATGCAAAAAATATTGGTAAGATAATTAAAGGTTCAAGGTTTTAAATAGTTGTTAATTGTTTGAGACAGAGTGTGCTCTTGTTCTAATTATTTGTTATTATAGTTTTTATTTATTATGTTATCATTTTGTAAATTTTTAATTACTATTTACATTTAATTTATATATTATTTCATATATTATTATCTATTTTGTCAAATTATTCCAATACAGGAAGCAAATTATACGAAGGTTATAAAAGCTATACAACTGTTATAGTAATTCTTAATAGTTGGAATGATCTATGTTTTCATTTTTAGCAGTTCAACTAATTTTATCTTATGCCGAGTTCACACTGCGTGATGTTAAATGTCATACAGTCATATCAGATATTTAGCATGCCAAATATTTCACATGCATTGGCAATGGTTCTTTGATCATTCACACTGCATGATTGTCACTTGTGTGAACAAGCACTGATTTGCCTCCCATTTCAGGTATTCATCACATCATTCGAAAAACCTGCAGGCGAGTGAAAATCAGGGGTTAAAGTCAAGCAGTGTGAAATCAGAATTAGTTAGTTGCTTGGCAACATTTTTAATTGTCAAGTTTCTTTATCTAATATTTTTATTTTATTTTAACTTCATTCAAACAAGTTCAAATGGTTTTTAAAACAATGCTTTTTAGGTTAAGGCATTAAGTATTTTTAAGCATTAGGTTTCCTGCATAAATTTGACAGCATTAATCACTTCTGTCTGTCACAAACAAACCCAGCAGATCTCGTACTTCCTTCCCTTTTTAAAATACAAAACAAAACATCTTCACAATTAAATTTAGAGTGTGCAGCTTGGAGAAAGGGAGCCGTCGTGAGGGCTGTGCTTTGCTCTGGAGGGACTAAGAGAGCGAGGCTCCTGCGTTTAAGAAAGATGTGACAGTGAAGTGTCATAATCTCTCTGCGTCTCAGTACAAGATCCTCAGATTGAACTGGCAGTAGAGTCGTAGCAGTGAGTTCGAATGTACATACATCATTTGCAATGAGCTCACTGTTTAATTATTAACAATCTCTGAATAATGCAAGGAGTTCTCTGAGGACAAAGACACTGGCTGCTCTTACACTAGTAGCAGTTTCTGTCATAGAGCCATTAGCATATGTGTGCGTGTATGTTTGCGTGTCGTGTCAACGTGTTTGTGTGTCTCTCCTCTCTGATCCCTTTAGATCCCAGCCGCGTCTGTGTCCCACAAGGGCCTCTGATTTCCATCTCGATGGAACCGCAGCTGTGCTTTCACCTCTCACAACTCTCCAAAACAAACTTCAGGGTGTTAATCATCGATTCCACTTAATGGGTTTTAGGGATGTAAAGTCAAATTTCGATGAGAGGTTATTAAATCATGTTGCATCAGACCCTATCAATCATTGAATCTTACAGTATAAGTTCTCAGAACTTTTACACACTTTGCTGGTCATGATTTAGCTGATAAAAAGATTAAGTTGCATAAATTGGTTTAGATGATCTCTTAGATTAAGATTATGTTTTTTAATTATCACTATTGTTTTAAAATTGAGTGTGTTCTTAGGGCAATGTTACTTAATATAGATTTTATGTAATATATTTTATAACAGCTTTTAATTATATTTAAAATTGTAGTATTTTTTGTAATTTTGAGATGTATTATAATATTATATAATATATATATAATAATTATATTAAATATTATAATAAAATAATATTATATTAAATACTACCAATATTACTATTTAGAATTATATTCTATTTTATAAATTAAAATGCATTTTTATTTTTAATTCAATTTTATTTTTAGTTCAGTTTTAGTTTTCTACAACATCAGCGTAAAATTTGGCAATCAGCTTTGCATTTCTGTAATTTCTCTTTGCTTTCAGAGTTGCATCATGATTGCTGTCGTTGTACGTGTTATTTTAAATTTATTTAGACAATTATACAAATTTTAATACTAGCCACTAAATGGTTATGTGCATAAAACAATTACTTTTATAGATCCAGCGATTGGCTCAAAACAAGCTGATTGCCCAGAACTGAGAGCCCATGAGCAAAGATAGAAGATTTCAAATCGCATATCTCTATGAAGAAACCATCTAAAACCCAAACCTTATCAAATCATGAATCAGTCTGATGACCAGGAAATCGCCTTTAATGCAGATTTAAGTAGAAACAACTGAGGACTCAATCTGTGATTTTTTTTTTCTTTCCAATGGTGGTGGATATCAGTCTGCATTGACAAGAAGAGAGAGAGAGACAAGGAAAACGAGAGGAGAGTAAGAATAATGATGGTATGTGCTATATTTAAACAGCAGAGATTGCAGATGGATAGGCTCTATGGCTGTTCATGAGTACCCGTGGACTGTGTTGCTTTGCAGTCGTGCTTTTTATCCCTCATCACACTTAAAAATGAATGAGTAGCGCTGTGGAAAGGGAGCTTGGACAGGATCGGGCCTGCTGCCTCGTAGGGTTCACTCACATTGGGGTAATGTGCTGTTATGACCTGCCTCCCGTTTGGAGCTCACTGCCATCATTTTATCTCTTGACTTTTTTATTGCGCTGGCTGTACTTAAATCTAAAGGGACACAGTATATTGGTACTACATCAGTTATCAGTCAATATTTGTTCTTTTTATTGGTATCAGTTATGGTATCAGTTACATAAAGTGTTACCTCCATTTTGATCCATTTTATTTAATCATTGTTGAATAGAAGTATTCTTTTTTTTTTAATTCCTGATGCAAACATTTTGAATGGTTTAATGCTACACCTTTTAATGTCATCCGTTTGTTTGTTATTGGCCAAATAGAAAATAATTATGAGCTTATCAATTTTAGACAGAATGTCCTTTCATACTCATGTTTATTACAATAACCATTGGTTCTTATCTGGTTTTAATTCAGGACACTGATGATTGTGGTACAGTACCAAGGTACTTAGTCATACACTAGTAAAATAATATAAAAAAGTTTTAATGTATTAATATTACCTTAGTTGCAACTTTTTGCACAGGTATACACATGACAGGCTAAGTGTGATTTCGTAGATGATTATAGATTATTTGGCTTCTGGCTAAATGTCAGATGAATTCATACATGACTACTATTGTTAAATTGTCACAGATAATTGTTATTTAAAAAAAAAACAAAATGAAAAATGGTGTGAGGAAAATGTTACTTAATTTTCACTAAGGCTCCCTTTTTACTTTTAAACAAATGTAGGTTACTGATACATTATGTATTCTGGGTTGTTGGTTTTGTGAATTTTTGTCTGGGAGAGGGTGTATATTATATTTGGAGTTGTCAAAAGTTGCATCCTGCAGTGAAGAGACCTTCCCTCTCTCCCTTCACTCTTTGTTTATTTTCTTCCTTTCGTGACTCCCAGAGGTACAAACAGCTTTAAAAGTTAATAAAACACCTCGGGTTAGTCACTGGGAACACATGTCAGGAGAGAAACAGAGAGAAGCCTGAGTTCTGAGGGTTTTTTGTTTGCTTATTCCACATTGTGAGATAGTGAGGTGTTCACTCATGACACGTTACATTCATCATTGTATCTGTTGCCTGGTCATCTCTCTTAACACCACCACCACCAAATACACAGACACGCCGCCTTGTTTTTTTGATCCGTTCATTTGCTTTTTTTTTGCAGACCTTTTTTGGCGCAGAAGGTTTTCTTTACAAGCATTCCACCTCAATAAATGTGTTTGTAATTAAACACAGGCCCAGTCATGTGATCGGCCAAACATCATGAGATGGAGCGGGCGGAATGGACGTAGCATGGCAGGCAGGGGACTTCTACCGTCTCATCACACCGTGTAAAGCCTTCACGTTAATGTGCTTCACCTCAAGCAGAGCCAGATCTGCACGGCTCCTCATGCTTCCCCAGAGGAAGCTTTAGCTTATCAGAGGTCTTAGTCTGGGATCATGGGACTGAAATATTCACTCATCCGCATAGAATTCCTCTTTATGATCCTGTAGTTTTAGGTCAGCGGTGTGCACGAACGGGCCTCAGTGTTTGCCAGCGTGTGTGTGGGTGAGAGAGCGAGAGATCAAGCATGTGTTGTTAAATGTTCCCACACTGTGTAATGCAGACCTGAGTGAGGGGAGAATGGAAAGAAGGAAATAAAGTCAGGCACATGGTTCCCATTGTGCAGTTCTTTATGTTCGTTGTGTATGTGCTTGTGAGCGCGAGTATAAATAGGCAGCGAATGAAGCGCTCTAGCTTTTCGCTACAGAGGCGAACTTGCAAGAGTTCAGCTCTCCAATCTATGATGGTGATTGAAGAGTGGCTGGTGACATGGCGTTTGCAGTGGCGGTGGTTCCAGTGTTGAGTGGATTGCCACAACAGTTTGCACTACCCCACTACGGCCAATTCCCCTGTGCACTTTTCTAAAAGAGCAGCTCATAGGTGGAACGTCTTTGTAAAGACCCGTGCGCTTCTGTATGCGGTCGTTCCCTGGCATCTGGTGATGGTCACGATCGCTGCCTCACGTGTCTGATGATCATCGCAGAGCTGCGGACCAAACTCCACTACCGGCAAAAGGGGGCAGGGCAACCGTTCCTCTGCCAAATTGTAGAGCTTGTGTACGTGAAAGCCGCGTGATCGCTGTTTCTGGCATGGGGCGATCTGGTCTATCCTCGCAACGGGTACCAGCAGTTACCTTTGGCGCTCCACCCGGTGACCAGATGTCGATTGCTGCATTGGAAGGAGAGTCAGAAGGTTCTGGTAATTAAGTTCCCGGCTGGCGTGGCATCCACTGGGCATTACACGGTACTGCATACAGATCCAGTATTGATGGCTATGTTTGCCCGGGCCGCTGAGGGGATCAGGCTCAAGTGGAAAATCTCAAGTCCTGAGTCCTCCAAAGCTGGATGATTGGTACTTAGGGGTGGTTCGCGCTGGTTCTCAGGGCCCCGCCCTGAGTACATGAAGTACATGAATAGCTCACCAGAACGTGGATGACACCTTTAACTGCCAGAAACTGGTCTGGTGGCTTTTCATCCTTCACCACCCTTGACAGCGGTGCAGCTAGGGGGTCCCCCCAGTGGAGCGGTTGCTAACGCCACTACCGGTGGGCAGAGAGTTCTTGTGCTCCCCTCCTGGGCCTATAGACACTTGTCGACAGTGTTTATATGGTCTGTGGAGAAGCTGCATCTGCAGTACAAGCTACGGCATTGTTGCGAGTCCATCAGGCCAAGGCACCAAGCACTTGCACGAGGGTGGTCATGTCCCAGAAGTTCTCAGTGAACTCCGGACCACCGAAGACCTTGCACCCCGAGCGATGAAGGTTGTGCCGTGGTCTCTGGGTCAAGCGATGTGCACTGTGGTGGTCCTGGTGTGCCATCCAAGTTTGTGTTGGTGATGTGAGTGAGACAAGACAAGCTCCTTGATGGTCATGCGTCGTTGACCGGCCTCTTCAGCGACGCTGTGAGGAACTTCGCCCAAGAGTTCCCTGCTGCTCAGTAGCAGACTGGCGCTGTCCTGCCTCAGTGTGCAGTTGCTGCCTCCACCCAGTCACCGAAAGCACCACCTCAGACTGCTTATCGCCGAGGGCGGGCCCCGGCCAACGCCCCTGCTCCCACGCAGCCAATGCAGCAGCCACAAAAAACAGGCAGTGCCGTGGAGCTGGCCGTCCTGGCCCCTGCCAAGCTGGCGGCAAGCGAAGAATGCAAGCGGCCTAAGGATGGGCGACCCAGGGATGAAGCGAACTGCTCTTCAGGACATGGGCTCTCCTTCCCCGAAGAGCCGGGCGAAGAATCATGTCACTGGTCTTTCAGCAATGGCCCAAAAATCTTGCCAAATACCCCTGTTTTGCGTGCAGAGATTGCGTTTGTTTTTGCAGCAAGGGTTGGAGCGAAGGCTGTCTCCTTCCTCCCTCAAAGTCTACGTGGCTGTCATTGCTGTGAACCACGACCCCGTGGACAGCAGGTCTGTGGGTAAGCACGACCTGGTCATCAGGTTCTTTAGGGAGGCCAGAAGTTTGAATCCTCCATGGCCCCCTACGGCACCCTCTTGGGACCTGTCTCTCATGCTAAAAGCACAGGACAACAGGTCCCATTCGAGCCTTTGCCAGCAGTAGAGCTGAAGTTTCTTTCAATGAAAACCGTTCTCCTGCTCGCATTGGCCTCCATCAAGTGGACCTTCAGGCATTTTCGGTCTACGAATTGTGCCTAGAGTTCGGGCCCAAGGATTCCCATGTAACACTGAGGCCACAGCCCGACTACGTGCCCAAGATTCCCACTACTCCATTTAGAGACCAAGTGGTGAACCTCCAAGCGCTTTCCTCGGAGGAGGCAGACCCAGCCCTGATGTTGTCCCGTCCGAGCACTAAGATGTTACCTCAGATCAGCTCTTTGTCTGTCACAGAGGCCAGCAGAAGGGGAATGCCGTCTCCAAGCAGAGGATGGCCTACTGGATAGTGGATGCCATCACCCTGGCTTATCAGGCACAGGATGTGCCCTGCCCTCTCAGTGTACAAGCTCAACAAGAAATGTAGCGTTGTAATAGGCGTTGGCACACAGTGCCTTGCTCGCAGATTTTTGCAGAGCTGCGGGTTGGGCGACCCCTAAAACGTTCTATAGATTTTATAGTCTTCTTGTGGAACCGGTATCCTCCCGTGTTCTCACCTCAAATAGGTAGTGGCACGGAGTGGCCCGGTTTCAGTCAGCTTGGCAACAAATTTCTCCAGAGTGTCCGGTAAAGTAGACCCTGTTGAATTCCCCCATTCCACATAGGCAGCTGGATGTTGCGGAGCATGTGGCACCAGGCCACCAATGCGATGAATCCTGTGAGAGCCACTAGAGGGCTGGGGCCCCATGTGCGGTACCCCTTGAGAACCCCATGTCGGTATTCCACGGTTAAAGAAAAAAAAAAAAAAACTGTGTTCCCCTGGCAGTCTGCCGTCCATGAGGGTTCAATCACCTCCCGTATTTCATATGCATTGAAAGTTCAAGATATATATGTATTAGTCTTAACCTCCTACGGGAAGGCTGACTTCCACACGTCTTCCCAGACGTCCCAGTGCATCTCCGTTCCCTTCTTCAGGGAACGAGGGTTACATATGTAACCAAGACGTTTCCTGTATTCAAAATATCCTTCATATTATTATATCAATTTAACCCTAACCCCAAATTTGGGTATAGTTGGGTAGCCTCGTGTTAAAACATTCAGTCTTGTTTGCAAGCCACTAGGCCACATGTGCTGTTTCAGCTCCCAGGAAAATTCAGTTATCTAAATGAAAGTGCTTCGTCCTGCTTTTATGATTTGTACTCTGGATCAAACAGATTGTATAATGAGGCAGATGATTATAAACCATCTCTGTTTTTGCCTTGTTGAGTGTGAGTGTGATTTGGTTTTTCTCTCTGGTCACGTTCTATGGCGTCCTGATTAAATGCCAGGATTACCATGTGCCCTTTCTTCAGTCCCACTGGCCTACTTGGGTCTTAAACACAACAGTCCTGTCTTCCCTTCCTTCCTTTCCTTCTTCAATCCCTCTTTTAATTCCTCTCCCTGTTTCTCTCTTATATGCTCCTTCCTGCATCCTGACCTGATCCCTCCACTATATGATTTATGATTCGTGCCTAATAGGTATGTTTCCCGAAATGTGGTATCTCTATGGAGAACAGCATGCTCCCAGAGAGATCGGGGGAGCCCAGCATGTGACACAAAGACTGTGTTTTATTCTAGGAGACATGCGGGTGAGCAGGAGGCCTGTCAGCTGTCACTCTGAGGTGACTGATGGATGGATTGATCTCTTGACATTAGCACAGAAACTCTTCAGATCAACATAAGCCTGAAGTGCTTGATTTAAACATCAACTGTGGTGCATTGAGAGTGATATTTAGGTGAGAGAAACAAAGAAGTAGTGTTAAGGTGCCAGTGTTAAATACACTGGATTAAGAGATAGACACATCAAACATACAATACGCTTTAAAGTTGAATTCAGTAGTTTTGTAGCTAGTGTTAGCACTGTTGATCTTTGTGCGCTTTAAGTGCTGACACCTCTATGGTGTTACATGCTTCACAGTTATCAGCTTGGATCAGGATGACTGTATCTGAGTTTCAGTTTCAGGTGTGAGCTGATATCATTGAATATGTGACTTTCTTAGTTAATCATTTGGCAATTGAACAATAACAATATCAGTGCTGTTTTTCATGAAAATTTGCATGATTAGTTTAATGAACATGAAGTTAAGGAATGTTGAGTTTTAGAAACAATGCTGCCAATAATAGCTCTCTTTGCTATATTTTGCTAAAGAAAACAGTTTCAAAAAAGGTACAAAGCTGTTGAATCTCAAAGCAACAGATCAGCGTTTTGTTATTAAATAAATCCCTTTTTTAAATGAATCGAGTGAGTCAATGATTCAGGTACCATATCATAAAGATACAACTTTATTTGTATTTTATTTTATCAGTGTCATTGTGTGTTTTGGCTGTTGTAAGAACTCTTTGTCTGTTTTAAGATAGGTCTTCTCACAGACACCTCACTCGTTCAGGTCAAATATAGCATGGCACAATCACAATCAGTCTTAGCGTAATTAAATTAAGCCCATCCAAATATCTCTGGCCAGCTGGAATAGAGTTCGCTCTTTTTCTTCCTTCTTTGATGTCATGCTGTCAAAATACTGAGACACACAATCACCTCATATTTTCTGCTTGACATCATGCACAATTGTAAGTTTCTCCACACTTTTGCACTTATAGGTGAATGACTGTTTTTTACCCCCACCCCTAAGCTACATGTTTCTATACTGTATGTAGAAAAAATAGCAAATGCTTTTTCATATCTTCTCTCATTCTCTTATATTAGATGTCCATCACATTAGGTAGTGTGCCATGCAGCTTTGTACTTAAAAGTTAGTATTGAAAAAGTAAAATATAACCATGTGTTTTTACAAACTTTTTTTAAAGGAGCAACATAAAGTCAAAATTGAGGCATCAGTAGAACGATTCATATTTCTTGGAAGCTTGATGGAAATTTGTCTCAGCTTTAGCACATACACATCTGTTGGACAAGGAAAATAACCCTTGAATCTCTCCATCTCATTTCCTAAACCACATGTTTTTTTGAAGCTTTTTTGCAAATTGTGCACTCCATGGCATAAGGACAGCCATATTTAATAATGGAGAAAATGTATTGAATTTTATTTTTCAGGCATCCTGCACATATCATCATGCAACAGATTAGAACAGGATTTTTAGCTTAGCTGATGGACACATGCTGTCCCCAAACACCCTGCATATGCAAGCACAGAACCAGCAGAGTAGTGGAACAAAAAGAGATGGATTGAGTGTGGAAGTTTAATGCTCCTTACATACTACTACATATAAAAGTATTACATTTTCCTTAGTGACTATACACACATTAGACACTTCCTGCATCATTCATGGTTAATACATCCCCTCCTTCCCAGAGTCAGCTGTCGGTTATAGAGGGATTAGTGGCAGAGGTTGGTGGGCTCAGTTCATTGCCATCTCCCTGACCACTCTAGACCACACTCTAGATGACATCACATAATCATGGATTAGATCATGAATCACACACTTGTGTAAATGACAATACATAAAGATGATAGCATCAGAGAAGCTTGGACAATAGTTCAGAAAAATGAATTAGTTTTGTTGCAATGGCATCTTCATAAATCAATGATAACAAATATGAATGGCAGTAGCATTGATATCATATATACATCTATCTCATGACATAATCTAAGATGGCACATGCTGATTCTGCAACTGATCAGCTTGCTGATTATTTGATTATTTAAATAATTTGGTGCAACTTTGGTCCAATCCTTTCGAATCCTCCACCTCCCCAGCTCCACCCATATAGATAGCTACAGGTTATTGCATGCATGTTATGTGTGCAGCAGCAGCACGTTTGTGGATATATATATATGTATGTATGTATGTATGCATACATTAGTGCTGTCAAATGATAAATTGTGAAAATAAAACAAAATAAAAGTTTTTGATTATATAATATATATGTACTGTGTTATGAATATTTTAATACACACACATTCAGTATATATTTAGAAAAAAATTCCATGTACATTTATTTATATTATTATATTTTCTGTTATATAAATATATAAAAATATAATATAAATATATATTTATATATAAATATACTTACTATATAAACATAACAATAACAGTAATTTCCCCTTCTGCTTTTCTCCTTTTAACATCTGCTTGCTACACAATGTATTGTAGTGTGCATCTGTAAATTGTTCTTAAAAAGGCTTATCTCCTGAGATCTATTTAATGATGTATAGGATTAGAATGAATCATTTATACAAGTCTGAATTATATAATATTTGTGTGCTTATGTAACAAGCATGGACGAGCACTGTTTTTTTCCCCTGTGAGCCTGGACCCCAGTTGCTACAGTGCAGGTCAATCCTGCTTGATCCTGCATAGATTTAAAAGTCAGGGATTTGAGAAGGACTCTGCATCTATCATCAAATATGCTTATCCATGGCCCCCGTTTCTTCGGCTATATGTGTGTGTGTAAGAAAATGTTTTAGCCCAAAAACAGTATGATTTGACCATTGCATGCCTTCAAATCTCCAATCACTTATGTTCTCTTTGCTCGACCTTTTTACATAAGCAGGTACAGAACATTCAGTCTTGTTTATCTGTTGACCTGGTTAGAAAAATCAGCCAGTTTACTTGTGTTTTATAATATTTTGTGTGCATACTAGAAAAAGTCCTGTTATTAAGGACTCTTAGGTGACTAGGAGAGTTTTATCATGTAAAGAGCCATTAGCAGCACAATGTAACTGTGATTGGTGTACTAGGGAAGAGAGCTCAGCTGAAACAATTGCACGCTGATGTTAGTGCAGCAACGAGGGGCTTGTGAATAGCTTTGATTGAATCCAGGGCTAATTGGTCTTGGTATCTCAGCTGTGTTTGAAGCTGGCTGCGGAGAGGACCAGTAGTTGTTGGCATGTAAGTCATGTAATTAATTAGCGGTCCTGAGTGTCCCCTCTCAAACGCCGTACCTAAAGCACTTGAGCACTGCTACCTATGTTTACAATCAACACTTCAACCCCTCTCAATCACATATTTCCCTGTCGAGGTGGAGATGATAAACTGTGTATCTGTAACATGAGAAAAGAAAAGCGGTCAAACCGGGCCAAATGCAGCCTGTAAGAGAATCATGTCAGATTCAGATGTCATTGAAATGCTTTGACGCTCACTTCATTTATTAATTATTGTATTGGTATTTGTTTATACTTTCAATCGTTATTTTTTATATTTTAATTTAATCATTTTGTTTTAAATCATTTTTTGGGCGAGCAGTTATAAATGAATAATTTATTTAATTCACTTTTTTCTCTTCTGTGTAATTCCACATCAGTGGATTATGTCAGTAGCGGACAAAGTTGAATGAGGATACTAGATTATGTGTTTTCAGCAATGTTTAAGTGCAAATTATAGAATTTACATTGTTTAATGGAGGGAAGGCAACTTGTGTCATATGGAAAAACAGGATTTAAGGCTCTGCATGACAATTAAAGCAGCTTTATAAGGGAAAATCACTTGAGAGGCAGAACTTTTTCATGGAATCTGTCAACGACTCAGCATCTGTCCCGATGTTACGTCACCAGCAACAGTCATTAAGCTGCATTTCATATTGAAGTGATCACAAAATATGCCAGTAAATGCCATATTTGCACTCTATAGGGTTTTGAATTAAGTCATAATTAAACTTTAAGGTCAAATTTGGACATCTACCAAAAAAAAAAACAAAAAAACAAGAATGGATATCAAGGATAGTGTGTTATCATGAAGCTTTTATAAAGTTTCCGATTTGACAGAATGAAATACTACAATATAAAAAAGCAAATATGTAACATAGGTATTAATACTACTTTAAAAAGCCTCTTATTGAGGATTTGGTTTATTTTTTGAATGATATTAGCTTTGAGGGAAGTTGGTTGTCAGTGTCATTATGTAAGAAGCCACAAGTGCTTTATATATTATTACGCTCTACTTGCTATCTTAGTCTAGCTTGGTCGCTAAGTGAATCAGTTGCTTGACTCGCGTCTTTGATGATGGAAAGTGCGATATCTTTAGACCTCCCTTGGGAAATTTGTTTTAAACCATGCAAGCATTATAATGACAGAGACAGCATATCAGATCCTCAGAGGGGTTTCTTTAGTAATCACCAAACATAAGTAATGAAGAGCAAAACAATATGCCTCTACCGTGCCATGTTTTTTCTGTAAGGAAGTTAAACTGTAATTTCTATGTATTTCCCTAATTGTTTCCTACAGTAGTTTCACATATAACACATCAATCAACCCAGAAAACGTCCTAGTAATAAAAAACCCTGTCAGGACTCAACTCCAGATTTTCTTTCCATTTGGCTTTCCCAGGCCACAGGGGATAAATTAATTACAGTTAATTTCATATCTTAAATACTTGTGCTCTTTATTGGTTCAGTTCGCAGAGCTATCTACCAGCTATCTATCTATCTATCTATCTATCTATCT
>JAUYWG010000047.1:12606224-12618792 GCA_034779775.1 Enteromius afrohamiltoni
TCTATCTATCTATCTATCTATC
Source organism: Enteromius afrohamiltoni (assembly GCA_034779775.1). Lineage (NCBI taxonomy): Eukaryota > Metazoa > Chordata > Actinopteri > Cypriniformes > Cyprinidae > Enteromius > Enteromius afrohamiltoni. The sequence continues at coordinate 12,606,247 of JAUYWG010000047.1, forward strand.
TATCTATCTATCTATCTATCTATCTATCTATCTATCTATCTATCTATCTATCACTTTACAATACACCACAATATTCAATATTTGGAGCAGCACTTTTGTTTAAATTTGCATGTAATTTTCATGTATGTATATGGACTATATTCAGGTTCTTTGCTTCTTTAAACATCAATTTACCATATGAATGCATGATCTGTACAGTATACACTATGTGTATAAACTACAGCACAACGACTTCATATATTCACATCTCTAAACTCCTTTAGAAGGAGAAATTCTCAAATTACTGTTTGTCTTGACGACGGAAAGCCTTCAATTTCTTCAATTTGATTTAATTGACAACAGATGCTGCCTTCTTGTTGATTGGAATTAAAAAGGTCTGACTCTTAGTTAATCTGTTATGTCTTTCTCTTTCTGTTTGACTGACAGCTGCTCCGCGGCTGTGTCTGTGTCCGAAACCTCAGGCAGCTGCCTTGCTGCCTCACTGTCCAGTCACTCAATGACTAAACAGGCGGTGTTTTGTCTCCTAAGGAAACTGTTTTTTGTCTCACAATAAATCTGGCTTTCAAGGCACAATAACATCATGTCTAATAATTGAAAACAAATTCCGGTGAGCTTGAGATATATGCTATAAATAGAGATATATGAGGATAATAAATATATATAAATATATGCACAATATACACATAAACACATGACGAGTCTCTTATGCTGCTCACTGAGTTTATTTGATCATAAATACAGTAAAACAGTAATATTGTGAATTATTATTGCTTTAATTTGCTTTTTTCTATTTTTAAATGTTTAATAATATAGTTTATTACTGTTATGACAAGGCACTCCTATTTTCAGTGTCACATGATCCTTCAGAAATCATTCAGATTTGATGATTATTGATATATTACTAATAATCCAGAATTCTTTGATGAATAAAAGGTTCAAACAGTCTTTTGTAATATTAAACATTTATTTACTGTCACTCATCAATTTATTTAAAAAATGTCCTTGCTTAATAAAAATCTAAACGCAAACATATGCTCAGCTTACCATTCAAAATCCAGCCAGAAGACATGTTAGCAGATATCTTAGAGGATGTTACCTTGTACCTTTTTGTCTTCCTACCATTGTATACTATCTGCAAAGGCAGCATTTTGGTCTACTTTGAAGCTGAAGCATTACATCTTCCGATTTTTAGCCTTTGAAGTAGACTTATTTAAACAGCTCAAAGCTCACAAAATGCACTGAAGGGAACTTGGATGCGTACAGCTGTCTCATGTCCTCATGAGGAGTTGAGCAGTTCTCAGAGGAGGAGCAGGGGGTCGGTGCTGACAGCGGTTAATGTATGTGGACAGTCTTCATGTCCTTCCTGCTGGCCATTAGTCTCCTGGTACTCTGGAGGAGAAGGTTGTTCAAGGTCCAAATCCTGCTGAGAATCAGCCCTGTTCTTCTCTATCCTAACTTTCCAGGCGATTTTAGTCTTTACTCACTAACTTGGAATGTTCTTGTCTAATTCTTGCTAGCGGTCGCTCTGGGAGAGGAACCGAGGCCTCATCCATTTGTTTTAAACTCTGTTGCTAGTGTACAATAAAGAGATTTCGAATTCATTTCTGTTTGTTTGCCTTCTCCGTAATTACAGACGGGACCTTTCCGTAAACCCTTACAACATTGCCAAGTTCATCTTTCTGTTGCTGTTGTTTTGTGTTATTTAATTGATCCGCTCGCAGTAACTGGCTATTGTTTAGTGCTGCTTTATTCATTGGTGCTGTAATTGAAATTAGATTAATCAGAATCTCTTGTGCCAGGGAGCGCTCTGCGAAGAGAGGCAGTGATTCTCTAATGAAGACCACACCAACAATGAAACCCATGTGAACCAAGATCACCAGAGCAGATCTGTTGTTCCTTGGATAAAAATAGGCAGCTGACTCTCGGTCCAGCGTTTCATTCATCTGTTTGTCATCAGAAGCCTTTTGTCTCTGTTTCTGTGGGTGAAACGAGCAATAGGAGACTCGAATAAGACCTAGAGGTCATAGAGCAAGGGTCAGTTACTTCAGGAGCTGCCAGTGTGTAATTATGAAGGATTTGTATCATTACCACACATACAGAAGCACCAGGTTAGAGCTTCCTTTTTTTGCTATAGTGGATGATAAAGCATTGTGTTGTGAGTTCTTTTGGGTTGTTTGAGTTCACCTCTGTGGTGTTTAGGGCATTGGGGGCAGTGTGAAGCCTGCTGACGCATTCAACCTCCCCGGTGATCTGGGAGAGAATGTCACTGCACAATGCGCAGCCATGGACACACACAAACACCCTTGCAGATATTCTTGTAATGACTGCCGTGTTATACAAATACTGTTATGTTGATCTGCATATGAAACTGAGAGAGAGCTAGCTAGTTTGTCAGCTTTGCTTACAATGTGGTGGCACAAGAGAGTGCAATACATCTGTGCAAAGAGGAAATCACATTGTATGTATTTAGTACTGCAGCCTATTGTAAAAATATAGAATCTGAAATGAGTTTTTAATAAAAGCAAGATTTTTTTTCTTGTGTCAAAATCACATATATAGTTAAAAAAATTGTTATATATATATATATATATATATATATATATATATATTTATTTATTTATTTTTTATTTTTTATATGCTTTTTATTATGGCTACTTATTATATGTGCTATTTTATTTTTGTCCTTGCCTTAGTTTTAAATATTAAATTTTACTACAACTACAATAATCAAAAAAATAATAATTATTAAATTATGCCACTATAGTGTACATAGTTACCAATAAGACACGTGTTAGTGAAGAGCATGCTTAAGATGAAATATGAGACATGATATGTGATAAGTTATGAAAATCAAAAATAATCTTAAATATCACAAGAAGAATGTCTAACTTGCTCATTATCATTTTCCTATATCTGTAATTATGACACTTAATATTGAAATTAATTGCAGCATATTTTTGGCAATTATTAGTGGACAAATTAATTAGTGAAGGTGTGATAATTTACTTTCTAAAAGCCCTTAGGAACAAATGTGTCTATAAATAAATAAACAACTTAAAAAAAAAACATAAAAGCATGCAAAATTATTAAACTTCCTTTTACAGACATTTTTACAATATTGGAAATTACTAGTAGACCAATTGAATTGAATTAGTAAAAGTGTCCAAAATTGTTTTAAGATAATTTGCTTTTTCAAAGTCCTTAGGAACAAAAGTGTCTGTAGATAAAGAAATACCAATAAATTAAATTAAACATTAAAAAAATCATGCAAAAACTTACTTTTAAAGACATAAAAGGCACTCTTTCTAACAATAATGGAGACAAGGATCAGACAAGCAATTTATTTTAGTCTCTCTGCATGCCATCTGTCTTTCAATCATATAAAGTGACAGACGTTCAAAGTTGCTCACATTCTGAGCTATTTTTCTGTCGGCAATGAAATAAATCAGGTTTTGGTTTGCGCAGAGATGTCAGGTTTTTCCCTGAATGGAACAAAGCTGGTCTCTGGGGTCTCAACGCTTTTCAATCAGGACTGTAGTATCTTGGATGTTGACGTCATGGCAACGGGCTGTGTAGGAACGAGCACAATTGCCACACTTCAGACAGCTCACGGTTTACTTTGTCACTCCCACCATCTTAGAACATGTAAAACCGAATCCAGGCAAATAAGTGGCCACTCTCACTGACCCGATTCTGTCGGCAGGCTGTGGGCTTATCAGTGGAGCCGGACGGGTGACACGCTGTGGCAGTGAATAGCTTGTTAACAGAGCAGCGATGGACTGAGAGCAGCAGTAATGCAAGAACAGCTCCTGAAAATCACAGCAATGCCAAAGTCATATAGTTGTCGATTCTCTCTGAAGCTCAGTGAATGACGTCGGATAAAGTAATTTTCTTGTTCTGAGCGATCAGAGCAGAAATGTTTCACTGTATGGGTTCTGCTGATGAATAATGAACTCTTTTTGTACTTTTAAAGGATATTTCATAAAAGGAATATTTACTGTCAAGCGAGATATTTAGCGAATAATGACATACATTTTAGGCTGTGTCATGCGTCTTATGATACGGCTTCAGAAAACTGCCTATTTGGAAGCGTGACTGCTTTGGTCCCCAAACACTTTCATGGTATGGAAGAGAGAATCTCAGACCTTTCTGTGAAATGTCTCCTTTATATTATACTATATTTATTATTGAGTGATCTAGCTCTTCAGTGGAGACAAACGTTTTTGCTACCACTTAATGAGCTGAACTTATGCTGTGTGTAATTAATCTGTGATTGAAAGCATTTACTATTTGTCTTCTGGAGTGATTTATATGTTTAGTTGTATGCTGTATAATGAGTGGGAAAAATCTCTGAGACTCATGTACGCTGCTCTGTGTGTTATACCTAGATTATTCATGGAGCCAAATGTGTGTGTGTGCTTTCTGCAGGTATACATGAGTTCCCTGATGATATCTTCACCAACCAGGAGCGAATGGAGGGGGCCGTAGCCTTGCATGTTCTGTGTGTAAGTATCTCTTCCATCTGCTTTTTCTTTTCAACATTCGACACAGTAGTTAGAAATTACACGTACAATTGTTCGAAGTGTTCCATAAGCATTAGGGCAGTCTCTGGCTTTGCCTGTATTATTTGTTACAAAGGCTATAAAGGATTTTCCAATTGAATTGCTCATTTGTACACATGAATGAATTGATCATGTTAATTTTCAGCTTATATTACCCCACTTGGCGAAGAAAAGGCTTTGTTCAACTTTAATTATATTGTGAGAGCTTGAAGTCCTATCAGGATGTTTTTGCCACATTAACCAGTATGACAAATAAAACGATGTGTGTGGCCACGTGGCCTAATAACAATTATATATGTTAGTTTGATGGAAATATGCAAAAATATGATAATAATGTTTTTGTTTTTCATTTATATGTTTGTTTGAAATCTACAAAAAGGATAGCTAATATGTAATTTCTAATTATCTGAAAATAGACTTGAAATTGTATTTATATTTTATAAATATTTATTTATAAATATACTTTACATGTTTTAAATACTTTAATATCTTAAGATCAGTAATGATAGCTTTTAATAATCTTATGTGGAGATAGCTTTGGTATTGAATTTTTCTAATTTTGTAAGATATTCGTTACTCTGGTAAAGTGCATTATTTATAAACAAGCTCATTTATTTGATAATTTTCTTCCTTTAACATTTCCAGTCCTTTCCATTAATGGCATTAGTGTTTCATGCGCTTTATAAATGATCATGAACATGATGCCAGTACACATCTTAGCATGTGCTTTAGTTCTTAACTGAAATTCTGTTTGCTACAGAGACTTTGCATATACTGTAGAGAACGAGATTGAAGTTTACTGTCTCCGGGAGTCTATGCCAGATGACGCAATCATTTGTTTACAATAATGCACAAAAGAGTTCCCTCTGCCAACAGCATTTCCTATAGTTTCTGTTCTTTCATGGATTGAGTTGAGTGTTCTCTTGAGGTTTAAATTGGAGCCAAACTGAAATAAGACTAGAAGTTGGAAGCAGTTAGGTGGATGTCTGTACTTTTGAGTCACGACTTTATAGAATCATTTTTCATTGAAGTATGATTGATTGAAATTGCTCTACCTCCTTTACTTTATGCCCAAACACACACACACACACGCACAGACACATACGTGTTTATATTCCTAAACCAATTATGATGTCACTTAGAAATTAGCTTTGTTGTTACTGTTTTGTTTTTTTTAAAGAACTAAGAGATAAGAAAATTGTTTTATGTGGTAACTGACATCATGCCACCCACAATGGATGTTGATGGAACTTAATTTATATTGAACCTACAACATGAATTATTGCATTAATACTCTCTTTATAAATCCATTGCAATTGTTGCTCTATCCACCCCAATCATCCACCCTCTATCCACCCCAATCATCTTTTCTTCCCCCATAGGCCATGTCTGAGCACACTTTTAAGTGAAGCATGCCATGTGAAGCAGGTACTGATGCAGTACTGTGTGTTCCTGCTGAAATCCCCTGCAGGGTTGGTTTGACACTGCCATTGTTGTGCGTTGTTTAGGTAGTTGCCCATGTAAGCAGAGAGTGAGTGGATGATAAAAGCTGCAGTGAAAACCCTCTAAGACTCCCTCCAGCTGTTTACATGTTTTATTTATCTTTTGGGGCTTCAATAGCCCAGCTCTGCCTTGTCAGAAGGTCAAGAATAAAAGGAAGAGGAGAGAATGAGAGTGGAGTGGGCAGAGATTACGTAATGGGCACACAGTGCAAGCATGGAAGCATGGCGGCTGAATTAGATGCACTGATTGGCAAAGACTTGGCGGGAAACAGTTGGCAAACAGATCCCAGGAGTGAATGGGATCTGGCTTTGAAAGGATGGTGTGTGCGTGCATTCATACATGCAAGTCCTGTTCTTTATATCTTTAAATGTTAGATTTAATTGACTACTTATTATTTGCATTGAAATTGTGACTTTATTAATTGCTATTAGCAGTGTTTCTATAGGCTACTTTTTTTGTATGTACATGCATAAGTTCTCATGCATATGTGTTGCATGTCAAGGGACCATGGCATCTGTGATTCACACCCATGTGATCAGAGCAGATGTTGGAGCTACTAATCCACACACAGCTCTTTTATGTGAAACATGTCAGACTGGGCAAAAAAAACAAAACAAAAAAAACATAAGTTCCATTCCTATTGAGTATGGGACAAATAAACTTTGATACCCTCCCCAACCCAGTCCCAACCACCCCTCACTCTGTAAAGGGCACCAGCTTTCATCAGTGCCTTTATGTCATCAGGACACTTTCTAAGAAAAGGTCTGAATAGTCCCAGAATTTAATGGTGTTGACACTCATGTACTCAAATGTGCCCGCACGCAAGAATTTTGCTTTGCACAAATTTCATGCGCTCCCTGCAGTGGCTTCTAGAGCCTGTTTTTTTTTTACTTCTTATGTAATGTGAAGTTACAGAGGCTTCATCACGTGTCACAATCTCATTTAAGGTAGTATTTCCACAATGGACCACTTTGACTTTAAAGGAAGAAATTCTCTGTCAGTGCTGTATTTCACTTCTAAAGGTAAAGTTTTGAATAAAATATCATGGTTGCTCTTTTCTAAATAATTTAGTGGCTTTTAAGAATTTTGACCATTTTGACAGACCATCATTTAAAAGAATAACTGTCATAATTTACATACCCTTTAGTTCTTCCAAACTTTCTGCTACTGCTGTGCGCAAAGATATTTTGAAGAATGTTGGTAACCAAATAGTTGCTGTAATTGCTATTAACAATTTTCACTAGTTCGTGCTAGTTCAACCAAAAAAAAACAAAAAAACTCTTACAGGTTTGAAGTTAAATAAATAATGACAGGAACAGCTCCAAAAGGCTTTAAAGCAGCAGCTTTAAGAAGGTTAAGTTTAATGAATTTTGTGTTTACTTTTTTTTGTCTCTCTAAAGGCCATGTATATGTTTTATGCACTGGCACTGGTGTGTGACGACTACTTTGTGCCCTCTCTGGAGAAGATCTGTGAGGTAAGACATAAATTATGTCCTAGCTAATGTTCTGCATATGCTAAATCATTAGCAAGGTAAAATAATCACTTACGACTGGAATTATGTCAACTAGTGGACTATCAAAATAATGTGTAACCTTATTTATTGAACATTTTCTCCTGCCACAAGTCTATTTTGTAACAGGCTAAGCTTTCTTTGAATAATAATGTTTTTTATATTAAAATGTTTAAATGAAATATTTCTACTTTCTGACCAATAGCAGATGAGAAGAGTGTTCGGGAAACTCAAAATGATTTTTGCCTGTATTCTGGTGCAAATTTTTCACTTCATCTTTGATGTCTCTCTCTGTCTGTGTGTAAACGTGTTGTAGCGCCTCCATCTCAGTGAGGATGTAGCTGGAGCCACGTTCATGGCAGCAGGAAGTTCAGCTCCTGAACTCTTCACCTCAGTCATAGGTAAACATCTCCGAACACTGTGTGCTTTTGGTAAACAATTCCCCTCACATTCGAACATGGACCTTCACATGCCCTTTGTAAGCCACCCTGTGTTCTCTGTGCAGGTGTATTTATCACCAAAGGAGATGTGGGAGTGGGCACAATCGTGGGTTCTGCTGTCTTCAATATCCTATGTATCATTGGAGTGTGTGGGATCTTTACTGCACAGGTGAAAAGCTTTGTTATTTCTTTGTTATTAAGTCCCAGTTCTGACAACCAATTTACAGATTTACTTTGGATCCCCATAAATGTCCATGTATACTAAATTTTGTTTGGTTTTTAAATGCTAGTGTTTGTTGCTAACTTTTTGGCTCAGTTATATAAATTAGGGTGTTTTGTAGTTTCCCTAAGTGTAAATTAATCTTGTGAAGAGTGCTATAGTTATATGTAAGTACTTCATCTTGCCCAGCACTGTTTACATCCTCATTTGCTACAGTCTCTATGGATTGTCAGTAAGATATCATTTTCCTTTAGAAAGTCGACACAAATGTACTGAGCAAGCATTGTGAATTCTCAGAATCCGTAAGAGGACGACTTACAGATAAATGAGGTGACCTGTGCATCCCCTTTCTAAACCTCTGCCCTAAAAAAGCCATTACTCTGTGCAGAATGACAGTAAGAAGTGAGCAGAATATTCTCAGGGGTCGCTGACAGTAGCCGATGAGGTCAGCCATGTTAGCTGTGGAACAGTCTTTTTTTTGTTTTCCATCCTGTCATCTTTGCTTTCTACTTCATTCAGTCATTCACCCTCCTTTGGTTTTACCTCCTGAGACCCTTACTATCTTAAAGAAAAGAGGATATGAGGTTATTTAGTCTTTGCACAAGCACAGGAAACTGCTTAATAGTTTTTTTCCTCTCCCAGTCTTTCTCCAGTCACCATCTGGCAGTGGAATAGAGGCATTCTGGGTAGTCTGACAGTGTGTGTGAATATGTATTTTTTTATCAGATAATTTATATGACATTATTATTATTATTTATCTTGTACATGTAGTATTTGTTTTTTAATATTATATTTTTATGTTAAAGAAATATGTTAATTATACACACACACACACACACAGCAAAGAGATTATTTATCATAGAGACACCAGTGTTCCAAAACAAATTTCCTTTTAATGAACTGTTTGTTTGAATTTATGTCAGTTGCGCGTGTGTTGATGTGTGTATATAATATGGAGATTTCTTTAACATAAAAATCTAATATTAAAAATATTTTTATATACTAAAAATATATTTATATTTAATTGTTTATGCACATACATGCGTCACGTTGGTTCACTTTACAAAGGAGAGTGCAGGAGATCGTGGAGTTGAAATCACAAAGTATTTTAAAGCAAAGTCAAACCACAGGGAGAATCCAACCATCCAAACATAACACATTGATTGACTGACATTGAAACTCAGGATACACAGAACTTAAGTACAAAACATAACGAGGGAAAAACTAAGGACACCTGGGGAAGACAGCTGGGAGTAAATCAACCAATAATCACATAGACACAGGAAGGACCAAATAAGGTCATACACATGGGAAAGATCCTAAATCAACACAAAGAGACAAGAAAACCAAACTTAGAATAGACAGACAGGTAACAACATGTCATACTGTATGCAGTGGTTTTATGTATGGGTTTTTTGGGGCATTTTTACAAAATTAGAATCTTATGAATCTTATCTCAGTAAATCTTTCCCAAATTGGCACAAGGCCATAAGACACTTACACATGGAGTCCATCAGTGTCAAGGGGGGAAAAAACACATCTGCAACAAAGGAGCTTCTGGTTGCCACGGAAACACAAAGCCAAGAGTGTCACCTGTGGTGTAAGTTAAGCTGTGCTGGCGTGAGCGATGGCGCATTACTTCCGGTGCTCTGACGTAGATCAGTGCTTTTTATGGAAGGATCGCTCTTCACAACATGACACACATTCAATATGAATTATTTCACACAGTCAGGTCAGATGGATTCGCTACAGGACGTCACATCCATATATGGGTCCTACTTTGTTAATTTCCTTTACTCGCTTTCAGTTTACACATTTTTAATTCAGCATTCTAAAGTTTGCAAGCCAAGATCAACTTTAAAAAAAAAAAATCTGGAAATAGTCACAGATTACATATTATATAAGAGGCATGACAAGCACATTTTAAAATCCTTTAAAATCCTCCTTACCAAGGTTTCAACCGAGTCCATGAATGAGAGAAGCATGCAATTTATTTATTGTGGTGGATGGAGACTTTTTAAACTAAACTCTTTAATATTCTGTTTAATTATTGTGCAATTTCATTATTTAAAGAGACCACGTTTTGGTTTTGTTTTGCTGTTTTTTGTTAGGTTTATTTTAAAATTGTGACACACATCTCCTTTTCATAATCACGGCCTTGTAATATGATAAACGTACAATTACAAAAATTTCTCTACACTGAAAAAAATTAAATACAATAAAATGTGTGAAATTTACAATAACCAGCATCTGTGGTATCACAAAAAAGGGTGGTAAGAGAAAGCCACATTGTTTCACAGTTCGCAGTAAGCGTGTAACAATAGTAAGTGTGTTTGGCGTGCTGTCCAGGGGCAAGCCGGGACATCGGCGGACCTCGAGCCCTAGTGGTTTGAACCCTTGCTAGGGCAGAGCTCAGCTTCCGACTCGAACCCTGCATGCCCCCTGCGGAGGAAGGTGCGAGACGAGGCGAAGAAGGGGAGGAGGAGGGATGCTCAAAACGAGATGTGGAAGGGAAGGAACGGGATAGTGGATATGTTAGATCTGATTGGATAAACGAAATGAGCTGATTGATTGGATAATGCGGCGCTGGCTGTGTCTGATTATTCGTGGGCACTCCTCACAAAATTAGTTTAGCAACGACACTTAGAATCAAAGCTTATTGCAAGTTGCTTTTCCTCAAGTTTACTAATATACTGAAGATGCACAGTGTCATAAATACAAAATGCCATCATAATAACTCACTTGACATTAAAAGTTTGCAATAAACCCTAATTTATCTAATCAGAAACCCTAATATACAAAACTGAGTAGAATAAAAAATATTTCAACTTTATTGGTTTTTTTTCATGATTTATATCACCACAACTTGTTTTAGTGCTTTGACACTTGCTCAATTCCATTGGCACCCTCCCTTTGAGTCTGACTGTGTTTGTGTGTTTCTCTCATCCATCCGTCCTCTCTCTCTTGTCGATGCAGGCCGTACGGCTCTCGTGTTGGACGTTAATGAGAGACTCGATGTACTACACTATCGCTGTGACCACTCTGATTGTGGTGAGTAGAACTCTAAGTGGCTTTTCTTGCTCCCATGATGCCTATGGGCCTCCTCGCGCAGCAGGAGAGGAGAAGCAAGTGGCTCTCCCGTGGGGCCCGTGGCCTGCAGCACAGTCCTCTTATTTGCCCACACTCTGCATGTGTTCCCAGCACAGAGGAACAATAAACACCGATTATTAGCACACAGGACACCGGGTATCTGAGATGATACTTACAGCAATGTATTAAAAATTGGATTCAATGAAACTATATTGTAAAAGTTTGTACTGTTTTTTTGAAAGGGGTGATATGTTTTTTCCTTTTTTTTACCTAAAAATAAACAGATTTTTTTTTTTCACTGACAATATAATTTATAAAGGAACAAATAGACATATTATATTATATTTTACTCCATTAGATTACTCATTAAATCCTCTAGGCCCATATTTACAGTAAGATAATTCTGCCCCCTGGTGGTAAGATGTGACATTTCAGAACTGTTTGAAGAAATGTGGCTTTGTTATTGTGATTTATCTGTTATATTTAGCTCTATATTCTTTTCCCCCCTAGTTCATCTATGATGAGAAGGTGACATGGTAAGATCACAGCTGCTGTTACACCAGATAACCCTTAAAATTGTTCATATTACAACTGTTTCACATTTTGTTTTGTATTCAATCATTTACGCTACTTTTTCTCTTTTTAGGTGGGAGTCGCTCATCCTAATAGTACTGTACATATTTTACATTATATTAATGAAGTAAGTTCTCTATTCTAGCACTATGGAAATGTTTCATTATTGCATAGATTCATTACTATTCGTATCTACTCTAAACCACATCACTGCTGATTTTATTAACTCTCCTTCCTTGGTGTTAATCAGATTTAACTCGCGGGTGGTTCATTACATTGAGCGGAGGAAAAAGAACTCTGCAAATCTGGGTAACGGTACAGCAAGTAACACAGACATTGATGATGGGTGCGATGCCACTGTCGTGCTGCTTAAGAAAGGTAATCCATGCAATCCTGTTTTATTTAAGTGTGTAGAACTGCTTGGTTCCCATCTAAATTTCTGCATTGCTGTTCTGCCTCCCTTAGCAAATTTCCACAGGAAGCCATCAGTGCTGATGGTGGATGAACTCTTGTCTGCATACCCTCATCAGCTGACATTCTCTGAGGCTGGAATGAGAATCATGATCACTAGCCACTTCTCTCCTCGCACACGCCTCACGATGGCCTCCAGAATGCTTATTACAGAGGTCAGTTAAACCAGTCAAAAC
>JAUYWG010000047.1:12634017-12719045 GCA_034779775.1 Enteromius afrohamiltoni
GGCCACATCCTGTAGAGCGCTGGCCTCTGCCTGCTCCCTCTGAATGTGTGTTTATGCACTTCTCTTGTCTGGGGATCACACCCATCCCATGTTGTGAGTAGGCCTAGATATGTTTGAAAAGAAATATGGAGAGGCAGTGCATGCATTTAATCAGGTTTAAATGGTCAAATTTTAACCTTCATTTATGAAGCGTGGCCAGTGGCATTCAAATGGTTTCGGGTTGTTGGTCTGTGCTGCAGTCTGCAGTAACGAAAGGCTATTTTGAGTGTGTTTTGTCACTGTTTTGCCTGCTTTTGCAGCTGTGCCTGTTAATGTAATTTTTCTGAGCCTTACCGAGTCGCTCCGCAATCCTTTCAGTCACAGCAGCAGGAGACTGAGCTTAAAAAACACTTTAACTTGAATGAACTGTCAGTCAGATTTCAGGTCTTCAGGGGGGTTTATTTTTGTTACATTCATTTATTTTTTTTAAGTTGTGCATTCTGAAACCGCTTCAGTTTCAGTACATTTGACTGCAAGAAAGTCATTTACTTTTGTTTCAGTAGAGATCAGATAATCAATTTCAAAAACAGCATTTGAGTTTATAAATGAATAGGTTGAGCAAATGATTCAATGACTCATGACTTATTTAATTTCTGAATGAATAATAATTTAAACAAAATGTCTAAGTAAATGACTTAATCCTAAACAGTTCTATTTCTAAATAAATCAATATTAGGGCTCGGTGCTTGACTATAGCATGCGATATGTCATCCAGCCCTAATCAATATGGTTGACTAAATTGGTTGAGTAAATGATTCAGTGATGACATCTACTAGAATTAGACTATTCTGTGTTTGCAGTAACTATGGATAATGCCAGTTACCATAATGGCAGTGGTTAGAGTAAATATTAAAGATGGTGTCAGCATAACAAAGGAAACATTTTACCACAACTGACACAACAAACAAATCTAATCCAGGTGTGAGTTTGTCACGTTTTATAAAAATGGCTTTGCACGAGTGTACAATAGCACATCATTTGGAGTGTAAACAGACCATAAAACTCATGAGAGTGACACAGATGGAAGAGAGACTAGATCTATGTAGACTTTTGAGTGATATATTGTTTGAATTTAAGTTTTCATGATGTTGCCCAAATAAAATATGTTGATGTTGTTTCTGAAGCAGTGTGAAGATTTATCTGTTGTTGTGCCTCAAGCCTGCTGTCTCCCATGGGCGGGTAGAGCTCTCTACAGGCGTTGAGCGGAGCTGGATTTTTTCCAGCTGGGTTTTTGTGAGGTGGAGGGCCATATAGCAGCAGGGTCCTAACACAGTGCCAGACAACTTCATTATCCAATAGAAACCCAGTCTCTTCTTTTTTTTTTTCTCTCTAGCTTTCCCTTCTCACAGACTGTCTAAAGACTGCATCAGACATGAGGATGATTTATTAGTATAATTCTTTGAATGTGTGTGCTTAATTGTCCTAGTTATGATCTTGAACATATATTGTAGATGTGTAAACAATTAAGTCGGCTGTAAAATGCTCTCAGAAGAACATGGGAAACTCAAGGGAAATTAAATCATTTAGCATAAAATGATTAAAGTCATATTTCGGGTGATTTATAAACTCCTCTGCCCTGCATGTGGACATATTTATTTTTTGTTGACTTTGTTTAAAATTTAATTAGTTTGCTGTTTAATATCACTCGCAAGATCTCTTCAATACAAATTGCACAACCTATGCAAACAGCATGTCTGGTTTCATTAGCTGTGAATCACACTTTCAGTCTAAACCAACACACTTCCAGTCCAACAGGACTGGAAAGACTACGTCATTCAGTCACACACTGTGACTTCCTCTGTTGGTTACATTAACTGGAAATAGCTAAATGCATATATACGGATTTGCTTTGATTGCAGAACACTGTTGACCTCTAACATGAGAATACATACGAATAGGTTAGCCAATCAGAGGGCATTTGTGTTTTGAGAAAAGGCTTATGGAGAGAAAAATCAAGAGCAACAACAATAACAAAAACAGTACTAAAGATTTAACTTCTGTTTTAAATCAGTGCTGTTCTTTTGAATGTTTAACCAAGCAATCATTTTGTTTCTTGCTTTCTGCCCTATTCCTAATCTTGTAATTTTAGTAACTTTGTCATTTTAAATTTGTAATTTATGTATTTTATGTTAACTTGCATCATTGGCTGCTGAGAGAATTCTCAGATTTCATTGTCACGGTGTAACTGGCAGTTTCTTGTACATATGAAAGCGAACTGTTGAATTGAACTAAAAAAATACTGGAAAAAATGCATTAACATTTGATATTGAAAATGAATTATTCTTGAGCACCGATTTATGATTCCCGAATGAGCTTTTGACACTGAATTCAACTTCAGATGAATAAAGAGAAACAAGTTCATTTAAACTGTAATACTGTTTACTATATTTTTCACCAAAAATAAGATTCTTCTTAAATAAACAAAAATATTACAGATTTGAAGTGTAGTGTACATATATGTGCTAGTGCATTATTATTACACAAGCAGCAACATTTATAATCAAAGAAAAGCACAAAAAGTTACTAACTCATGCAACAAACCTTTCCGGAAATTTGTATTATTGGGTAAACTATCTCTTTAATGAAATGTGCAGTTTGTTTGTTAGAGTCCCATTTGGATTTGTTTTTCAGTCATGCCACACTGTTCTCCCACAATTTCCCGCTATCAAAGTTTCGTCTTAAAAACAGTCACTGTCCCACTCTTCGTTGTCATGGTTATATCAAGATGCACTGCACGTAGAGTTCTTGTTTTTTGTTTACATCAGCCCAGAATAAGAATCCCAGATATGATCATGTCTCACATTCCTGTTGTATTTGTTCTCTTTGTTTATAGCTCAGCCCCTTTAATTGCTTGCAAGCTCCATTTCCTGTCAAGCCCTGCCAGGTCTCTCCAGACTACAGAAAATCCTCTCTGTTACCACGCACCTGTTATGTGTGCGTCTGTGTGCAGGACACAGAGACGCTCTGTGCTTCGTAGTTCAGATGTGCCTTTGTGTGGATCCAAACAGCCAAGCTCAGTGGTCTTTTACGTCCACACACACACACACACACACATATATAAACAAACTGGCGTGCTAAACCTTTTGTGCAATGGTACAAGCCAGCACGCAATAACAAATGGCCCTGTTTTGATGGAAACAGGATAAAAGTTTGCCTCCAGTCTTGTGTTCTTTGCAGTTTGCATTTGTTGACATTTTATACGGCACACTAACAAACAAACTCCTTTCAACTGTAGTTTTCCATGTATCCCTGTGCCGTGACATCCCTATTGAGATGATAGCAGACGAGGGAGATAAATGAGCAATTGAACTGGACTTTCTCTCTCCGCGTGTCTGCACTCCACAGTGGCCAGTTAATAACTTAGCCTGTTTGTTCTGCCCGTGCTGGCAGTCCGAGGGGTTTTCTGCTTACTCACCGAGCTGCATGCATGTGTGTGTGTTTTGTTGAGTCTTTCAAAAACAGATACAGGCACAGAAACCGGATGATGCAAGGTAAATAACAGCTTGCTTTTTCTGGTTGAAATACTGAGCAGGGCTCAACAATGGTTTGCTTGATGTCCTGAGGCCATTGTGAGAGAGTTTCGAGACAGATGATGGAACTGTCACTTGTTTTGCATCATATGTCATCCGTTTACAGGAAACATGTTTATGGATATAGCTGTGGAATATGTAATGTTGGCAGTGCAAGTAGAAAAAATGTTGTTGTCGAGCCCTGCTGAGGAAAGATGAATGCCTGTTGTGATGCCTCATTACAGCAACAACATAAGGTGAAGCCCCTACACAGAGAGTAGTAGATTAACATGTCAAACTCAATCCATATCTGTGCAATGACGCATCACAGGAAATACCTGGAACTCACTCAGATTTCTCTTGTACCCCACCTTGATCTCCAGCTATTTCCCGAAAAGCCACCATTGCAACAGCATAAAGACGTTAAACTCCATTTTCACTGCTGTATTTTTTCCAAGAAGCTGGGTGGATGTGAGAGTTGTGCCCTTTGGATTGCACTGTGGCTTGCCACTGAGCGTGACGACTGGTCAGGAAAAGCGAGGAAGACAAAAAAGCTAAGAACGGTGGGATTTATTGGAAGAGAGAGAGAGACGATGAAAACACAAAAGCTAGATAATCATTTCTACTGGTTAATTATTGATGATCAGTCATCGGTAATCATATTAATATTCATTAGATTATTTTCAAATGAATTGTTTGTTGCAGCCCTAGTGGACTATCCGTTTAATGACTTTATGTGCATCACAATTGGACTTTAATTTTATCATCCAATATTGTTAACAATATGTTAGCTACTAATAATAAAAGAAAAAAATACAAATAAATAACATTTAATAATACATTAAAATACAACAATACATTAATAAATCACAAAGTAATAATAAATAATAGAGTCCAACTACTATAAATAACAATAGTAATTATTAAAATGTTATTAGAATATTTTTTAATTCAATTTAATCAATTAACTGATGAAATTAGATACGTTTTGAATATGAAAAGAGGTTGTTGCATGGATATGGGGAATTCCAGGCTTTGTTTTACTGAAAGACCTTCTACCCACAGGACAGTCTGAATTTAGCAATGTTAATAAATTGGCTCTGGAGGACACAAAGGTCCATAGCGATATGTGCAGAAGAAAGCAATGGTTTGGGGGAGATGCTGGTTCTTCTCAAAGATTCTGATGGTCACATCAAAGGCTTTGAGAGCTGAGCTGCACATGTTTGCCATGATTTCCCTTACATTGTCAGCGCCCAGACGGCGTTTTTGTGTTAGCTCAACACATAAATTCAACCAGTGAAAAAAGGCTTTGTGTTTCGGTTGAGAAGAGCGGAGTCAGGTTGACACTGCAAGACTCTGCTGCCTGTGGAGGAAAAAGCTGTTGTGCATAACTCAGACAGCTGTGCTGGATCAAAGCTTTCTGGGTGTTGGGGATCTGCAGCATCTGGAAGTGGGTCAGCGCTGGCTCTTACACCAGCTGATGACAGTCTTTTACAGCAGGAGAAGAGACGCTTGCTCATCGTGAACAAAGTCACCTGCACAGACAGCATTTGGTGGTGTGGTTGATTTAATAGCTGTATTGTTTACAATTTATTTGGCAGGACGTATTAATGCAGCTTACTTTTGCATGGAATGTCAAGTCAAAAATTCAGTACAAAAAGCTTTCTCCATAGTCTCTTTAGCCTTTAATCACTTCAGCCCATTCATGGTTTTGGGTAATATCTATAGTTGTAAAAATAGCTTTCTATCTCTCAGATTCAATAAAAAAAAGAACTTAACTTGTGTTCCAAAGATGTGTGACAAATATCTTACAGGTTTGCAAAAACATAAGGTTTATTAATGACAGAATTTGAATTTTGGGGTGAACTATCCCATACAGCCATGAGGAGCAGGAGTTGATATCAGTGAGACACAGCCTAGCAAAGAGTACTTTCACCAGTACATTTATCAGGTGATGGCTACATTCCAGGGGTTTCTTTTGTCCACATAGAGCTGGTTTTTGATTTATAACCTGAGCCTTAGCAGTGCATTCACAGCTGATTAAGTGCATTAGAATGCTGTATGTTCCTCTACCTTCCCTCTTCCACCACCCTTTCTCACAGCTTGACCTTTGCCCTGGTTTTGTCTATGACATTCTCCCAGCTGATCCCCCTCCCTTTACTATGCTTCAGGCTGTTTTGAAAACTTTGTTACGAAAGCGAGTGAAAAAAAAGATTTAAACTCATACTGCCATCTATATCTGCTTTATCAGTTCTCCCATGATCTCTAAGCAAATGTAAATTGTTTTAGGTAAGGTATGAATAAATAAACATATATATAATTAAATTGAACACATTTGCTAAAACAATTTCGACAGTATACAGTAATAATTCATTAACGTTTAATTCTTAGACCTGGCTGTAAAAGATAATATTGGCTGTACATCTTCTTGTGAGCTATCTAGGGCAAGATGTGTTTGAGCATGTGACTGTGTGTATGTACAAGACAGTATTGTGTGTATAAAGGTAGTAGTTCAAGTTAATTCATCTGGCAGGAAATGAGTCGAATGAGAAGAAGGCTTTTAATGAACTGTGCCTAAGGTGCATGTATTGCAGACTCCTGCTGAAAGTCTCGTATGCTCATTTCTCTGGCCTATGTGTGTGGAATAGGTTGAGATTTCCTCTTCCTGGGTTTCAAGTTATGTGTCTGTGATCCACAGAGACCCAGCCTGATGCAGAAGAGCTGCGTACACCCAACCATGTCTACAGAGATGATGATGCAGTCCTGCCTCATGGACCGGAGCAGCAGCTTTTTTAAGGTGAGACACATCGGCGCTGTCTTCTGAGCTTTGCTTTGCTTTGTTTTCTGTATGTGTCTGTCTGCGTGTTCTGGTTGTAGATTTGCATGTGCTCTGTCATCGCCCCATGAGCTTGCCTAACGGAGCCTTCTGTATTAAAAAGCCACACAGGTTTGGAACGACATGGCTCAGTGATCTTAGCATGAACCGTCCTTTTAGGGTTCATCTCAGTTGCTCCAAGTTTGTTAATGCTAAATACAGTTGTTGCTAAGTGTTTTGTAATCCAGTCACTTAAACCACATTCAGAAGTAGTCAGAAACGCACTTGAATGCCACTGTAGTATATATATTTTACACTGTAATGTCTCGACCAGCAATTAATGATGCACTGAATCACACCATCACTCAAGAAGCTTGCTTTCAGTGTGCGTCCTACTTTCGAGCCAGACAGAGCGCAGGTTAGTCAAGGCCCCTGGAGACCTTGTGGAATGCCGCTCTGTCTGTTCTCTGTGCCGGTGCTAAAGCTGCAGAGCTTAAAAGGTTCTCAGAGAATGATAGATAGTTAGATAGAAGTTATTCTTCCAACAAACAAAAAGAGTTTTTGTGTGAATGTTTATGTAATTATTTCAGGGTGACCTTAGCATCGTGTTGTGATTATTTCACGCAGGGGAAAGCTGTAGTTGCAAACGCACGCTTTGTTACATGTAAACAATCGAGTGCATCCAAAGGCAAATAAATCAGGCTCTGACACTAATCGGCCGTGATGAATGCATGATAAGTTTATGAATGTCAGTGAACAAAGATTTATATTCCTCCTTGTTTCCTTAACAGAAAACACTTCCGTAACATCTCTCTTCTGTCGTCAGTTTAGATGATCCTACAGTGGAATGTGGTGAGCGGATTGAATTTTACCTTTGTCACCCGTTAAAGGAAGAGTTCATCAAAAATATGTACTCGCAATCATGTTGTTCCAAACATGTATGACGTTCTTATTTCCATAGAGGAATTTGCAAAGAATTTCCTGCCTGCTCTTTTCTAAATAATGAAATATGGAATAGGATACTGGCAGAATAAAGTACTGAAGAAAACATAAAACACTGTAATTGTTCTAAATGCTACAAGGCATTACAGCATAATGTACAGGACAAAAATAGATATTCCTTCTGATATTTGCGAAAGGGAATGGAACCGTGTCATCTAATTGTTAGCTTATTGAACAGCTTGTTGAAATATAAATAGAATATTAATTTACTAAAATTTTAAATACTAAAATAACATTAAGATTTACAACATTAAATCAAAATCTTTTTAGCAGGTAGATATTATCTCGACAAAAGGGGAGCTTAAGTTGAGAACAACCGCTGTGTTACACAGGTATATCATTTGCTTTAATTATATGGAAAAGTGTGTGTCAGATGTTCCCTAAAATTTCAACTTTAAGCTTTTTCTTCCATGCAATAAATATAAGGATTTGGAGTAATGTGAGGGTGTGTAATGTTGATTTTTTTTGAGCGAACAGTCCTTTTAATTGAATAATTCTGCTGCTGTCACTTTGAGTGTTTATATTTCAAACACTCCTCTCAGTGTTAGGGCTCTGTTTGGCTGAAACAAGCGTGCTAGTAAAATGTCAGCACATAGTTTCCTACAGTCTTGGCTGCTTTGTATGCCGTGAATGACTTTACCTCACGGCTGGTTAAAGAGAGGCACGGATGACTGCAGCATTTGGAAGAGTTCTTGATCTCACCAGTCTCCAGAACACCAGCCAACATCTCACAGGCATCAGAATTTCCTAACAAATGTCCAGCCGGTGAAAATGCACCTTTTATTCTGCTTCATCACGTCTTTTAATGGCTCATCATTAAAGCTAAAGTCATTCTCTGCTTCTGGATGAATTCATCAATGCAAGTTCAATGAATTTTATATCAGATCTCTTCTGTCTCAGCGATAGATGATAGCTCTATTATAGCTCTGAGTAATTTACTGTGTTCTTATATATCTGTTGAAAATGTTTTTTTGTTTTTTTTTCTGTCAGCATCCAATAGGATTATACAATCTCATTTAGATATTTTTCCTTTGCTGGCAAAGTTGCTTCGCTTTTTTGTATAAACTGATTTTTTGAAATATACATTTTAGGGATGTAACGGTATTGTAAATACTGTCGTACCGCAATAACACATTTTTTCAATACTACCGTGGTCGCATGACTCGATAAAACGATAGGTCTTCTGAGAAACGTTTGCTCAGGCGAATGGATTGAACGGGAGGTAGCGGAAACTAAAATTCCCATCAGCCCAGGCGTGGCCATCATGCTTTGCAGTCTTTTGTTGTCGCTACAGATCAGTGTTGCCAACTTTAGCGACTTTGTCGCTATATTTAGAGACTTTTCATCTTGTAAGGTAGAGCTAGTTCATTAGGCCTCAGGCGTGCATTTCAGTCACTATTTCATATTCAGAAACAGAAACCATTAAAAATATCAGTGAAAAGCGTTATATTGAGAATTAGGATGCATTGAATAACATTATGTGACCACAGAGAAGCAAGATAATATGACGCACTGAAGTAATGAATATGCAAATTGACATATGACATCATCTAGCGACAGGTTAAATCGGATGTGTGGAAGGTTCAATCATTTTTTGTGATGTGATGGCTAATGTGTGTGCCATTGATATGTTCAGTGTTCATGTAAACTGTTGATAAACACTTCTGGCACTTTTGTAAGTCTCTTCATTAGTTAAATTTTTCCTGTAAATGATTCAATAAATACCGTACCGTGCCATTCATACCGTGAAGGTTTGAGGCCGTTACATCCCTAATACATTTTATTTTCCCCCTATAATCTGATGAAACAAAGCTAAATTTGTATTTTTGCACAAAATCTCAAATAAATAAATAGATGTATGCATAAAATATTCAAATTAATGTTAAATTAATAAATAAAAGTAGTCTTAATTAATGTTTGTGGCAGGTTTTGCTTACTAAGACTGCATTTATTTGATCAAAATAGAGTAAAAACCATAAATATATAATAGAAAATTGAAAAGAACAGCATTTATTTAAAATTGTAAATACAAGATCAAGGATAAGTTCTTGCATGCCTCTTTCTGAGTGAATGTTGAAGTATTTCTTGCCTGGCTAACACATGGAGCACAATGGGCCATATCAAGCCATTGCAGTGATACAGTTTATTTTATGTTGGTTTGATAAGTCTTGACCTTTTAAGTGTGTAGCTCATTCAGCAATAATCTACAACATTTTGTTGCGACTGAAACTTTACAGAGTGCTTTTTTTGGCTGTGAGTTGGATTTTGAAAAGAGCAAAGATTTGGTGTGTAATTGTGGTTTGCTGACTAGGTCTTAGATGAAGAAATGCCTCATAAGCGTAAGCGGAAAATTCTTGCTCAGATAAAAAAGAAATGCAACAGAAAGTGTGGACGGGTCTCTGCTTGTCTAGTTCGTGGTCAAGGTTTTTCTGAAATATCTTGTGCATATTAGTGCGAGTACTTAACTGGAATTTCTGCAGGATGAAAAGTTTAAGCAGTGAATACAGAATGAATAAATAAATAAATAAAGACAGAGCGAAAATAACAACCTGCCCCCTGCTGGCCATCAGGAGAAACGCAGGTCTGTGAAAAATACACAAAAACAAAACCGTTTTTCTACGTTCACTTACTCTTACTGACCTAAAATCACTATGTTTAATGTCTGATTAAAGCAGTTATATCAGCAATGAAAAATATCCTGCCTTAAACAGGATATATTTTCTTTCTTTCGCTATAGTGTATTTACAGTAACCACGGTTTAGTGTTTCATTTAGGAGTAATCAAAGGAAATGTACAGACAGTGTGCTTTGATGTCTTCATCTGAATTGTTCTCACTGTTAGCTATTGAAAGGAAACTGACGCAGTTGCTACTGGGAATCATTTCATGATGACACATTCCAGACAAAGCCACTTCCCATTTGTACAAAACTTCAATGACATACCAGCACACATTCAGAATGTCTTGAGATTTCCTGCTCTTTACACTTGTATGTGTTTTCTGTGTGTGTGTGTGTGTGTGTGTGACTACAGCTGATTGACACGTTCTCCACGGAGATCTCAGAGCTAAAGCAGGAGATGGTTCTGCCAGCCAAAGAGCCGGAGACAGAGATCTTACAGGGGTGAGTCCTTCCTTCGTTTTGTATATGTTCTCAATTGCATTGTGGAAATGTGTGAGACAACATTGAAATACTTTCATTAAAAAAATATATTTAAAATAAGATCAAATGCAAACTAAGCTATATTTTGAAAGTGTCATGGGGTTATAGCTGGTATTAAAATTGGACAGAAGAAATATTTTGTTATCATTTTAAAAAGTCATCATTCAGTCTCACAAGCATCGGCTTAAGATTCATTCTCGGTGTTTGTTATTGTACTTCCCATATTCTCCAGCAGGTGGAGTCTTATTTTTGAGCCGTAGGACATTCTATGCTTTTGCAACACCTCATTTCCATGAAATTTAAAGAACATGGGAGGAACAATAAATTCAGGTGTTTCACAATCAGCTTTCAGAAGAACAGCTTAACCAAACAAGCTTCAGTCTCTAATATGTTTTTCCTCATTTGATGTTCCTGCATTCAAAGTGAGACAATTACCAAACATTTCTAACATTCAGAAACATTACTTCTTGGGATGTGTTATAAAATAGTTCTAATTTTGGGCTAGTAGTTTTGTTTTTTTAACAGTACCACAGATCAGTGTGGGTTTGGAAAGTTGGGGGAGGTTTTACTTCCTCGCAACCTGGAAAGAGTCTCAAATGGGCTGTGATTTGTTTAATTAAAAATATAGATCACAGTAAACAAAATAATTATAATGAATGAACATCAAACATCAATATCTGATATGATATTGGATCAATTAAATAATATCAGTGAATTAGCAGGTTCACATTAACATGTTCAGAAGTTCACATTAGTTTGTGTTTACTTTACTTACAAAATGCATTGTATGCAGATTTATTATTTTAATACTCTTAGTTAAGAAACAAATACGTTTAATTAGGATGCATTCCATTGAACAAAAAATGACAGTAAAAGGCATTTAAAAATGTTTCTATGAGATATTTGTTTTAAAAAAATAAATGATCAAATTTTTCTCAGAAATATGAATCAGTGAAACTGTTTTTTACACTGATATTATTAAGAAATGTTTATTGAGTACTAAAATCAGCATATTAGAATGATTTTGATAGGATCAAGTGGCACAGAATAATGTAATAAATAATATTTTAAGTATATTAAAAATAAGAATTAAGAAATAAGAAAATCGCACACACATACACACACACACAAAAAGAAATTAAATTGCAAAAATATTGCAATTCTTACAGTTTTAGGGTGTTAGGTTTTCTGCAATTTTTCTTTTAACATTAAAATGATCTGCCACCTGAAAACATTTGACAGCCGCTGCTTTAAACCAAGCGTGGTTTTGATCTTGTGTTGTGAAATAAAGGTTTTTCTTTCTGTTTATGTGTCTGTAGTCTGGAAGGAGAGGTAAGCGGTCTTTTCCTTCAGTCTTCTGCCTGCGCTGGTACACCTGGGGTGAGGGATTCTGGATATGACTCTCTACGCAGACGCATGAGCATCCTGGACAGACTGATGCAGACACACTCTGTGTGGTTGCTACTGTCTCTCAGCGATGAGGAAGCCAGACGCATTCTGCAGCCGCAGCCGGCAGGGGTAATGACGACAGTCACTATGATTCACAACAATAGGTTCTTTTGTTATTTATGTTTTATCATGGTCAGTGCATTTTATTCTGTGTCTGTTCTGTCTAGAGTTTTGTGGTGAGGAGGTGTTATAAACTGCAGAAAAAGGTGATTTCCCTACGTATGGACAGTGACACACTGATTGTTCGGGACTTCCCAGTTAAAGAGAGCCAATATAGTAAGTTATATACTAAGTTTATTTCTACGAGAAGACCACTAATAGTGTGCATATCTACATCTTCTTTTTCGCTTCCTCTTGCTTTGAATATTTGGTAGTTTTTTTACCTGTCTAATTATATGGAGTTACATTTCCCGTCTAATTATTTGGAATAGCCATGTTTGTTTTAGCTTAATTTATGCTTTTTGTTATTCTGTCAGACATATTTCATGTTACACGTCCATAAGTGCACTGTGGTACTCAATATCAGTATGATATGTACAGAATACACAACCATTCAAAAGTTTTTTTATAAAATGCATTGTATTTTGATGAAATAAGAAGTGGAATTTCCCACCACAAACGTTTGAAAGGTAGTATGTCTGAAAGAGGAAACATGGAAACACAATTATTTGGTTGGAAACAGAACTTTTTGTGAAATGTATAAATAGTTGTAAAAGTTGTATGGGTCCAGCTCCGGTGCTATGCTGATATTCTACTCAAATGAAATCAGTTTAGTGTTTTATCTCCATCAACACAGTTCATGCACTCTGCTTCATTCACATCTCTGTTTTTCTCTGTCTGCAGTAATGCAGTAAGTGGGTCAGATCCTGTGCGACTTGTGTGAAGGATGTTTAAATGTTCAAATTTGGCTCTGTTTACTTTTCCCTTAGAGAGAAACTGTTAGGTCATTTCAGTTTTTCCAATAGCAATTCCTGTGATGTGTGCGTGTCTTTATTACAGCTTTTTCTCTGGAGGGCTCAGGGATCAGCTTTGCAGACCTCTTTCGGCTGGTGGCGTTCTGCTGTATCAGCAGGTAAGATGATCCTGTCTACAAAAACATTTTATATGTATAAAGGGGTGGACAGTGACCTTTATGCTTTGTTGGTGTAGATATGAATCGCTTTATCTTTAAGAAACTCTAAACTAGTGAAGATTTGACTAGTAATAATTACACAAGCATAGATCCAAGACTCTGCACAAAACAACAATATTAACTTAGCCAATGAAGCGAATTTGAGGTGGGACTATCTGTTTGACCAGCCAATGAAAGGGAAGAGTGCATGGAAATAAAACCCATTACCTTTCAGAAAATCTTCTGAAGTTCTCAGAATAAACCAAAATGTTTGTGGTAAAGTAAAACCAGATGATGCTGTTTCAGCTGCATTCCAGTCCTGAGGACCAGCACGGATAATAACAGGAAGGAAGGGACTAGAGAGCTAGAGGAAAATAAACAGAATGTAGTCAAAGTTATTCTGTCTTAACCTGATTACATAGTAAGAGTTCATTCATGTAGACTAAGTTCTGTAACGAAGAGGCTCGCGAGACGTAACAAACCATGCAAGGTCTGTGTCAATGCCACGCAGAAAAGTCAGTGGATAAACACAGCCCTCTCTCTGCCAAACTCAACCACATGCTCTGATTAACAGCTTTTTCGCTCTCTCTTTTTCTCTCTCTCTCTGACTCATTTTTTCTTTAATTCTCTCCACGAGTGCACACAACGACTCTCAGCCTGGATATTCTTGCTGTTTAGTTTTTAGTATTTTTTGTTACTCTGAAAGTACTCTAGTAGTGTAGTGCTTTTAGCCCTTCTAAACATTCGTCTGTCCTCTTTAGGGACGTTCTGCCCTTCACACTGAAGCTGCCCGAGACCATCGCAGCTGCAAAGACCCCTAAAGATCTGGAGGAGGTGGCTCAGTTAGGAAGAGGTGAGTTTTCTTCTCCATGCATGAATGTTTGCTTTCCAGAGTTTTACTGAGCTTAACTGCTGACTGGTGAGTTTTAGCATTACTCACCCAGACAGCATAACTACTCCTCTAATGACCCTCAACTTTTTATGTGTTTATTGTAGGTCTGTGTGACTGGGTGTGATAGTTTGTTTACTGTAAACCTAATGCGGATGTTGTTTGCATTTCGTCTTAAATTCAAGTCAGATTTTTTATTAAAGTTGAGTTGCTGTTGAGCATGCAGCAGTTTAGTCGAAGCATTTACAAATAATCACTATTAGTGTTTTTCAAGATTAAATTTCAGTGAGTGATGGCATAAAAAGGAATGTAATTGAGTAAATTATATGTCCAATACAGGCTAATATCCATTATGATAGCTGTATTTTGTGCAACACTAATAAACAGCTTTGGATCGACTGACTAAGAGAAGCTAACAAACTCAACATAATTTTACACACAGTGAATGTTTCCATCTTTTTTATTGTTTTTAAGTCTTAGAACCTGACACCTACAGGCTGTATCTAGACATGCTGATTAACATTTGGTATTTGTAGTGTGACAACATCCGGCATGTTGTGAAGAACATAAGTCCCATACGTCCTGGAGCATTTACTATACAGGTGTTACTGTGCCAGTAAACACACGCAGCTACATTCGACACGTGGCATTTAACAAACAGCTCATGTGGCCAACATATGAAGATGATGCGATGTTGACTAGGTGAAATTGACCACAGATGTGTTTGACGCTAGTAAATGTCTGTCAAACAGAGATCTGCCTGTGTGCTTTGTGCCTGATTCAGACTACATGTTGTAATTTTGCACCTTGACGTATATGAGGTACAACATTCCTGTACTGAGACGTTTGGAATCTTAAACGCAAAACTGTCGTGGTTTCTGAGTGGAGATTATGCGGTTCATTACAAAAGAAAATTATACCTGTAACTTTATTTAATTATATGGTGGAATGGTTTTGCTTGAGGTAAAAATTCCACATTTTATTTTAAAAAGACTCTAATGATTTAATGTAAGAGAGGGTTTTTTTAGAGAAATAAGAGGAAGCTTTAAAACAGGATGATCTTTTATTTTTGTAAAATGACATATTTGAAAACTCAGAGGGGAACATATTTTTCTCAGGAACACCATGCATCCTGAATGGGATAGGTGAGATAGATAGTCAGTCTTGGCAGGTAGTGTATCTTCTCTTTTAATGAATGCCGCCTGTAATAATACAGTTAGACAGTAATGAATACTGAAATGGCCATGCAGAGTAAAGCTGTGAGCAGTGACGGGTGTGGTAACTCCATACTAGTTTCATTTCCAAGAGAAACTCCACCAAGACAAAATTCCAGCTGTTCATTGACTGACGATAATGACCGGGACAATGGGGGTGAACTGAGGACAAGAGAAGAGTTGAGAATGTCGAGACCAAAGCTGTATAACAAAATAAGTTTGTTTACAGAAAGTGAAGATTAAAAGAGACTATCACAATTGGGTAGTACAATTGTAAACACAGGTGCAGGTTTCCAGTTATGCCACTCCTGCACAGGTGTGAGTTCGGCAGAATTGATCTGAGTGACGCAAACGCTTCCCCCACTTATCTCGGATGGCATCAGTTAAGAGACGGCTGAGACTTATCGAGAATGTTTTTTTTTTATTTTATTTTTTTATATTGATTAGATTTCCTGTCACAGCTATATTTCTATTCTTACCTTCTTGGTAATTTTGGTATTGCATCACTTTTTATGTCAATGTCACCTAAGGATAAATAACTAGAGTTAAAAATTGCATTTCAGGATTAATGAGTCAGATAAATAAACAAATATGATTAATTTCCTTGTCTGTATAAAAAAGGGCATGTTAGTTTTCCTCTTCACCATAGATGTCACTAAATCTCAGCATATTTATTGAATAGTTATGTTTTTTTATTTCAATATTTTATCAGACCATCAACATTTGTTTGATTTATTTCAGTCAATTATTATTATTATTCATGTGCCACTGGGCCAGTAATACAATTGTTTGACAGTTTTATCTGCTGTTATGATACCAGTTCTGTTCTAAACTTAATTAGCAAATATTATATTATATTATCACATAATGAAAATATACAAAGAAAAGTCATTGTCTTGCATTGCATCACATCAAAACATTTGAAGGGGTGGTGTTTAGTATGAACGAGTGCGCTGTAAGAGAGGAGGAACAGAGAGCTCCAGTGCCTGTCCTCCTCCCACCTCCTCATCAGCATGCATGACTCACACCACTCACTGTGTGGGTATCAGCAATACTCCACCACTCACAACGCAGACAGCAGAGCCGCTGCATGAAGTGTAGACGTGTAAACTTTTGTGCAGTCTAAAGAGAAGACGTAAGTGTAGCATACGTTTCATTTTCCTGTTCCTGTCCTTTTTGTTTCAGGAATGTGGTGTTGGATTTTGTTGCTTTTCTCTTTGATGTCTTGGAATTTTGTGGTTTGGGGTTTTTGCACGCTATGTTATGTTAGTGAGTTCAGTATGCCAGTGCTAGAACTTCTAGGATAACCCTTTCAGAAGCGTTATTTAGAAAGTCTACTGGTATTCTTCAGCCTTTTTGTCAATCACTTGAAATTGTAGCTTGATATTTGGAATTCTCTGAAATGATTTCCTCTTTTATATGTTTGTTCTTTAATACCTACTCTTCGTGATTGTGTAAAAAGTATGATTCAGCTGTCTTTTTGTGGCTTCTTAGATCAGCAAATTTAGAGAATGAGATTTATTTTTTTTATTTGTTGTATATATTTATTTGTTTAATAAAATGTAATGTTTTATTAAAATGGAGCCTTATTGTGTTGTCTTCATGCAGGTTTCTGGGAAACTGAACTGTGCAATAAGAGGAAGTCTTCCGTGTCTGGGGAGACTGTGTGTGAAATTTCACAACAGAGACTAAAAGAGTGGTCATCCCCAAGAGTTCCGGCCGTACCATTCACACGGACCCCTTCTGAACTCGAATGCAGTCAATCCAACGGAGCGCTGTGCTTCATCAATCCCCTCTTCCTGCAGACACACCAAACTAACTCATCACCTAAAAAGCAAGAATCATCCCCGGGCAACACAGAGCGCAAGAACAGGGAAGACAGCACAAAAAGGACACAAAACAAACCCCATGCAAGTGTGAGTAGATCCAAGAGCGAGAGATCCCCACCACCTCGGCCCCCACCTCCCCGCTTTGCTTCTGGGAGATCAGCAGTTCTTCGTAAGCTGAAGACTATGCCTGAGACGGTCTGTTGGATCAAAAGCCCTCAGGAAAAGAGCAGCCTGCTGGGGAGGCTAGGATCATCCTTCAGTTCCTTCTCACCCTCATCCTCCCCACCCAAAAAGTTCAGTAA
The DNA here is from genome assembly GCA_034779775.1 of Enteromius afrohamiltoni. Classification (NCBI taxonomy): domain Eukaryota; kingdom Metazoa; phylum Chordata; class Actinopteri; order Cypriniformes; family Cyprinidae; genus Enteromius; species Enteromius afrohamiltoni. Next base: position 12,651,335 of record JAUYWG010000047.1, read on the forward strand.
ACCCACCCTGGTACCCTCATCCCGCAGTAAGAATTCCTCTGGTTTGCTGGATGCAGATGGCCTCCGCTGCCACATGGCCCTGGATGACCAGACCATTGAGGAAGCCGTATCTTGGAGCTTGGCTAAGCTGTCCTCACGCAACTCCACTGCTCTGGAGAGCGGCAGCCCCGCGGATGAGCGCTGCTCCACGGGACGAGAGCGTCTGAGCGATATCAGTATCTCCACCTCATCCTCAGACTCGCTCGACTTCACCCACAGCTTCTCTCTCCCCATGGAGGCCAGTCCTTCCAGGACCGAGCGGCCCACAGGCGACAGCAGCCTGGAGGAGGAAGAAGAAGAAGAAGATGATGGCATTAACTTAGAGAGCGACCAGGAGGTGCCACCACCCTTCAAGTCAAAGAAGCAGAACGGCGCTGGTACGTTCGTGCTGCCACGTGCACTAAGAGGACAATTGCGCAAGATGAGCAGCGTTCTCAATTCTTTGATGACGCCGGAAAAGAGAGCCATTCGGAAAATTGTCGAGCAATCTAGGGATAAAGGGACTTACTTTGGCTGCCTGGTGCAGGACTATGTGAGCTTCTTGCAGGAGAACCGCGGCTGCCACACATCAGGCCTGGACCTGCTGCAGACTCTCAGGCAGTTCATGACTCAGATGAAGTCCTACCTGCTGCAGAGCTCAGAGCTTGACCCACCAATTGAGTCCCTTATCCCGGAGGATCAAATAGGTAGGGCTTTTGGTAAACTTCATTTCAACAGATATTTTAACTGTTAAACTGGTTAAATAAATGCAGTGATAATGCAATTACTAAAGACAGAGCTCATATTCTATAAACTTTGTACACTGGGATTTGTGAATTGATGTTTTTAGGGGTTTTTTTGCATTAGTCAACTATTACAGTATATAGTATAATGGTCAGCTGTGTATCAGAATACTGCTCATTTTTAAGGGGCTGTAGGATGAAAAAGTGACATTGAGAAAAGCTCAGGCTGAGCTCACCTTGACAGACTGTTTCTAATCAAAACCTTGCGTTGAGGCACCACACTTTCTCTGTTGAGACTGACTTACAAGGTCCATACAGCCCACTGCTCATGGCACAACAAATATGACCTTTTTTCCTTGTATTGGAAGACTACAAAAAAAAAAAACAGAATATAAAAAATAAAACACAAACATATTATTATATATGAAGCAACAGCAAATGTGAAAGGGATGCATTTTCAATGCCAAATAATTAGAATTCCAAAATTACATTGTAACGCTGCAAACTATAAAATATGGGAATGAATTAAAAATGAATGCTAAGGGTTAAACTTGTGAATGTGTGTGCATGAGACAAAACTCTCGTGCCCATTTATCTCGGCATGGAGGCATTTTACTCAGCGTGAGCGGCACACACAAGGCACATTGAGCTGAAATGTACACTGGCATATTCATGTGTGGGCAGAGATCCATTCGTATGGCTTTGTATAACTGGCCACACATCTTTCACAGTCAGTAACAAGCAATTATATTCTTTATACAATGACACACTAACTGCATAAGCCCAGTGAATAGACATGCTAAAGGAGTTTAGTTATCATGAAACTGGTTCAAGTAAACAAGGGTAACCAGTTGGATGATTCTCAGCTTTTTGCTTTTGGTTCTCCAGGAAATTTGCATCATCCATCGCCTTGAGCATCTATCTCTCTCTCTCTCTCTCTCTCTCTGTCTCACGGTCTCCAGCTCTGCTATGTGTTTTGAGGAATAGATCACTTTCCAGATGTTCCCAGAATGAACTTCAGCCAAAGAGACAGTTTCTCTGATATAGCTCTTCTACGATCCATCGTAATCCTTCCTGCTTGTTGATTCAGGCATTGAGTATGTGGGTGTCAGGCAAGAATGCAGAGAAAAAGACACTTGTTCAGAGCTCCTAACCTGATGCAGCTGCCTATGTGTACTGACAGGTTTTGTTATGTTAGTGTTCTGTTTAAACAAGCCCATGACAATAAAGATTGTAGCTATGAGATTATGCCTCCATAAAGTGAAATCCTGTTCTGTGACTTGATGAACGCACAGTTAATGACCTTTGACATTAACGTCACCCTCTATTTTTAAATCAGTGTTCCAGCTCCGTTCATTCATTTTTGAGTCATAACAGGATTAAGACGCTCTGTTTTATCAAGATATGTCTGGAAAGACTCATTCAGGCCAAGGATTTTTTTATTGTTGTTGTGCCTCGGCTCTATTCTGAGTACTTCCTTAAAAACACGTCTAAGAGTAGAGATTCATTTTGAAGTTATCATTCGTTTTCCTGAAAGGCTTCATTTAGTTAGAGGGGTCAAGACTATGAGGGGGATTTTTTTTGTCTGGTTTAGTTTGTGTGTGCCTTTTGTTCTGTGCCGTGACGTACTTTGTGGCCTTGTCTCCTAACTCGAGCCTTAGTGTGTACTTCTTGTGTGGGAAGCATCGGTGGATTCACTTCTCCTGTCATTGTGGCTTTATTTTTCCAGTCTGCAGTGTAGACATGGAGCGTAAGAGACAGAAAGAGCGATGTTGAGGAGGACAGGAGATTGTTTTGAGGGGATGTTAACAAGCCTTGGAAGATAGCCTTTTCGGGTAGAGGTGACCTTGACGGATGAGTGTTTCTAATTAGAGCAACATTCCTGTAAACATTCCTGTCGCCATCACCGCTGTAGTTTCCTGTTGTTCTGATGTCCAATCGTATCCTTATTAAGGGAGAAAAGTTACTAAATAATAGACATTAAAAAATCTGTTTTAAAAAATCTAACACATTTCTTTATACTATAATGCTATTTAAGAAAAAATATGCTGTACAGTAATACATAACCTATTTTCTTTATAAATAAGGTTTAAAAAAGTTTCTGGCACAACTTGTGTTACAATTATAGTGTATTGTAAGTAAGCAATAAATGAAGTAGTTTCATTTATCTGATTGTTGATGTCACAACTTGTTTTAAAATGGAGTAGGGTTTATAGCAGGCATATATACAGACACAGTGTAGTGTTACATTTTAAAGATTAAATCAAATCAGATATTACATTACAGGAAAAATATCTGTACCCCTCCCAAATCCTTCGTTTCCACGTCTATGGTTCTTCCACAGAATAAAGCTTCTAAAGTGGAACTGCGAACTGGCTCAGTTCCTCTAAATCTTTGACTCTGTGCCACCCTTTATTAGCAGAGCTTTCTGCATCACTCACTTATGTGAGAGGCGTCTTGCTTATTTACTGAGCTGTCCGCTCTCTCCTAGGACTGACAACCATGTAAACACATTTTGCAACTCAGCCGAATCTGTTAAAGTGATGTCAGACTCAGAGCTAAAGTCAGACCTCTAGAAAACCCTGATGTAAGGCACATTGACTATGACTGGTTATTCATTAGTTTTGGTTTTGATGGATGTTTTTTTTAGATGTTTTTAGAGGGAGTATCTGTAACCTTGACCAGCTGCTATTGTTGTGGACACTAGTTTATAACATTTGTTATCAAATGTTATCAGCAGTCCCCTTTGTGATTTTTTTTATTCTCAAAAACAGGTTTAGATTGCTTAATTTCTTAAAACTGGTTTGCCCAGCTGTTACGGTCACAAGCAGTCGAGTCACCCTGACACACACGATTGAGACGATTTACAATAAATGTGTAAACTGTCATGTTACAAGATGAAAGCATCTAGCATTTTGTGGAAATTGTGCACAGTGTGTTTCTAGGAAACAGCCTACCTTCAAATCGTTGTATATCAATATTTATATTAGCCAAAAAGCATATTTACATAGAATTACTGTAAATGGTTTTACACTATTGAAATTAAGTTCACATTAATTAATTTACATTTGTAATAGACCAAAATGATTTGCTCTCATGTATTTCAAAAGGTATATAGTGCTGGCGAAGTATGTGTGTGTTGTCAGAGCACTTATTATAATGGTATTGCTTCCCTCAGTGGTCCAGTGTGCTGACGGAAGCAGTGCTGTCAGCAGTTTCCAAAGCCCAGATTAAACATTACATTCTGTTCTTCAGATCAGATGATTTATGTTACATATACCCTTCGTCTAGTTTATAGATGATTTTACAGCTTTAGTTATCATTTCAAGACCTGCTTGCACAATCAAAGTTACAAGACAAAGCCTGTTGCAGTGAGTCATATGTGAGCACACCAGAGACTCTTGTGCTGTCAGAAGACATTTTGTAAACATTGGAAAAGCAGGTGTAAAAATACTATGAGCAGGTATTCCCCTTTAAAGCAGGAAATGGAACAAACCACGTCGTAGATCCCAGTCAATATACTCATGGTCACAGTTCTTTCATCCACAAATAGACTTGCCCACAGACGTTCTGTTCACTTTTTTAAGGGATTGTATGTTCCAAGTTTTCTGTTCCATAGTTACTATTTCTTTTTTCAGAATTCTCCAAAACAAATTCATAAACATATGTGGTGTAATTATTTTGTCATTACATGATCATCAGATCTATATAAAGAAGTATGGTTTCTGGTTCCTTGTTTATTTTTTATTTTTTTGTAAATTGTAAAATGTAATTTGAAAAAGATTTATATGATTGTAAATTATAATTATATATAATTATATATTAATATTAATAAAAGCCCATATTATATTAATATGGGCTATATTTATTTTTTTATTTTAAATACTTTTAAAGCAAGAATTAGAATGATTTCTGAAGCACTGAGTGACACTGAAGAATGGCTATCGGAAGAACAACAATAAATTGCTTTTTCAAATATATTGAATTACAAAACATATTTTTTAACAAGCAAATGCACCTTAGGCAACTGTAACGCTAAATGATCAATCAATATTTCCTTAGAATAATAAAAATTTAAAACAAAACTGCATTTAGCTTTACTCTGTTACTCTGAGACCTATTTTTATGCATACGTCCTAATTATGTCTAATTAATGTCTTTTTTTTTCTCCACAGATCAGGTATTGGAGAAAGCCATGCACAAGTGTGTGCTGAAGCCTCTGAAGCCTGTGATAGAGGCTGCTCTGCAGGACTTCCAGGTGAGCAGTGGGACTTGGCAGCAGCTGAAGGAGAATCTGGTTTTGGCCAAAGCCAAGCAGCCCCAGGAGATGGGTGTGGATGGAGCTCTGCCTCCTGACCTCGTGGCCATAGAGAAGATTCGCCACAAGTTCTACAACATGTGCAAGATGTACTCACCAGAGAAGAAAGTGTCTCTGCTCCTCAGTGTGTGCAAGCTCATCTACACCATAATGGAAAACAACTCAGGTACATGAGCGTGAAGCATTTGTGCTAAATGCGTGAGTGTAACCATAATACTTCTGTTTAATTTGATCATTTCATGATTTCGATCTTTGTTGTAACAATTGCAGGGAGGATGTATGGTGCAGATGACTTTCTGCCCATGCTTACGTATGTGATGGCCCAGTGTGACATGCCACAACTGGATGCTGAAATAGAGTACATGATGGAGTTATTGGACCCATCACTGCTTCATGGAGAAGGTACATTAGACCCCGGTTTCAGCATATTCATCACAAATACTGGACTACTGCAATAGCTGCTGAAGTTATTCCACAACTTCCTTGGGTATCAAACTTTTTTAATGTTAAAATGACATTTATTTTTCTGATTGTAGGAGGCTATTACTTGACCAGTGCATATGGGGCGATGTCTCTCATCAAGAACTTCCAGGAGGACCAGGCAGCGCGTGTGCTGAGCTCCGAGACCCGTAACACACTGCACCAGTGGCACCGTAGACGCACAACACAGCGAACTTCTCCAACTGTGGATGATTTCCAGGTAAATTCTGTTCTCTCTTTTCTTCCTTAAAATTAACATTTACATTCTTCATTAAACAACCTTAAACAGTTTTAATGATTATTAAAACTGCAAGAACAGCCAGTGATTACCTCTTTTCTTTTATGGTTAGATAAACATTAATGCTACAGACAACGTATGTAGTCAAAATTAGCCTGTGCACATTCATACTCAGCACGGGTCACATAAGTTCTTAAATAGGTTTTTTATATGTTGGGATTAACACCTAGATTTCTTCTTGTCTGTTTTCAGAATTACTTGCGGGTGGCGCTGCAAGATGCAAGCAGTGGCTGCACAGCAAAAACCCTTCAGGTGCAACCGTACGCTACAACGGAGGAAGTGTGTCAGATATGCGCGTACAAGTTTAAAATTTCGGACCCAGAAAACTACGCCCTTTTTCTCTTGATGGATGAAACCACACAGCAGCTGGCCCCAGACACTCATCCTCAGAGGATCAAGGCCGAACTGCACAGCCGGCCACAGCCACAACTCTTCTACTTCGTGTATCGCCAGATCCAAAACCTCACTGTCCCTTCAGACCAGCTCAGTGACAACACCTCACCCAACTGACAGAGCAAACTTGTTTTCCATCAGGTCCTTCTCAAACACATTTATTCGACACCTTCCCTAGGGGCACTGCTTACGGCTGCATTGCTTTGAAAAAAGTTGGAGGGAAGCGGAAGATAATGCTTAGGGGGAAATGGGGAAGGAAGGATGTGTCTGACAGATGCAGCGTTTTTTATGCTCCGTCTTCACTATTTTCAAAACGTTTTGGGAAGTGGCACGCGACCATCACGAGAGAGCAGCTGTACTCAAACTGCAAATGTTACAGTATGCCTGTTTATTTCTTCATGAATGTACAAACACATTCAGGTTAGCAGAGAAACAGGAGCATTTTAGTGTTTATCTAAGCTTTGCACATTCCACATTGAACAAAACTGCCTTCCTCCTCTCAAAATTCCACATACCCATACCATAAATGAAGATATTTAGCTAGATTATTCCTTCAGCATTCACTCGGTAACATGGACATGTCAGTTCCTAAGGACATTGAGGACAATTGTTTTATGATGTAAACCTTTTTTTATTTGCAGTTGCTGGTAAACTGCATTCTTTTTTTATATAAGATTTATTGTTATGATATTGCATGAATCTCTGTGATGATAAGAACCAGGCATTGTTGCCAGTGATGTTTTATCATATTTTGCTTTTGTATGAAATAAGATCATTAAGTTTTGTTGAAGTCATGGTAGTAATGGAGAAATGGTAGAAATGGGGAGGTTTGTTCTAAAATACTGTACTACTACTGACAAGCTAAACATTTAGGGCTTGTGGTAATCTGGATCTCTGTTGTACTAATTTTGAATTTGACTTGCAGACAAAGGGTTTTTGGTAAGTAGGACAAGTGGAAAGATCAGTGGAAAGTAAGAGAGTATAAGAAATAAAGGACATGGGTGTTTTAACCAGGTTTAGAAAATATGAAGGAACAGAAATGGTTTTGCGTCACTGTAAAGTACTATCAGGGAATACCGAGATGGATGACTCGCATTGAGGAGAATAGTTCTTTTACATTCATAACTATACTCGTAACCTCTTAACTGCAATAACTTACCAAGTATTCCATGTTCTACTAATGTACTTTATGTTTGCATGTTTTGATGTAAACTCGGGGCATTTTTTTGTTTTTAAGAGACCAGGGTGCTGAAATGCTCTAATCCCATGTAACAATGATATAGAAACACTAGTCACATCTGAAACACAAACGACATGGAGTTGTGAAATGTATTTTAACAAGATATTTGAAGTCTGTTAAATGTATACATATTTATATGCAATCTGTGCAGGAATTTTTCACAGATTTGAAAAGTCTTGAGTCAAAAATATTGTGTATTCATTTGGAGAATAGCTCATCCTCATTCTTTAGTGAGTTCTATGTATTTGCCTTTTAAAATGTACTCTTTTGCACACAATAAATTTGATGTTGATCATTTATCATCTCTGTCATCTTTATTACATTCTTCCACAAGCCTTTTTCTGCTTTCTCCTTTCCTCGGAATAGATAAATACATTTCACTTCATCTCCTTGTGGGCTTGCACTGACTAAATTACTGATTCCATGTAAAACAAATGCATCAGAAGGCACCTCAGACTCTTACGCCAACACGCACACAAGCGTTAAATTTAAAAAAAAACACGTTAGATACTGCATGTATTTTTCTTTTTTTGGTTAACCTTATAGTAAATGTAAAAGGTCACGTTTAAATGCGATTGTGAACATTTTATTCAAAATACTAGTAAAATATCTATTTTAATACATAATAACGCTAATGAAAGGACTGAATCCTGACTGTATTCGAAATTTCTAAAAAGGAATAGGTCATGCAAAAATTTAAATTCTGTCATTTACTCACCCTCCAAATCTGTATGAATTTGAAGAAAGTTTGTAACCAAGTGGTTTTGGGTCACCATTGACTTCCATAGTAGGAAAAAATATTATAGAAGTCAGTGGTGACCCAAAACAACCTGCCTACAAACTTATTTCAAAATGTCTCCCTTGTTGTTCGGCAGAACAAAGAAATTCATACAGGTTTGGAACTACTTAAGTAAATGATGACAGAATTTTCATTATTGGGTGAACTATTCCTTTAAGCATGGACTGCTGTACTACTTTAGCTCCTCTTAGTGGATAATTGCTGCAATAATATGAAAAGCTCACAAAGTAGAAAAGCACATTCTGTTTGGTAATGGATCTTAAAAAACAATCTGTTGTTGATTAAACCATGAAAAATAATAGTTTAATATAAAACGGCCACATTAAGAAACATTTAACATGTTTTTTTTTATATATATAAAATTCTTAATCTATATTGTTTTATATTTTGCACGTTGTTTTACATGTTTTGATTAATTTTAAAACATTTAGAAAAATATTGTCATTTTTTATTTTATTACATTTCCTTTTTGGTTATATAATCTGGAGACCACGGGACCTTTATTATGATATGTGTTTTGCTGACGCTGAAGCACGGGTTCCGCATTCGGAGTGTGTTGTTATTGTACTTCTGGTCAGGCTGCAGGAGAGCAGTCGCTCAACATGATGGAGCATTCAGCGTCAGACTCAGAAACTGAAGATCACGTCCAGCCTTTATTAGGCCGGAAAGACACCGGAGACCTTCAGAAAGGTAACTTTAGCAGAAACTATAAATGCCTATTGTGTTTTATGCAGATTTAACTTACAACATGCCACGTAATAAAATAGTGAACTGGTAACGATACCATATGTGCGGTAATCTCAGTACTTACCAAGTTATAATACATATGTGACTGTAGTCATAATAATTGTGCTTAACTGACAATGCTCGGGTGTACTGTAAACGTGTAATTTGCGAGAACAGCTTATTACGAAATCCTTAGTATTTTAGTATTCTAGTGTTCGCGAGATGTCTCAGTCATTCAATCTTCCCAAAAGTGCAGACTTCATCTGATTCGTTCAGTGTGGTATAAGTGTCGCAGCATTTGATGCAGTCTACATAAATAATTCAAGAGCCTTTTCAGATGTGCTCTTAAAACAAGCAGTCACGTGAAAAAGGAAGTATGTTAGTCATGCAGGTAACTACCCTAAAAACGTATCGTGATAACGACTAATACTATACTGTAGTAAGTTAACTCTTGTTGCAACTGTAAGACCTTTATAAGTTAATATTATGTCAATATTATATTATATTATATTATATTATTTTTTTTTGTTATAATAATTAATTATTATTAGTATTATTACTATTACTATATAGTTGGATAATGATTTAGGAATCTAAAGTTCAAAAGGAACTAGGCTTCACTTTTCAGTCTTTAAAAATCTGGGAAAAAAAACATTTATTTGTTTTTTTTTTTGTCACCACATTCACTTGACAATATATATTTACAACTAGGGTGCAAAAAGTCAAGTTTGGAACAACATGAGTGTACATTTATAGGGAGATCCTTTAAACACTGTTTAACAATGGTTTGATCTGTTTGTTCTTCCAGCTCCTGCTTGCTGCTCCTCACGATATGGGTTGGCCTTCTTGTCTTGTTATGGCTTCTTTGTGGCGTATGCCCTCAGGGTAAACCTTAGTGTGGCGATGGTGGACATGCTGAAAAATAGTTCTGGTGCCAACAGCAATTCCTCCGTCTGCCCCCATCACAGCATCCCTGTTCCCAAACACAATCACACTGTAAGAGCATCTACCCTATACTCTCATATATTTCATGTGCAGACTTTACCAGAAAGGTTTTACAGTTTTTTTAAGTATAGTTAGTGCACATCTTCATGAATTTCGTTAACCATGCTTAGTTTAATGTCTCCTCAGGCCAGTGTGTATGATTGGGATTCAGAGACTCAGGGGTGGATCCTGGGCTCTTTTTTCTATGGGTATATATTTACTCAGATACCAGGTGGCTACCTAGCACGCAAGTATGGTGCCAAGTGGCTTTTTGGTATCGGCATCCTTTGCACTGTGATCTTCACCCTGCTGACTCCAATAGCTGCTGATCTGGGAGCTGGTTACCTCATCGCTGTCAGGGTGTTGGAAGGCATTGGGGAGGTAACCTCAAAACTCATTGCCTTCGTTATAGATTTAGTACTTATGTTTTTGTACTTTGAAGTGTAATATTTCTCAGTTGTCATAGATGTCAAAAACAAGTCTTAAAAAGTTATTCTTGTGCATTCAGGGAGTCTCATTTCCTGCTATGCATGCGATGTGGGCCTCATGGGCACCACCTCTGGAGAGAAGTCGACTGCTCACAATCTCTTACACAGGTAACCTGCTTTGATTTGTAACGCTCTACTCAAGTTTTAGTGTATTTGCACTATTATTTCTTATTTCTTTTCTTTTTACAGGTGCTCAGCTGGGAACTGTAGTGGCTCTTCCTCTGTCAGGCCAGATATGCTTTTACCTAGACTGGACATACGTCTTTTATATATTTGGTAAGTTTCATTATAACATGCGTTTTAAATAATATATAGAATAAAATGTAATGCTAAAGATTCTTTCACAGGCTTGTGTCTTAATACATTCCTAATGCACACTTTATCTGATTTCTTCACAAATCATAGGAGCTGTCGGACTTCTTTGGTTTTTCCTTTGGGCGTGCTTTGTCAGTAACAGTCCCAGCTCACACAAAAGAATATCGGAGACTGAGAAGGATTACATAATGGCATCTTTAAAAAACGAGGTAGGTAACGTTACAGTGATCTCATACATTGCCCTTAAAATGATCTCTTTATTCTCAAACCAGATAACAGTTTGTCTCATTCTTCGCTCCAGTTGTCCCCAACCACAGATTACATCCCATGGACATCAATCCTCAAGTCTATGCCATTATGGGCCATAGTTGTGGCACACTTCTCTTACAACTGGACATTTTACACTTTGCTGACTCTCTTACCCACCTACATGAATGATATACTTGGCTTCAGCATCCAGCAGGTGAGTGCAAAGCAGGGCTCACACATCATTTTTTAAAATGATCAGAATTTGATCAATTTATTGCATAATTGCTGAATAAAAGTATAAATGTCTTAAAAAATAAAAAAAATAGTGCTTTCCCATACTTTTGAATAGTAGCGTATTTAATATAAAAACAGGTTATCTGAAAATGATCATTGCCTCATCAAATGACTTCTCAGAATGGAATGCTCTCGGCTCTGCCCTACCTCGGTTGTTGGTTATTGGCTTTGCTGGGCGGACAGCTGGCAGACCTCCTGAGAGAGAGATATCTTATCCGCACTGTAATTGTGCGCAAGACATTCACTTTAGTAGGTAAGACATTCCTAGATTTACGCTGAACAGTACATTTTAAAATGTATTGATGGGATGATAGAACTGGTGATGTGAAGTCTGTTAATGGTAATAAATCAGTGTGTCTGTCTTGAATGTGTCCAGGAATGTTGGGACCAGCCGTCTTCCTGGTGGCTGCTGGCTACACTGGATGTAACTTTGTCTTGGCTGTAGCCTTCCTCTCCCTGTCCTCCTCTCTAGGGGGCATTTCAGCTTCTGGATTTAACATCAACCATTTGGACATTGCTCCCTCGTAAGACAAGGCTTTTTATTGGCAATCATATATGAATTATGGTTTAGAACAACTGTACATGCATGAAATCCATGCCACAAGTTAATTATCATTAGAACATGGACAAAGTACCCCTTCATTTTCTTTATTCCTCAGATATGCTGGGATATTGCTTGGGATCACAAACTCATTTGCTACTATACCTGGCATGGTGGGCCCTGTAATAGCAAGATCTCTGACCAAATCTGTAAGTTACAATTTATTGCATTTATATATATACACATACATACAGTGGGTATGGAAAGTATCCAGACCCCATTCAATTTTTCACTCTTTGTTATATTGCAGCCATTTGCTAAAATCATCATCATGTACACACAGCACCCCATATTGACAGAAACACACAGAATTGTTGACATGGTCCTAAGTATTCAGACCCTTTGCTCAGTATTTAGTAGAAACACCCTTTTGATCTAATACAGCCATGAGTCTGGCTGAGCCATTCAAGAACAGTCATAGAGTTGTTGTGAAGCCACTCCTTCGTTATTTTAGCTGGGTGCTTCAGTGTTGTTGGAAGGTAAACCTTCGGCCCAGTCTGAGATCCTGAGTATTTTGGAGAAGGTTTTGGTCCAGGATATCCCTATACTTGAGTTTCTTTTTTAATAGTTCTGTGTTGTTCTGAGGTGCTGTGTGTACATTGAGGAAAAAAACTTAAATGATTTTAGTAATTGAATAATTAATTTAAGGGGGTCAGGATACTTTCCGTACCCACTGTATAATGTGTGTGTACAGTATATGTGTGTAAACCATTTTATCGTTTTTTTTTTTTGCAATGACTTCGTTATGTTGTGATGTGCTACAAAAACTAAGAAAGGTGCTGTAAGAAAGCAATTTATTTTAATACTATGCCTGTCACTGATTACATGTTATGCGTAAATACAAACATTAAATGCTTCAAGAGAAACCTATTTTTCACATGAAGTAACAAATGTTTAAACTTTTTTTTTTTTTATCTAGAACACCATTCCAGAGTGGCAAACTGTCTTCTACATCTCTGCAGTGATCAATACAATTGGAGCTTTTTTCTTTCTAATATTTGGCAAGGGTACAGTCCAGCCTTGGGCCGTCCAGAGAATACACGTCCAGTGAAACACATCTAGCGTTAGCCATTTCCAAAAGGCCAAACAGACATATCTCTATGTAAATTCTAGAGATAGCAGTAGTTGCATATGATCTGCAAACTAATGAATATTGCACAATCCAATGTTGTTCTTTTTTTAGTCATACCACAAGTGAACTTTTGGTATTTTTATTGGGAATGTCTGTGTTTGTAATTGTTGTATGTACATGTCAGTTGCTTTTTCAGACAGTTTTTATTTTTTCCAAACAAAGGTGCAATAATAAAGGGAAGATAAAACATGGATGGTAAAATTTGATCACACTACCAGTGGTAGTCCAGTTCATATCTGTGAGCTGACTCTGTTTAGTGAATGAAACGTGTGAATAAGTCAGCATGGTTATTGAACTAATCTGACTCAATTACAGAACCAAAAGTTAACTTGGAAATTGTTTTAAAGTATAAAGCTTATTGTTCTTAACTATATCGGTTCTGTTCTAGATTTATTATATCTGTTCAGTTAACTAAAATAATCATATTTGTTAAAGGAATAGTTCACCCAAAAATGATCATCATTTACTCCCTCTCAAGTAGTTCCAAACCTGTGTGAATTTCTTTGTTTCTTTGAACACAAAGAAAAAGATATTTTGAAAAAAATTTTATAACCAGGCTCTTTTGGTGACAATTGACTTCCATAGGAAAAAAAATAAATGAAATCAGTGATGCCTGGTTTGGAACTACTTGAGGGTGAGTAAATTATTTTTGGGTGAATTATTCCTTAAGGAATTTGAGTATTTTGTGATTAACATCCCTATGCCTTATTGTAGGCCTATTTAGACTTATTATCACAGCATGCCTTATCCATACTGAAGCAAGACATTATTGAGATTATTGGTAAAATTGGTCAGATTGTCACGTTTTAACCTTTTTAGTACACTATATTATTCATGTTTACATTTCATTTTTTTCTGTTTTGTACAATCCTTTCCAAGTGTAACAAAATGAATAAATCAGTGTGAATGCTGTTAGTCGGGTAATCTGTCAATTATCAAGCTTTTACAATACATGCTTGTGATCTAATAAAATTATTGCACTCATGCATGTATTCACTGTTAGAATGATCAACTTTGCTGAACTTTTTTTTGAGACCAACATTTTCCTTTTGAAAACCATTGCAGCAATTTACGTGCACCTGACACGTTAAAAAATAAACGTGTAAATAAACTAACATTTTTCCTTTCTCGTTCGTTTATCCTAAACTATTAAACCAGTTCTTTACAATAGCAGTCTGACCTTAAACATCCTCAGTGACTGGTGTAGTCTGCGCATGCACAGTCGCCTTCGTCGTGCCTGTATTATAACAGGATCAGACGCGGCGCTCAGCCTCTTCAGCACCGTTCCAGTATCCCGAGCTCACGCGCAGGTACAGTGCCGCACATTCACACGCATCTTTATCTGCGTATTTAAACGGAAACCCAGCAAACGGGGATGCGATCCTAAATTAAGAACTTCTGTCGATATTTGTGTTTTCTAAACAGTTGTCGCTTGTGACAGACCTTACTGATGCTTGTATTCGACATTGTGCTAGATGCAGGCTGGGAATGGGAGAACATGGCGGCAGCTGCAGGGGAAGGGATTGCACTATTAAATCCCCTAGACATCTCAATGATCTCTGTCGCCTGCTGCCGTTAGACGACTAATATTGTAATGTTTTGGAGCAAATGAACACCGAAAGGGATAGCTTTCTGAAGTTATGTCAGGTTGGTGCGACGTAGGAATAATATAAAGCCCTTTTTAAAGAATGCGTCTGTATTAGGTAACCTTAACTAGAATAGCCCTAAGCTGAGAATTAGCTTCCTTACACTAATGGCAGCCCGGCTCTTGCTTTAAGGAACGTCTTGGAATTCTGTCCCTGACGAGTTATTTATTTGAACAGCCTGCAGCTCATTGGAGATGATGCTGATGCAATAGTCATACACTTTAAGTTCTTGATGCAGCCAAACCATAATGCACTTCCTTAGAACGGAAGATGAATTCTAGCTTAACCGACTTCTAATATTTTTCTTTTCACAATATCAGATAACATGAGTGGCTCACAAATGGCTGCCAGTCTTTTAAATCAGTAGGCGAATCTTTTACAAAATGGAGGTCTGCAGGACCAAGATGTACCAGGCATGAAGAAAGGAATGCCTAGTCTGTTAAACGTTGCTGGTTATTTGGCAAAACTAGAAGCTTATACAGCCTGAAAAGATAAACGTATTGCTGGTCTGAAGGTTGAAAAAGGAGAGGGCGTAGCGAACACCGTATTTGTTAAACAAATTTCTTTCAGACATTTAAATTCTGCAGTCACACAGACGTTGCTGAGCTGCGGTTGCATAGGTCATTCTTAGAGAATTACAGATTCTGCTCCCAAAAATGAGATTTCTGTTATTGTTCAAGCAAATTTCTTGTGTGGTTTACTTTCTTCAGCAGAGCACAAAAGGAGAACTTTTGAAGAATGTGCAGGTCATTCTCGTCTATGATGATTTTACATCCTTTTTGAGGCCCTACATGTTTAGTCGCCATCCATTTAAATACATTGGAAAAGAATGACCAAATATTCTTAAAATTTCTCCTTTAATATTCTACAGAAGGAAAGTCTTATGGGCATGGGAAGACATGGGGGTGAATTAATCTAGAACCGTTTTTGGTGGTGTGCTATTATATAGTATACCTTATGTGATCTACTGAGAGTGGATGTGTTTAAAAGGCAACTTCTTAATTTCTTTGAATTAATGTTTTAACTGGGATAAAAATCATCCTGTCTAACTTAGTTTACGTCTTTAATAGAATTTGCACCATGACTGTTTGCTGTCTGTGTAAAGCTTTACAGTTACATTGGCACTTTAAATAAGACCGTCGGCTATGGGAAAGGAAAAGCTCCACATCAACATTGTGGTCATCGGCCATGTGGACTCTGGAAAGTCCACTACCACTGGCCACCTCATCTACAAGTGTGGTGGGATTGACAAGCGAACGATTGAGAAGTTTGAGAAAGAGGCTGCAGAGGTATGATAGAGATATTGAAAACAATACATGATTAAAAACTATTACAAGGTGTTATATAATGTTTATGTGCATCACTCACAGATGGGAAAGGGTTCCTTTAAGTATGCCTGGGTGTTGGATAAGCTCAAAGCAGAAAGAGAGAGAGGCATCACCATCGATATCTCCTTGTGGAAGTTTGAGACCAGCAAATACTACGTCACCATCATTGATGCTCCTGGACACAGGGACTTCATCAAAAACATGATCACTGGAACCTCACAGGTTAAATAGGCACACATATATTTTAGTAGCGGCTGTTAATTATGGAAAAATAATCTCTAACATTTTTTCTAATGTTCAGGCGGATTGTGCCGTGCTGATTGTGGCGGCAGGTGTCGGAGAGTTTGAGGCAGGCATTTCGAAGAATGGCCAGACCAGAGAGCATGCTCTTCTGGCCTACACATTGGGTGTAAAGCAGCTGATCGTGGGTGTCAACAAGATGGACTCCACCGAACCCAGTTACAGCCAGAAGCGTTATGAGGAAATTGTGAAGGAAGTCAGCACCTACATCAAGAAGATTGGCTATAATCCTGACACAGTGGCATTTGTGCCCATCTCTGGCTGGAATGGAGATAACATGCTTGAGGCCAGTCCCAATGTAAGTATGATGTTGTTTCCATTAGGGCTGCTTGATTAATGAAAATAAAACCATAATGGCGTTGTGGCTTAGAGCATTCTTCAGTGAATATGAATATTTAAAATTTAAGCAAAAGGGCATCCCAGCAGGTTGGTCCCAGTCAGCATCTTCAATAGGTTTCTGTGTCTTTTCTTTAGATGACTTGGTTCAAAGGTTGGAAGATTACCCGAAAAGAGGGAAATGCATCTGGAACCACCCTACTGGAGGCTTTGGATGCCATTCAGCCTCCAACACGTCCGACTGACAAACCCCTGCGCCTGCCTCTTCAAGATGTCTACAAGATCGGAGGTTTTGATTTGTTCAAACTATGTTTATCAGTTTTACCTGTTTTTGCCCAAAAGATGGCTAGTCATTATTCTGCCAACAAAGCAGAGCTGAATTGCATGCAATCTTTTGACTAGGAATCGGAACTGTTCCTGTGGGCCGTGTGGAGACTGGAATTTTGAAGCCAGGTATGGTGGTGACCTTTGCCCCCGTCAACGTGACAACTGAAGTCAAGTCTGTGGAGATGCATCACGAGGCCCTTTCAGAGGCCTTGCCCGGCGACAACGTTGGCTTTAATGTTAAGAATGTCTCCGTCAAGGACATCCGTCGTGGCAATGTCGCTGGAGACAGCAAAAGCGACCCACCTCAGGAGGCCGCTAACTTCACTGCTCAAGTAAGCTCAGTTGAATTATGTTCTCACTACTCACATCAGCAAACCCGAGCAGCCAGCACAAGCTTCTTTCTTTCCCATCAGGTGATAATCTTGAACCACCCAGGGCAGATCAGCGCTGGCTATGCCCCCGTTCTGGATTGCCACACTGCACACATCGCCTGCAAGTTCGCAGAGCTGAAAGAAAAGATTGATCGTCGTTCTGGAAAGAAGCTTGAAGACAATCCTAAGAGCCTCAAGTCGGGAGATGCGGCCATCGTTGAAATGATCCCTGGGAAGCCCATGTGTGTGGAGAGCTTTTCAGAGTATCCTCCGCTGGGTAAGTGTTATCCCAGCATCCCATACCAAAAGCAAAATACCTCATTGTTATATTTTTTTTAATTAAATTTAAGATAACTGAATATCTAAAAGCCATGCCAAACAATTAAGATTAAGAAAAACTGTTATAATTCACAAAAAATTTTATACATTCAATTAAAAATAACATTAACTTCCAAACCAATTATTTATTTTTTGTTAGTTTGAAAAAAGCCAATGATAGCTCATTTTTTTCCTTACTTCTGAATGAAATAAACAGGAAAGGAGGAGAAAAAAAAAAAAAAAAAAGCATACGAAAATCAACTGTAAAATAGGGGCAGAGTTTAAGCAGGCTAAATGATTGGAGGTCCGGCTTACAGAGAAGTCTGCCTTTTCCCAAAAAGAGTCATTTTTATAACGAAGAAAAACAACATGCAACAGATTTTTACAAAAAGTATAAAATTTCCATTTTATACCAACACTTTTTTATTAAAGATACGGTATTCCAAGTGGATTTTTACAATCATTGTTAGGATGATAGAGATAATGAACACAGATGACCTTTTTTTTGGGTTTGCAGGTCGTTTTGCTGTGCGCGACATGCGTCAGACAGTTGCAGTGGGAGTGATTAAAGGAGTGGAGAAAAAGACCCCAACAAGCGGAAAGATCACCAAATCTGCTCAGAAAGCCCAGAAGGTCAAATGAATGTTGTGTTTGACTGCCAACTCCAGAGACACATATGGAAAAGCAAAGGTCATCCAGCTCTTCTATCCTATTGGCTGCTTAGGTTCTATAGTCAGAGACTGCTTAATAGTTCCAATGCATCGCAAAAGTATCAGAAGGAAAAAAAATTACTAACAAAAGCAGTCTTTTAGATAACCGTAATTTGTATGTTGACTTGTACTGTAAGTCTTACATCCCCACCATTGAACTTATTTAATAGTGTTTTTAATAGTTGTGCTCTTCTCTTCGATGATAGCTGGTAAAACCATATGTGATTTTTAAAATCTTGAGAGGTTTGACCTCTTGCGCTCTGGAGTGCAGTTTTAGTCTGGTTCTCACAATGTTGTCTTCACTTGTTTTAGTGCTTTGTTTGCAAAATACCATGTGTTCAGTATCCACTGGTGGTGAGCTACTTAACGACACTATTTAGTAGACATTGAGAACCTTTATGTTTAGCTTTGCAGAACAATGAAAACCTAAAATGAAGCTCTTAATCAGCCCGTCTATGGGCTCTTGCAATCTTTGGTGCACTGACAGCTTTATGTTTAGCACTTTGACTGGCGTAGGCTAACCCTGCACAAGCACTTGTTGACTTTAATTGGCATTAGCTAACGCACCTTATATAAAAAAAACAATAGCTTTCATGTCATATTAAAGAAGTCTCAACCATAATAATTTTGTTTGTGTTCATTTCTCTCTTAAAAAGTACACTATATTAAAGCCATATAGGTGTGTACGGGATTTATTACCTTTGTATTTAGAAAAATCGCAGTATTGTCTTGTGAGCTTAGACTTTATTCCAAGTTATTTTTAGACTTTGTCATAACTTTAGTTAGATCATACTTTGCTATTTTTCAAACTACTTATCAATAAGTATTTAGCCTTTTCACAGCTTGGACTTCTTATAGGAAGTTACACAATCTGTGACGTGTAGTTAATTTATATTAATTATTTACTGCATCCCTACAATCCTAAAAAAATATTGGCTATATTGCCACAAGATGTCGCAAGAGATTAATGAAGAATAATTTTGATCAATTGAAAAAAAAGACCAAGTGACCGACAATAGTAACGTAAGTAGAACTATTCTTTTATTACTCCATATGCTTTGATATATAACTCTTAACACACAAAATGTTTCCATTTTAGTGGGTAGTGTACACTACTGAGGGGGGACTTTTTCCTCCACCTAATATTTCCCAGAAAAAGTTTAGTTTTAAGTCGAATCAGTAACGTTTCGGGCTTTCCACTGTATTAAATTATTTTGGGCACCAGATGTCGTCTCTAAGTGTGTCAGCCCTATGACACCTGTCTGCAGTTTTGTCAAAAAAAAGTAGGCTGCTTCTCACGGTCCAATAAAACCCTAATAAATCGCCTATATATACATAACGTCATAATACGTCATAACACTGAGGAAGTGAGAAATTTCGAGCCGTAGAGGCTGGCATAACCACCTGTATCCTGATGTCACAGTTCTCTATAACAGAAACCTTCCTTTAAGCAGCTCACTCACAACAGCCATCATGAACACCCAGAGGAGACCGGGCAGCTCACGCGCAACAAGCCCTGACCAACCCAAAGCCAAAGCTCAGACAAAAGTAAATGCTGATGGAAAGAGCAAAGAGCAGAGGGATCACCATAGGACTGAGAGGGAGGATAAGTCTCCGGGGCACGCAGAGACCAAGTGCACGCCAAAACGGGGAAGCGGAAAGCAAAAGGACAAAGATCCTCTTGACTGTGAAAGCGAAGACAAACCTCATAAAACCTCAGCGCCAAAACAGGGAAGCATTAATCGACAAAGTAAAAAGCAGAGGGATGTCAGACAGTCTCCAGAGATCTCCGAGGGTAAGTACGAGGGAAACGGCGCTTCTGTTCCAAATAACGCAAGCAATGAGCGACAAGACACAAAGGCACAAAGCAAGCATCGGAGTAAAAAGGTTGACTGTGAAAGTGAAGCCAAACCGCGACAGACCGCAAAGAGCAAATCCGAAAAACCAGCCCCGAAACATCGGACAAAAAAGGAGAGAGATCCTGTAAGCATTGACAAAGAAGAATCTCCACAGAACTCCCAAAGAAAACTGGAAACGAAATCTGGAAGACGGCATGAATCTGAAAGTAAAAGGGATTTTTCTGACGCGAGTGACGCCCGGGACGCTTCTCCAGCAGTTTGCGCAAAGAAAAGCGCAGAGGCTAGAGATCAAGAACCACTGGGAAAGGTTCTTAAGGCAACTATTGAAAAATTAAAGATCAAGAAGAAGGAGCAGTGTAATGCGTCCAGTTGTGTTAATGACATAACCGATCAAGTCATTGGATACCTGGAACGAAACACGACCTGGTGTAAAAAGATCGAAAGTCTACGAACTGGAAGTTATTATGAAAACGTTAAAGTAAGTGATGCAGTGACCTCTCCACTCACGATTCTGTATCAAGATTCCCAGAACATGTAAACAACATCTTATTCACAAAATCCATAACATGGCATTCATACACCAGAGCATGTTAAAAAAGATAATACTTTAATAATTAGAAAAGAAAAAAAAAAAACGAAACAAAATCTTCCCAAATGTGAAAATTCAAGCGTTTTCTTGTCTGTTCCATTGCACGTATTTTTTTTTTTTCAGGACGTGTCTTGAATTACCTTTCAAAATTACAACAAATAATAAATGCATGTATTCAATTATTCCATGAGAGAAAAAAATAAATAAAAACAATAATAATAATATGTTTGTGGACTATTTCAATTGTGGACTGTAACTTTACGATTATATATGCTCTTTGAAATTTCTAATCAATAACACTCATTTAATAGATAATTATTTAAAAGCAAGCAACACCTGCCTTGTCACATTTTAGATTTGTGAACCAGATGAATTTGATGTGATGCTGACTATTCCTGTGGAGCGAGTGGACATTCAGGAGTTTGATGAGGCCGGAGCATTTTACAGTATTGCACTGAAACGACATTCCAAAAGTCCGCTGGACAAATTCCTAAATGAAGACAAGACCATTCGGGCCAGCGAAATGCTGAGTGAATTCAGAGATGCAGTCAAGAAGGCCGTGGAGAAACTCCCATGTAGGTCCAAATATTTATTAATAAATTAAATTAATAATAAAATAAATTAATATTAATATTATCTTATTATACATGTGTAATTTAAGCTTAAACGGTTTAATCAGTGTATTTTGAAATATTTTTGTTTTTGTTTTTTTTGAACAAAAAAATAATAAATCTAGCTTCGCCGCTTTTTTTGGACTTTTAACTGCATCTCCTACTGTCGCAACGAGCTTTTCACATCAAAACACTTGCGGCAATTTCGACCACTTACAGGCATGAACATAAGCGTAAATTGATTCAGGTTGGGGAAAACAACTCTTTAGCGTATTAATAAACACGAAATCAAACATCTGAACCCAAAATGCCCACAAGATTTTCAGCACTTAATCCCTGTAGCCGGAGAACTCATTTTTAGATGTTTAATAAATATAAGTACAACAGAAACATACATAAATATATTTAATCTTAGTGTTATGGATACGGAATGAGGAACGACAAAAAAGAAAGAAACTTGAAAGTGGAAATGTGGCCATTTTCAAATTATGGCACGTTTCAGATGAATCAGTAAGTGGTTAGCTTGTGATTCACAACACAGAAAACTGCAGAATCTTGCCTTTTGCATTTAATTTAATCTCTGAATAATTTAATCCCCTCAAAACTTTTTTAAATTCAGTTGTGAAAAGGTAGATTCGTATCATTTCTATTGGAAAGTTAAGACAGATAACCCCTCGGTCTTGCATTAAGTTTATTTAACTGCCCCTAATATTTTTTATTTATGTTTTTTTTATTCTGTAGACCACATTAAGATACAGCGAAAAAAGGCTAAATGCCCTGCAGTGACGCTGGAAATAAAAATCAATGAAAGCGCTATGAGCACCATTTCTGTAGACTTCGTTCTTGGTCTTAAGGTTCATTGTGCAAGCTGGCCAGACTTTACAAAAGACGGCTTCAAAATAGAAAACTGGCTTGGTAAAAAGGAAAGAACTAGTATGAGGAATCAACCATTCTACCTGGTGCCTAAATATGAGGGAGTGGGAAGCATGGAGCATGACGGAATTGTTGCAAAAGGTATAGTGTTTATCATAGTCATTGGTTATTTGATTTCTTATACAGTATATGGACCAAGATACTGTGGCAAGTGAAAACAAGTTATTTGGAAAAATGTCCTTTTTTACAGATACCTGGCGAATTTCTTTTTCACATGTCGAAAAAGAAATTCTGAAAAAGCATGGCCACTCCAAGACATGCTGTGAAGACGGTGGACCGAAGTGTTGCCGGTAATAAATAATCTGTTCCTTTAGTGCCAAGCTTTTATGCTGCTAAAATTTAAGTGTAGAAACTGTTGTGATGGTGCTTTATTCTTTGCATTAATACAAGTCCACAATGTTTACAATAAAATCAATAATTGAACTTTGCTCTACCTCTACAGGAAGGAATGTCTAAAGCTCCTGAAGTATCTTCTTCAACAGCTCAAAGGGGATGACTCCAAATCCAACAAGATGTCCAGCTTCTGCTCCTATTATGCAAAGACCACTCTTCTCCATGCTTGTGCTGAAAGAGGAACTGACGACAAGTGGGCATACAGTCAGCTGGCCGAATGCTTCCAGCAGCTTTTAGAAGACTTTGTGGAACGCCTAAGAAATCGTCATCTCCCAAACTTTTTCATTCCATCCCATAATCTCTTACATCAAGTCTCTCAGAGTAGCTGTAATTTCCTGGCAAATGAAATCAAATTTCAGCGCAATAACAACTTTCCTATATTCCAGTAATTCTGATTTTGTGTTTATTCTTATTGTATTTATGCATGTTTTGTTCTTTCATTTTGATCAACTGTTGCTCAATAATATATTAACTAATACATATTCCAAATACTTTTATTGGCTTTTATTTGATATTCATTACGCTGAACAAGTCCGTTACATCATCTACAACGGAAGGCATTTCAACCTCACAACAATGTAGGATAACAAAAAAAAAAACTAAAATACTGAACGGGGAAAAAAAATCCTATTAAAGAAATATATCATGCATACAAAATGAATCAGTGTTTCTTAAACATAAAAATTTAAATGGTCAGTTACAAGGCTCTTTACAGGCTCTTTACATAAATGAGAGGATCAACACTTTAAAAGCTTATGAATGAGCTCCAGTGAGTATAGTGACATCAACCTGAAAGAACAGTAGCAATGATCAACAATAAAATTGTTACAATAGACACAAATACTTGGGCTGAATGATAATTTACATAACTTAAAAAATTGTGAAATGAAACATTTTCTTCGTACTGATATTACTGGAAACTGGCAAGATCAATGATTGTAACAATTAATACCTTTGAAGAGATCAGAACCACCGATCTGAGCCTCCTCTAAAACTACCTCTCCTTCCTCCACCACCACCACCTCTGCCTCTGGGTGCAAACATCGCTTTCTCCCTCTGATGCTTTTCATAACGTTCAGCCATCAGTACCAGTTCTTCTGGCACATCCTTAAAAAAAGGAATAATGCTTCTTTTTATCCAGATTCTCCATTAGGATTTGTACACTATCTTTAGTTTACTATTTATAATCTCAACAGAATGAAGCATCCTCTCTACATACTATATATACACACACACGTGCAAAGCCATTTGTTTTACAGTTACATTTACCGACAAAAGGTTGTGGTGAGGCTGTTAAAAAATCTTAACCAAAAAAGTCAGCTGGTAGCATGAGGAATATGAGATTTCACTTTCAACCAACATTTTTTAAATAAATAAATCAATTACTTAATTATAAATACATTTAAATAAATACATTAGCATGACAAATAAAACCTTGAATCCAAACTTTACAATAAACAGTTGTTTTTCCATACAAATAATACTCGGATTAAGAAAAGAACCGGACACACTGACCCCAATGAAAAAAGCAAATTGAAAAATAGCTTTTGTTTTAAACTTTAGGGATGCAAAAATATTAATATGAACTTGCAAAGTTGACACACTAAATATGTAAAATTTTTCCCCCCACTTATTTTTAACAATTTTTTCATCTGCAGTAAAGTTGTCTTAAATATTGAACTATTTAACTTACTGGATTGATACTGATGACACATGAAGTAATGTCATCAGTACCACGACGGTAATTGAAATAGTATATTATATTATATATTATATATATATATATACACACACACACACATACATACACACATACACATACATACACGTATACATACATATACAGGCTTCCTGCAGGATGGGAGTCCTCTTTGCTATTAATCATGGGATTGGGTACAGGATAAAAATGGTTAACGGGAGCGGGAATCAACCAATAGGAAAGACGGAAAAAAAAAAAAAAAAAAAGTAAATTCACCATTTTGTAGTTTCCTTTTAATATGCCTACAATTTAAAGCAGTTAGAAAATAACTACACAACCCAGCCATCCCAGAAGCCATCTTTTTGTGTATATATCTCCTATATATATATATATATATATAGGAAGTCATTTTAAACAGGAGCGGGATGGGAGTGGGAGTCATTTTACCAGGAGCGGGATGGGACGGGATGATTTTTCTTTAACTTTGGTCTGGGAGTGGGACGGGGCAGGATTTCTTTTTATGGGAGTGGGACGGGCCAGGAGTGAAAATCCTTTAGTACACACACACACACATTACCTTTTTTATCGCATACCAACATAACCATGGATATACTGTGCATCCCTATTGCATTATTGTTTTGTTTTTTTTCTCTATGAGATTCACAAAATAATTGCAAAGAGAGGTGTGTCGCAACGACTGTAAAGGGTTAACTTAAATGGTGAAAACATTTCGTACATCCCTATTTTTATATCGTACACATGTACCTTGCAAGCTTTTAATTTAATTAACGTAATGAAATGAGTGGATGCCTGCAGGTGTGTTTACCTGACCAGATCTCTCCAGGATGGTGATCAGCTCCGAAGCTACTTTCCAGTCCTCTCTTGTTACCAGGGTTATAGATGCACCAGACCTCCTGAGTCAAGACATGGACTCATTTACATTAAGAGCCTAAACGGTTAAATAATCACATATTTTATTGTATCTGTCATAGCTTTCAATGCTTCACTCACCCTGCTCGACCTGTTCTCCCGACACGGTGCACATACTCCTCCACATTCCGAGGGAAGTCATAGTTGAAAACATGAGTGATGTCATGAACGTCAAGCCCACGTGAGGCCAAGTCAGTCGCCACCAGAATGCGTACGCGACCTTTGACAGCAGCCACGGACAGACAGATGGAAATCCCAGAGATCAATTTCAATTAATATCTGAAAGGGCTCAATACAATCATTGAATACACCAAAACTAGTCCTAGTTGTGAAGTATGCATTTCATGCACCACTATCCAAACAGTGTTTGTTCGAACAGCTGTAAAACAACATTGACTAAATTAATGGAATGACTGGAACTACTTGTTTGTCAAAAGGAGTCACCGGTTTATTCTGGTATTGTTAGTTTCTCAGAAATGACATATTTCACTGTTTACTAACACACCATCTCTAAAGTCCTGCAGTGCCTCTTCTCTGTCACACTGCTCGCGGTCTCCGTGCAGAGATTGAACGGCTACACCCTGCAGACACAGGTCACTGGAGAGGTCATCAGCTCTATGCATTAACAGGAAAGAGAAATCAGATGACAAAACATTCTTAACCAATTTTGCTTCATGGTTTTACATTTGATGTAACACAAATTGGCAAGTAATGTAGACAAGGTCTTAGTGTTTTTTTATTTTTATGGTTTTAGAATGATCTCAGACAGAACCACCTCTAGAGTAGAATGACTATTAAAACTGACCATATTACATTAGGCTCTTGCAGATACAATTCTGGAATCCAATAATGGAAATGCCAAATCAGGATCAAGTACTAAATCATAATGTCAGGCTGTGGTAAAGAACCTGTTACAAAGTGAACTTTGGCATTAATATTTGCACAACTGTTGCACAAATGACCACAAATGCTGCCAGTAATACAGGGGTGTGGTTTGATTATGGCTACATGATTATGGCTACATATTAGATGGCCACTCCCTTTGGCATCAGATAAATGCTAAGTTTCAGTTTTTAGAAAAGAGCAGCACTTCCCCACAACACCTTTCGCAAGCACACAAATTGATGGGCACAGCCTGATTAACCACATCAAGAGATCACAATAGCATTTCAGTGGAACATGAAAGTGTGTGCAAAAATTCCTCCCATACCCTGTTTCGTGGAAGCATGCTAAGCTTATTCTCATTTAAGTTTCACTCTGAGACTCACTTCACTTTTTTCCCAACAAATATTAGTACTTTATCCTGAGGCTCCATTCGGTCAATGAAGTCAAAAACGTAGGCTTTCTTTTCTTCCTCCTGCACGAACAGAACTGTCTGTTGAACAGTGTTTACTGCCTAAAGGAGACAGAGATGCAGAAAGGGAATTAACTGGGGACTTTTATTAAGGAGTATAAACAGAAAAGCTGTATTTGACCTAGTGTCTGCTCATTGTCTTTAATAATTAAAATTGTTACCCAATATAAATTCTTACTCTGCTATAACCGTTTACTCACCGCTAGATCTAAGGTGCCCACATAGACCATCATGGGGTCTTTCAGGTAGGATTTGGCTAGCCGCCTGACACCTGTTGGCCAGGTGGCACTGTAGTACAAAAGGAAAAAAAACAGATTAATTTAGCAAAAAGGCAATCATACAAATATTCAAACTTTAATGACAAAAGATGAGCCCACTGAGACCCTCACCTAGTCATAACAGTTTGTCTGTCAGGTCGAATGTCCAGAATGATTTTCATGATTTGAGGTTCAAAGCCCATGTCCAACATTCTATCAGCTTCATCCAACACCTAAAACAGGGAAAACCAAAAGACTCAAATGTTTACAAAACTCCAATCTATTTTGTTTTAAATATTTGCTGACAAAAATAAAGCACTATTACTGGCAGAGTATGTTTGCCATGATTAATGTACCAGATAGGTGATGGAGCGCAAGTTGATGAGCTCATTCATCTGCAGATCATTTAATCGTCCTGGTGTAGCAATGACTATGTCCACACCACTGGTCACTACTTTAATCTGGGCCTTTCTGTCACCTCCTCCATAGATACAGATGCTGCAGTGGTGAGAGGAATTTTGAGAAAAAAAAAAAAAAAAAAAGAGACAAAAAAATTTTATAAATTTCTTAATGCATGTTGCATAACATGATTTATTTAGGGTACTGGCTCCAGCACGTTTTAAATCCTTTGTAGCTGTATTTGTTGCACTCAGATTCAATCTGGAGAGCCAGCTCACGAGTGGGAGTCAAAACCAACATGCCAGGGCCATCTTTCTTGCTCCTTGGTCTACAGGGTAAAAAAAAAGAAATCCATTTTGTTAATAAAAAGATTAAAAGTATTAAATGACTAAACTCTGGTAGACATTTACACTGGTTGCTCATCCATATGAATAAAGCCAGGGAGCAGGTAGGACAGAGTTTTGCCTGTTCCTGTCTGGGCTATTCCAATCAAATCTGTTCCTTTCAGGACGATGGGCCAGGCTTGTGACTGAACAATAAGAGAAAATAACCAGGATTACATTCATTCCCACATGCAACTCTTAACATTCAGAGAAGGAGCACAAAAGAAATCTCTATTGGGTACCTGAATGGGAGTTGGTTTTTTAAATCCCACTCTGACAATGTTTTCCATTATTCCGGGATAGTGAGCAAACGCCTCCTCAAAAGTGCACACTGGATTGGGAATAGGTCTTTTTTCCTCATCTTTCAAGTCATCCACAAAGATGTTGTTGTTCTCCTTTCTATTTGGGCAGAGAAGAGAAGGGGTACAAAAACTATGCAAATATGCACTGTGCTGCACTAATACTGGCTCAATATTTTTTTGTGTGTGTACATGTCAGAGAAATAAATCTTAATTCATTGACTTTTTGAATGAAGCGTCACTTCAAACTAATGTTACAAAGCAGTGGTTCTCAACTAGGGGACCTTTCAAGTAGGCCTTAAGATGAATTCAATATAACTGAATACAACTACAATTAAGATATTTCTTATTTTAATTCAACAACTGCTTCGAAGAACCAGGAAAAACTGGATATATGTGGTCTATTATAAGTGTGATTACTATACTTAGAAAAGTCATGTAAAATAATAAAATCTTAAAAATGTCTGAAACTGTAATTGTTTAATTTCAATTGTAATTTTAGTTACTTTTTAAATTAACAAACTAGGAGTGATCGCAGGTTAATATAAAAAAACAAAACTGTGGCAAAAAAAGACACCAACTAAACACTTTGCAAAGTGCATTGTTTCCTCTCACTTAACATAAAAATAATACTTCATGGAAAAAGTCATTCAAAGCCCTAAACACTCAGCATGCCACAGTACATTCATCTCAGAGAATTCAGACATGCTGTTATTAATAGATAAACACCGCCATCTGCGGGCTAATGTGAAGAAGACAAGGTGACAACTTCTACCTCCAGATTTTGACTTCTTCCACACTGCGAGCTGCCACTGATTTTGCTTCGATATAGAAATCCTTCTTGAGAGGGGGAAGACCTGCAAAAATGATGGTTTAAGCATGTATAGTTCATATCTAACTATATACTTGATACAGTATATATCAAGTGTACATTAAGTGTAAATTCACAGAAGTCAGTCACATGTTTGAATTAACAGGAATCTGAGAAAACCAATCTAAAGTAATGATCACATCACCCTGTGCCACTGGAGACTCACCTTGCCATTTCATAGCTTCATATTTGTCCCGGTTTTCTCTGAGTGCAGTCCAGTCAATAGGTACAGCTGCTGGGGTGGCTGCAGCCGCAGCTCGTACAGCAGCAGCTGGCCAGCAAGAGTCATTCTGATACCCTGCATTAATAATTAACAAATGCAAAATACCAGTAATTAACAATTCATTAAAATAATACATTCCAACAGCTTAGTTATTCCTGTGCATTTACCATTTCCATATCCAGGACCTCTGACAGACTTTCCATGCACCAGATCTTCAATCATATCTTTGGCTTTGAGCTGAGCATCACGGCTTCCAAAGACAAGTACCTCAGCATCATGTGCACCACGGTTTATCTATCATACATCATTTAAACAGTATGAATTCCCATGTGAAAGAAAATGGTCCCTTACTCATTTGTGTTGTTCTAAGCCCATATACCTTACCGTTTTCTAAAAACAAAAAGCTTTTGAAAGACTGCTTCTAAGGAAATATTATGGATCAGTCTGTTTTCAGTAGATCTAAACTGTACATTTTTTTGCATATATCCAGCTTTGTGACCAGGGCACTTAAAAATAAAACAAAGGGGGAAAATATAAATTAATGTTCCTAAATAAATGTTTCATTATGTTTATGTACATTTTATGTATTTATTTATATTTTATGTGCGTTTTTAACATTGTAAATATATGCCTTTTTTGGGAAAACAGATGACCATAGACTGGCGAGGAACCATATATGGTCATTTTATTGACCTAAATCTACAACATAAAATAAAAATTTAAAAAAAGGCTCAAAAGTAATAGCCTCCAATAACATTCCAGCATTAAAATTACGAATTTCCAATTAATTCAGAGAGTGCCCTATAAAAGTCATTTATGTACTTTGTTACACTGACACCATTATTAAACTAAAAACAGCTGTGATGAAACTATTGCCTTTTATAGACCCCAGTGTTAGATGCCACAATGAATTTCACAGAAAAAAGGGAGGCTAAAGGATAAACGTAAAGTCTGTAAATGTTAAAATCCTTTAAATTACACCACTCACAACTGTTAAAGCAGTTTTATTGCGTTTCAGACTATTTTTTAATCTGCTGAACAATTGAGACTCATTTTCCATAAATATGGCACTAGCCTAAGAGCAACAAAACTGCTTTCTAAATTAAACTGAAACTTGCATAATTGATGAACTGTGCAACACTGACAGTTACTAAACTTGATCAACACTAAATCTGGTTTGAGATGAATAATGACTATTTCTTCTTGCCTACACTTAACATTTCAGTCCTTTCATAATTCATGAATTTAGTTGCTGTGAAACCAGGTTATTGTACCTTCTATATATAAATATAGATACAAAAGATATAAAACTCACTTAACTTGAAAGTGAATGGTGGCTATTCAATAAAAACAAAAACAAAAAAAACTTTGACTATGTCTTGCATTTGAACAAATCTCATCTTTTCAACAGTTCCGGCTAACATTGGAGTCTAGCTTTAGTGATTAGATACAGGCGTTGCTGGGCTTTCCAAATGCCACTGCCATACTTGAATAACTCTTTTACAACTTGTATAAAACTTGCCTTTATCGATGCTCCACTGCCCTCTTCGAGCTCCCGAATTTTCGCACCACCTCGACCTAAGCAGACGAACAGACAGAAGTGACTTCCGGTTCTTTTGAACGCAAGTTTAACGTGCCATTAAGCTGTCCCAATGCCATTTGTATGGATTCAGTAATGTTATATCGTAATTCGGTTCAGTCGACCTATTTAAAAATAACAAATACAACAATTGTTTTCGCTACAGATTCCCTTACTGTTAGTGCTTCAATCATCCGTTGCCAGCTCATGAGTCTTTTTCGACTCTTGACTCGAATTGACCGAGCCACTTATTCAACGAAATTCAACAGACCCATCAGTAAAATATCGTATATTACTACCAAAAGGGCTGAGTTTGACAGCCCAAAGACTACCACAGACATCTATATCTCACCTATTATCCTGCCAACCAACGAGTTTTCCACACTCAGAGTTGTCGGCGACGAGTCTGATCCGTCTCCACCGCTGCGGTAGCCTGCAGGTCCAGGCCTGTTTTTTTTACCGGGTGCTCCGGTATTGGATTCAGGGTCTCGGTCCCTCCAGTTTCTCCATTGCACGCCATCTCCACCAAACTTTGCGCCGACACTCGTGGTTTCTCGGCTCAACCCGCCTCTAGGAGACGGAGGCCTCCATGACTTCACCGGTAGCGTCAACGGCTTTGAAATCGCCACACCATCCGTGTCATACTCATCTTCCCAGTCCGACATTTAAAACAAACATGTAAGAACACAACTTTGAATAATCGACGCTTCCCTCCAACACGACCACAAATCTGTTCAGAAACGTCGATCAATATCCGCTCACGTGATCCCCTTACTGACCAAGAGCTATTTATTTGTGAAAATCATAAACAATAAATATTACAACGTGAAAAGGGATTCATAACCTTTAAAAATTACTGTTTGTTGTTTTATTTATTTTTTGATTATTTATTGAGATGAACAATTAAATGATGCCGTGTTTTGGATAAATGGTTTACAGAAAACTATAAGGTCACCCACAGTAACTGATGCACTAGACCTGCATCTTCTATATATATATATATATATGCTGGTTGTTTGCTTTCACTTCACATACACTGTATGTATAATTGAGGAAAAGGGATCCAACTGACCCCACAAACTAAGACAAGGCACACACACACAGACATTAACATCAAGCACACTAGGCCAAGTTTCAAGTCATTTGTTTATTTAAGTATTATGATGATCATAAATTTTCATTTTGCATTTTTCAGTCCCAGAGCATCAACTCTGTTATGTGCACAATGATGAAATAAATTATTCTGAATGACAGAGAACGCTAACATTATCAAGCATGTATATTAAGGCCAGTTTCTGTGTAATAAATTATTTGATCTAGTGGTAAAACAAAGAAATGCTGCTTAAACTGACGAGACGCTTTAAGTTCACAGCCAAACAGAGGATGTGCAATTGTCAAAATATAACAATTTCAATAAGAGTTCAAGGTATTGTGAATACAGAAGTTGTATAAACGTTTAATAAATTGCAAAAAGGCACCATAAAACATTGAATTACAAATTAAAATCGAAAAGCAATAACAATAGTATTATCATTAAACATAATGTGTTAAGAAGACTATAGTTCTGTACAACCCTTTTTTCTGCATTTCAAGCATCAATTAGTTAAACCGCTGTTGACATTTTCTCAGTTAAATTCTCAGGTGCCTATATTATTTACCTCAACTCTAGAGCAAAATGAGCATCTCAACTATCTCTGGATTATAAATCTTATTTAAAGCATATTCATGTTAAAACAATTCATCACATTTGCAGGTTTCCTCTACACATCTGAACAGTTGTGCTTCCAATTGTACAGTGCCAAAAACATCCTTAATGGACACCTCAGATGTTTTTAACAAAAAATAGAAACAAAACAACAAACTAAAAAATGTAACAGTTAATCATGGTTAGTCTACGTACACATAATGATACACTTTACATTCTAAGTTGTACAGACAAGCATTTGAGCTAAAGCACTTATTGTATCATTCAGAAGCATGTAATAAAAAATGTAGAACAGAAGTTACAAAGCTGAGGTTTAGGTAAAAGACGCCTGCTTGCTACAGAATTTAAAAGAACAAAATTAGTAAATACAACAGAAATTAGATATTGCCGCAATTCCAATAAAAATTATTTTGATTATATGGATGCAGGTTACAAAGGAATCAAAATAATGTACATGTCAAATTTAATTACAATCATTAGTTATGATATTGCAAGTGTGATTTATTGTCATGATGAAATTATTCTTTTTACATTTTAGCAGCCAAATATCCACATGAGGACTCGGGAGTCTGAAAAATCAGAAATCAGTGCTTTTCAAAAAGCCTGATGTCACAAATACCTCCTCACAAGACATTACACCTAAACACATCATACCGTCTGTTAAGTAACAACATTCAGCTTTTTTCAGATGCTAAGACTCTCAGGTTTTAAAGGACGTAGTCAAATTAAGAAAGCATATCTCTGTGCAAGCTACAGCATGAAGATGAATTTGTTTCCGAGTTTCTTCTGGAGATGCTTGCAAACCCTGCTTGATTGATTGAGGTTTGCATAGTATCATTGATTAATGTGGTTTTGGACAAAGACCATCTGTTTTTTTTCCGCTATTCCCCCCCACAATTTCTTAACACATGCAAATGAGTGGCCTGCCAAACATTCAGGAGGAAGTGAAATGCTGAGTGAGGGATAATTACTACAGGTGCAAACACACTTCCAATTCTATTTGCTGTTGCATTTTAAACATGCCGATCCCATGCAAGGCTCAATCAGTACCATAACCCTTCATTATTTTAAAGCAGTGTTATAGCTTCAATACAAGTTATGCTCAACCGACAGCATTTGTGGCATAATACTGATTGACAACAAAAAACTGCATATAGATTCTAAATGCATACACGGTATATGGGTTAGCGTAATGCACTCACAGTGAAAATGAATTTGCAGAGGCCAACTTCTGGACGATTTCAAATCAGAAATGTAAGTTTATGAAATGATAAGCTTCCTTGATTTTAAGATTGCTTCTTCACACACTTTTCAGTCATTTACGGTGTTTACAGCGGTAAGTATTATGTCGCAAGCCTGTCAATTGAGCTTAATGTATATTGAACCCAGAAATTGTTTTCACAACAGTTTCTTGTTAATATAAATTCTCTTTTTTTGATAAATTGTCCATGCATTGATATGTACGTAAGAACATAAACATATGAAAAGCATGTCGTCTTCTTCTGAAAATTAGAAAACATATAGAGCGTACAGGACACTCCATTTCCTTTGGAAAAGAAGCATATGAGGGACATGAGGTTGTGTCCAGTCTCCACAGTGAGGTTCCTGTGCTATGGGTGTTATTCGAGGCATACATGAGGCAAGTTATGGGACTCAAGACCATCTCTTGGTCCAGCCTGGCTGAGAGACGGCACACTGGCTCCTGTCCGTAGCAGCTCAGAAGAGAAGGTTGTATCGTTGCTTTGTTGGTGGAGGTGGTAACGGTCACCCTCCGTGGTGTCCACATCTTTGTCATTGACGAAGAGCTCCGTATCGCCCCAGTCAGCCAGCGGCTCGCGGTCGCTGGACTCATTGTTGCTGCTGCCGCTGCTCCGAGTGGACAGGCTGGGATGACAGTCGGCAGCAGTCGGTAACATGAGGTTCTGAGCGGAAAGAGATTTACCGAGCCCACGCTCAACCTGTAGCGAGGAAGCTGTTGTGGAAGACATGAGCATAAGAGGATCAATGTCAAGGCTCAAGTGTCTTCTCCACGACCCATCTTCCTTTGGGTTACGTTCGGGCTTGTCTCGTAGCTGTACCGTGCTTTGAATACTCTCGGCTTCCCTGTCCGACTCATCCTCGGTTTGGGTGCTCAACAGGCAATTGCTCAGACACTCTGCCCGGCTCTCCTGTAGCGTCTCTGGGATAAGGCTGGTAGGCCGACTTTGAGGCGTTGGTACCATAGGAGGGAGCTGAAGGGTCTGTTGGACTGTTGGGACCGGCCTGGTCAGCTCACTGAACCGCTGGTGACTTCTGGAAAGGTTGTTGGGGGTGAGAATTGGAGGAGGGGACACTGGGTAGAAACTGTCCGGGCTGGAGGGTTGATTGTTTAGGAGAGGGGAAGGTGACAAGGAAGAGGCAGAATGCGGGTAACCGGTACCCAAGTTGAGTTCACTAGGGGCCAGAGCAAGATGAAGACCATGGTGCAGGTTACTGCTGCCCGAACGAGACACACTGCTTCCGGTAAGCTGGGAGGAGGATGACAAATCCTTGCTATGGATGGAGCTTTGGTAGTCGGAGGTTTGATCCAGCTCAAACAGGGGCAAAGCAGACAGACCAAGCACCGAAGAGGGGCCTTTTTGCAACACTTGCCGATATATATCCAGTAATGAGTCCAGCTTTGACTCAATGGACTGTACCTGTATTATATTAGAAACAACAACATCACATTGGATTTTACTGTATTTCATGCTTAATGGACATGCTACATTAAATGTATACGTTACTGTTCAAAAGTTTAGGGTTGGCAAGATTTTAATGTTTTTGAAAGAAGTCTCTTATGTTCAACAAGGCTGCATTTATTTGTAACAATTTAAAATAACTGTTTTCTAGTTTCATATATTTCAAAATGTAATTAGTTCCAGTGCTGGCAAATCTGAATTTTCAGCAGCCGTTACTCCAGTGTCAAATAATCCTTCATTCTAATATGCAGATTTAGTGTAAAAAAAACAAACTATTTTTATCAGTGCTGAAAATAGAAATGCTGCTCAACATTTTGCGGAAACTGAGATACATTTGTCGCAGGACTCTTTGATGATTATAAAACAAACACAGCATAAAACTTCTTTTGTAAATTATAAATAACTTAACTGCCACTTTCAATCAATTTAACGCATCCTTGCTAAAATAAAAGTATTAATTTTACATCCAAAAATTATATTTACCCCAAAGCTTTGAACAGTAGTGTGGCTCATTAGACCATCAAAGTTAATATGGCTTACTTGTCTCTCTACTTTACAGACACGGCCAAGCATGCTCATGTCATGCTCCAAGGATTCTCCTTCTGGGAGGATTTTCTCCCTGCCTTTCCTGTCCACTGAAATCTGGCCCTTTCCCAGTATCTGATCCACCCTATGAGAAAAAAAAAAGTTTTTTAACATACATAAGGATGCACACCTTTACATCGTTCCTTGAGCTCGAGCAGGGAACAGCACAGCAGGATAAGACTGGACTTTGGTTAGTGAAGAAGGAAATAAGTTAGTGCGTCACCATCATCTACTTTTTCTATGTTAAAAGGAGAAAAGGAAAAGATGCTGATATATCTCTGTTCTTTACATTCATGCTGTATGCAAGAACTAGCTCTATCTGATCTATGCTAGCTGATTAAAATCTAAAATCCAAAATGATAAACCATGCTCCTGAGAAACCCTGTGAGCAAGATAATGTAGCATTTTACATTTTCAGGTAGATGTAGTCTATGAAAATCCAAGGTCTCCATGCAGAAAATATACAGACTTTGCACAGTATTAATACATTTTTGATTGCATATTTCAGTCTGTGATTCTCTGTGTATTTTGTCAGGTGTTATATAATCATCTAATGCTTTCTTGCTTTTTTCAAAGCTATCGTGCAAGCCACCATTAATCAGCTGAACCAATCAGGGTGTGTGCTACACAATTAATAAATCATCTCATTGAAAAAAAAAAAAAATCACAGTTTATTAATCACCTTGGAGTCCAATGATGAAGATACTAAATAAAGAAAAAATAAATAAAGAGGTCTGATATGTGACCCTGCACCACAAAACCAGTCAATATGGTCAATTGACCAGTCACTAAAAAAAACCAGGAGCATAGGATAGGACAATATTTGGCCGAAATACAACTATTTGAAAATCTGGAATCTGAGGGTGCAATAGGATCAAAATCAGAAAATCACCTTTATTAAAGTCGTCCGAATTAAGTGCTTAGTAATGCATACTACTATTCAAAAATAAAGTTTTAATATATTCATGGTAGATAATTTACAAAATATCTTCATGAAACATGATCTTTACTTAATATCTTAATGCTTCTTGCAATCAAAATCAATCATTTTGACCCATGCAATGTATTTTTGGCTGTTGCTAGAAATATACCCGTGCTACTTGAGACTGGTTTTGTGGTTCAGGGTCACATATATCAGTTCTTCTCAACATGGCCTCTGCAAACATCCAAATGACAAGATATTATTTATTCACTTCAGCCCTTTAACAAAACCCTATGAATAATTTTAGTTGAACACATCGTCACCACTGGACCCCATTCACAATATGAAGCGATTGAGGTAAGTACAGCCCCATGACTAGCCCCCCCCAGCCTGCTACAGGCCTCTGACCCAGCGTGCTTCTTCTTGCTTTGGCTGTAATACATGTGTAGAGAGGGAGAGGAAAGGTTCCTGGCTTTGGTGCTGAGTGTCTGATGTGGACCCACAGCTGTGGCGAGTCTAGATGAGAAAACATACGGGGGTCAAGCACTTTTTTTAGGTTGTGCCATCAAGTAAAAGGGAGGAGAGAGAAGGTTGAAGAGATGGTACTTTTGGCACCACGACAAGATACTATTACCACATGTGGTTTACTAATGATCAAAACAAAGGTCTCAGTAATCTAGGTTCAATTCTTAATTAAGTAATTAAGTAAACAGTCAAGATTTGTAAGTAAATGTAAGTCAGAGATGGTTATTCAAATTAGAGCTAGCAAAACAACTATTGATTACACACCTGTTGGTTTGAGATATTATAGAATAACAACATTTTAATATGCTAGTTCCATGCCAGACAAAATGTTGAATACAAATCAAGCTTTGGGACCCAAATAACAGGAAAAGCTAAGAAGAATCAATCTGAAAGTTAGATCTATGCACAGGCACATTCACTCTAACAGCATGCACTGCATCACGGTTATGCTGGTTTAGAATTGGCCAACCCTGTTAAAAAGGGATAAAGTTTTACATAGAGAAAAACGGAGGGACGTAGGATTGATTGAACGGATACTGACACATCACAAACATGTCCAGCCTTTATTGCAAAACAATCAGTTTAGATAAATTAGATAAAATTAGATAAAAAAAACATTTATTATCTATCATAATTTATCTTGGTTTAAGGATCTTTAGGTATTTTATTTATTTATGTTATTTTGAAGTGTTTATCACTTTAAAAGCTGAACTGCTGTGATGTGGTAGTCCAGAGTGTTATGGACACTAGAGATTTAGACACATGGCCTCAGCATCTGACTCTGCATGTTCTAGAGTTTAAAGAGTTTAGGGAGGGGGATTGTGGGTCGGCTGACCCTGGGGCAGAGTGTTTCCTCTTGGCCTGGCTGTAATACAAGTGCAGGGAAGGAGAAGAAAAGGTCTTGGCTTTGCTGCTCAGGGTCTGTGGACCCACAATGGTGTCCAACCTAAATGAAAGAGCGCAGACAGGGAGACAAGACAGATACGGACATTTAGATGCAGAAAGTGTGCATGAGAAAACAAACAACTATTTTCTGTACAGCTTTCTATAAATATGTATTTGTGCTAACTGCATTGGTTAATGTGTATTGATATGTGAGAATGTGGTGTGTGAAAAAAAGAAAAAAAAGAAAACCATGAATGGAGAAGTTATAAATGAATTTATAACTTTTAGTGACATTATTTTCACCACATAACCAGGGCTGGTTAAACTCACCTAGTCTGAAGACTCTTTATACGACATAGCATATCCAGGTGACCAGCAGAGTACTGCTCAATCACATCTTTCACATCATAAGGTCGAAGTGTCTCCTTAAACTTCTTCTTGGCCACATGGAATTTCATTATCCTGTCAACAGTGAAACAGGAAACAAGACTCAACTAACTTTTGATTAAAAATGATGACACATATTCAAAAAAGGTAAAGAAACATTTTTTTTTTTTTTATTAGGTACATCTTGTTTAGATTTCTTACCAAATTTAGAAACATGTTTTTTTTTAAATCACAAACTATTTTAATTGTTTCAACCATTAGCTTTAAAATTTCATAAAATGTAATATTTCTAGTTATGTATGAAGATATATCTATAAACCTTATATTATGTAAATAAGGACTCAAGTTGCAAGTTAAGTCTGCAAGTTGTGTAAGCTTGCTCAGAACCACTAGAGGGCAGAAATGAGTCACTAATCCCTCAACCGTTTATAACCCCGAGAAAAAAAAATCTGATGCCTCTGCTTCAAAAACAGTTTATAATAATATTACTTAAGCGAGGTTCATGTTCTAGTAAAGCTACAGACGACATTAGTTTTGAAAACACAGATATTACCACAGGCACACTGAAACCTAAACCCATTCTATGCGTAACGTTCTTCAGAGTGAAGGTGAAAAAGCAAATATTGACACAGAGGGGAGCAGATTTCAGAGATCTGTTTCTGTAACGCCTTGCCGATTCAAGCCCCTGTGAGTGTTCTGTCTGTCAGATGAGCTGGTGTGTATGCAGAGCTGACTGTGAGCATTTCTATCTGACACCCTGGGAAAGAAGAGTGGGAAAAATCTCAGCCCTCCTGAGAGACCCTAATAGTTTAGAGTGATGGAAGTGAAGTCACCTGAAGCAACATCAGTGGCCTCTACCAGCAGGAGAGAGACAGCAGTGATGATCTAAACCCTGATGCCTCAATCAATAGGCCAGGAAGGTCAAAAATGAACGTTTTCAACCCTGCGACTGCAGTGTGAATACTTTAAGCTTTTACTAGAGGAGAACAATGCTCTCTGGGAAGTCACACTCACCTGACAGCCCTGATCACTGCCTTTAGTGGAGCAGAGAGATCTTCCACAGTCACATCACAATGGCAACCCTTCTCATCAAAAGCATCATCCGGTCCAAGATTTGTGTCAGCTGTGGAGAGGAAGGAAAAGAATCAGAAACATAGCAAGCAAAAAGAATTGTACAGCGGATCCTCAAAAAGGCTGAAACCTAAACTAGGCTGAAAAGTAGAGAAAGCCTTGGGCAGATCAATACAGCTATGAATCAAAATAGCATTCAAAGCAAATCTTTCCCTTGACTTCCATCACACTGAACACGGGCCACTCCACTGAGCTTTACTGCATAAATATTGGAAGAAAGTATTGCTGTACCGACGCATCAAATTAAGCTTAAGGAGTCATAAAAGTTTGGGACCATTTGGCAAAGGATTGGAGAATGGAGAAATGTCAATAAATGTCTCAAAGTCCCTGTATTTAAACAAACAGAGGACTTGACTGTGAATCAAAAACAAAATAGGTAACAGACAAAATATCTGTATGCTTGTAAAAGAGAATAAATTCCTCCACTAAACCGCGTGTGGTGCCTGACCCCTTCAGCAACAGCAGTGGCATGACACAGATAAATGGCAGAGGATGATTGCTATCAAAATGTGAAGCCTTTCCTCTTTTTCAACAGTGCCTTATAGGTTATATATACAGTAGCCTGTGGCGGATCTATAGTATGAAGCCAGAGAGTGGTAGCACAGCGGGTATGAGACTCATTTTGGGTTGATGGGTCTCATACAGGGCTGAAGCTAGATCGCTGCTGCCACTGAGTAACTGAGCAATTCTGTGAAAATGTGCTTGATTGAGAATGTAACACTAAATCTTTTGGCACAACATCAAAACACATCGAAGCAGTGTTGAAGAGTGACTAGAGTCAGTATGACAACTGCAGCTTTTTCCAGCTTTTTTTGTTTTTAAAATGTTACATTTCTGAATTTTATATTATATTGTTTGCATACTCTGCTTTGCTGAATAATTAAACACACTCCCCTAATCTAGTCCGATCTTAAATCTTTCGCAAAAAAACCTCAGGCTTCTCTCTTTGGTGACTTTTAGTCCTGTTTAAACCTGTCCCTGTACAGTAAGTTCACATCAATTTGCATAGCTGCTGCGATAAGGGGCCACATTTAACATCCAAACATTTTATGTAACTTTACTACTTTTGATTGTAAGCAACACTCCAAACGAAGCCCTGACAAGGCTAATGAACAGATGAAAACATTTTTTACTAAACTGTTTCCTGTTGTTTTATTTTCCCATGAGACCAAGGGTTCGGTCAATCCTTTGTGACTAATGTACAGGATTCCGTCAATACTGAATTCCCTCTTATAAACAGTGTCTCTATCTCCACTTCGCGCTCCTCTTCCCCGAGGGGCATTCTGGTGATGGGAGCATGAGCAAGGTTAACTAGTGCAAACAGAGGGTCCCATGGGAGACCATGTTCTCCCACTGCAGCCCAATAGCATTTGTAAACCTGCCTTCAGGGCAAGTCCAAAGAAAAAAAACGAAAAAACAATACGGTATATAGGGAAAGACTCGATTCTTGTTTATAAAGGTGTCAAGACTAGCAGATAACATAGCAACATAGCATTATTTGAATGAATTTATGAATGAAATGAATTTATTAATAAATTGTAAAGCAAATGAAACCACAGGTCTGATTATCAGCTAATGAGAGATCTTTCCTAAATATGCTTCTATTACAAAATAAGTGGAAAAACGGCGACCAAATAAAAAAAGCTGTTCACCTTCAGTCGTTGTGCGTGACTGGCTCTTGAGTCTCAGTGATGGCCGGAAGCGTGTTCGGTCATTGAAGCTCCAGCTCTTCTGGACCTTGGCAGGGCTGCTTCCCTCAACCCCAGCTTCTGTGGCAGGAGAACGGCGGTCATTCACTGACATTTGTCTGCTCTTCACGCTCTGACCGCGAGGACTGGCCATGCGCACGCGCTCCCGAAAACTTAACTTTTGACTGCAGGAGAGGGATGAAAGAGGATGGGAAGTGGGAAGGGATAAATAAACAGAGAAGTAATTAAACATGGAATGGAAATAAAAATGTGTTTAACTAAAGTGTGGTTCAATTAAAAACGCTTTGATGGCTTATTTTGGACCTGCAGGTTCTACTAACTTCCTCCAGTAAAACATAACATTAGCCGGGCCTCCATCCTAAGGAGCGAATTTAACTTCAGCACAAAATTTTTAACGTCACATAAACATTTGCAAAGTCTGATAAACAGGCATTATTCCCTAAGAAAAGTGAGGGAAGCAACTGAATATAATTACTTGCATATATGATTCCTTACTTGCACCTTAGAGCAGACAAAGAACAATAAATGCGGTCATTGCTTTCAGAGGTGGATGCCTGCTGTTTGGGAATTATACAAAAACACCCAGATGGTTATTCCATCAGAACACAACATTTTTTGATGCACTTGGAGGAATTTTTTCGGCAAATCTGTTTCCACGTCGCATTATTGTTTGCATTAACCCTTTTTTTGCAAAAGACAAAAACTTTTTTGTTTCAAAAAATTGGGTATTTTCATCACTTGTTTCTCATGTGATACTTCAAAATGCTGGGTGCATAGCTAATATTTGTTGTCATGATCCGGAACAAC
Source organism: Enteromius afrohamiltoni (assembly GCA_034779775.1). NCBI lineage: Eukaryota > Metazoa > Chordata > Actinopteri > Cypriniformes > Cyprinidae > Enteromius > Enteromius afrohamiltoni. The sequence continues at coordinate 12,693,504 of JAUYWG010000047.1, forward strand.
GTTTAACCTCGGAAGTTCCGTCGCCAAAGACTAAAAATTGCATCAAAAGACCATCATGCATCACAAACCTCATTCCACGGCTTCCACCAATCAGCAAGCAATATTTGAATGACTCTCTAACAACCCTACATCCATTTGTGCTTTCAATGTGGAGCAGCCTGACAACATTTCCATTACATTTCTAAGCCTGACATAGACGCTCAGAATTTATAAAATATTCCCAAACACTTTTATACATATTCCTTCAAAGACAAAAAAAATGATTTCATGCTGAATGTCTACATAGTCCACTGATCTCATGCTTGGCACTGTGAAAGAGATGTAGTGTAAAAGGAGAGTGAAGACATAATGCTATAAAGGGGACTTAATAGATATGAATTTCATGCACGTGCAACATGCAGGTTAAGAATGTGCTAATGCAAACAGAGACATATACAGTACAGTCAGAGATATCCTTTAAAACTGAACTGAACCTTTAAAACCACTTGATTGGATTATTTCTAATAACGTTGGGATGCTGGAAAAATGCGTTGAAGTTTAGAAGCTTAGACTATTTTATTATTATTACAAATGAGATATTGTATCATATTGGTAAAAGCACTGTAGAGTAATTGCTGCATGTCAGATAGGGGTACTGGATCGATCAGTCAGTGGCAGTTAAATCCTTCAGGCAACAGGCAATAGGACCCTCATATTAGACCCTCTGTAGGGTCTGTAATGTTATCTGAGGTGGCCGTCATCATCCATGCATAAGGTTAGTCAGCATTCACATTGGTCATATTGCTGGAGCAGTGGGGGATGCTGGGTACCTATATTTCCATGTGGTATACCTCCTGAAGAGCCTCTGTCTATTACTATGACCCTTACTAAGGAAATGAGGAAGACACATGGCAGATGTATTAGTAAGACTGTGAGCAGAAACAACCTCCTTAAGTGGAAGAATTATATGGATGGAACAACAGTGAAACAGAGACCCGACTTGAGGGTAAATATGGAGCAAAATGCAAAATAAATTGGTATGTTTTTGCAACCAAACATGGTAATATAAAGTTTAACTACACACACTCATGAGCACAGTCACACTAGAAGTATATTAGAGGTAAACAGTGTACAATACCTGTCTAACAACCAAGGAACTTTCTTGGATATTCCGGTTAATTATAAATAATTGTTCTGTAAATATTTAGTTCCTTTCACTCTCTAACCAGTGCAAATGGATTATGCGGATTGTGGATTATACCTAATGTTTTCTTAAAGACTAAAGACTTAACGTACATCCATTTGAAAGGTTTCACAAGCGATGCAAAAAGTATTCACAGCTTAGCTGTTTACTGTAATGCCTTTGCAATTTGAAGGTTAATTTTCCATCACATTTAATGACACATTTGCTACACACTGTGGGGCTTTTCAAACTGTAAATTACTTCATTTAAGTCTGAGTGCTGGTGCTCTGCTCTTCACATATTTAATACGAACCATGCAAACATCCAATTCCAGCACTAATTGAAAGTGTGAGGATTCAAATAAGAAAAAGCCTTGGGTGCTGCCATTATTAACAGGGACTGAGCTATAAACTCCACCCCTGCTGAAATCACATGGAAGCTAAAACATAAAACGTTACCAGCCTGACAGCAAGCATCTGACCACACTGTAGCCTTGATGATGCGACAGTCTTTAATGTGACTAAACATAGGCAGGTACTGTGCACAAATGTGCAGGGTCCTAAATGTCAAATAGCTAAGTCTGGAACTGAGTCACTGCTTTTTATTGCTATTACTAACTGGACCTATTGACGAAAGATATTAAGAAAGACAGTGGGGGTTGATATCGGGGGGAAAAGATAAAGGATAAACACGTAAAAACACCTTAATGCATTTACGCTGTGATCTTTGCTTTCTCCTGGCTGTAGTAAAATTTAACGATCAATATAAACAATCTCTGAATGGAAAAAGTGCATCACGCTTCTGTGCATGTAGGTAGACACTGAAAAGTAGGCCAAAGTACTTGCCTGTAATATTACAGAAAGAGCTATAGTAGTGGAAACACACACACACACACACACACTTGTTCTTAGCAAAGTAAAGCTGCTCCACAGCTAAACTACTATTCTATGACTTCTCTATACTAAATGGTTCTCTGAAATATTTGATTCCGATTGGATAACTGTGGCAAATGCAGTGGTGAAACTAAATCACTAAACTGTGTATCTGTCTTTTGTCTAAAACGAAATACTGGTGCAACTTGTTTCATGTCTCAGGCATAAATATATTTACATTTATACATTAATAGTAATTAATGTACATATGTATTTAAATATACTGGTCATATGACTAATGTAATACATATAAATATAAAAATAATAGCACTATCTAGATTAAATCTCACTACCGTTCAAAAGTAGTTTTTTTTATGTTTTTAAAAGAAGGCTCTTATGTTGGTTGCATTTACTGTAAATTACTTTGTAAATTATTTTACTGTAAATCATTTTGTAAATTACAACATATACTGTGAAATATTTTAATATATTTATAAATGTTTTTTATTCCTCTAACGGAAAAGCTGGACTTTTAGCTGAATTTGGCACATGATCCTTCAGAAATTATTTTAATATACTATAAATATAAATATTTTTCAGGATTCTTTGATGAACAGATAACAGTGTTTATCTGAAATGTAAAAAAAAGTGAAGATATTAAATGTTTTACTCAATTTAGTGCATCCTTTAAAAATGTAAATGTAATTTTAAATTCAAATGATCTTACTGATTCTGATGTACAAGCAATATAATAAAACGTAATTCTCTATGCAACCTCGTTATCAGCGTCCTGATCATCCTGTCTTGGTTTATTCTGGGATTTTAAAGAGATACCACACATACTATAGCTACTACTTCAAATAAATAAAAAAATCTATTTGGAGTGAATGATAAAGCAAGATATGTAACATGCCATGACTGATTGTACTTAATTCTTATCCCTATTTTTATTGATGTCTTGGAAGCTAAAAGACAACTGGAAACAAAAAGACTATACTTAAATAATTAAAACATTCCGGACACTAGGAGGATGTAGATACGAGAACTACAAACCTGCTGATGGATTCCCCCTGGTCTTTCCTTCAGGTGTTAGTTAAAAACATAGAGAGAAAAGAGGCAGGATATTAACACTTCACATGAACGACAGAAACTAATAAGGAGACTATAGAAGAGACACAGATGGCTCTGAAATATACTGTGTTTCAGTGTAAGAATGACACACCAATATATTTCACTGTGTCACACAAATTAAAGTTAAAATGTTAAAAAAGGAAATTAAACAAATATACCTCAACACACACACATTAAGAGTAGGAAGAAATAGACAGTCTTTTTTAAGACAGGCAGCAAACAAGCAGGCATGCAAGCTATGAGCAATGCACAGTCAAGCTGACTAAGACAAGCCCTAGCAGAAGAGGGTCAGCTGTTATCAAGGGCTGCTCTGTGTGTAATTACTGCAGAATTGGGGAATTGCCTGAATATACTGTAGCAGGACACACATTTTTGTCAGAGCACTGTGTTGTGTCTGTCATCAGGTGTCTGTCCACAAACTGTCCTGGCTTCTGTTCAGTTTGATTTATCTGTTCTGGGCAACGTAGCGGAAATTTCAGTTAGCCACAGCATATACACAAGGAAGCAGGTGCGAGGCTATGGCTCTCATCCAAACGGAAACTCTGAAGCTTCAGTTACACAGAAGACTTCCACTGTCAAAACCTGAGGGTCCCAAGCTATGGAACTGTACATAATTAACTTAATTAATAATTAAGTACAAGTGTGGACACTTGAAACAGAATATTTGTTCTCTTATTGAATTATATTTTTAAAGGCAAACCAAACTTTTTAATTTCTAACACTCATTAAGCCTACCAAAGAACAAAGTGAATATTCTGCAGAGCATAACGACCCAAACAGGTTATCTTTTTTGTGCATCTTATAGACTAGAGCAACAGGGCCATTCAAATTACTCTCACACTAACAGTGCTTTATTTATTTAGCAAATGAAAACTTGCTAGGAGTCCGAATAACTGGGTTTGTATCAAAGAAATAGTTTGGTTTGTTGGATATCCTTATTTTGTTCATTTCAGCAATCTACGAAAGCCACCACAGAATCAAATTTTAAAACATATTTTATGTCTCTAAGTTAACAACTTGCAGTTTAGACTTTGTACTTAGAATTGGGAGTTTATAATACACAATTATGCCATTATGTAATAAATACATAGACAGTGTAAATCTCACAATTTTGAGTTCCCTCTTAATAGAGATATAACTCAAAGAAATATAAAAAAGTCTGAAATGTGAGCTGAATTCCGAATTATAAGGAAAAAACAATTGTAAAATACATGCTCACAATTCTGAAAAGACCGCATTTTGAGATACAAATGTGCAATTTCGGACAAAAATGTCTAAGTTTAAAATAATAATAATGTAAACGTACATTGGAAGAAATAAAAAAAATTGCAAGATAAATTTTGCAATTCTATGAAAAAGTCTGAAAAGTTTATATTATCATTATTCGGTAGCAATTCATGTATTTAAAGATACTCTGACATTTAACCCACATTTCAACAAAGTATCCATACGTGAATATAATTTATCTATACTTCTGACATCTGGCCATATGCATATTTTCAGTGACCTAATAAGGATTTAAACAAGAATGGATATCTAACTAGACTACGGTAGTGCACAAAGGAGATGATTATGCTTAAGAACAGAGACAGATTGAGGGAAAACAAGAGTTTAATTGCTGAGGGAAGTAGGAAAATGAGAGCTACAGAAGCACTGACACCAAATACGACACCAGCTGCCAGAGTTGTACCTACTTTGTAGGGCTGCAGGTATGCAACGCCTTCAAATGAGGCTTCCAGGTAGCAATGGAAACCGAGTTCTCATCAGCCGCATAGCTACGCCACACACACTACGTGCAGAATATACAAAACCAGGAAAATAGGGAGGGAAATGAGGAGAGTAGAAAATAAAAAGAAATACACAAGGCCAGGAAAAAAGCAGGGTTTGGAAAAAAAAAGGAGAACAACAAAAGAAAAAAAAAAGATTAGTAACAACCGGTTCATGTAAGCGCTCTTCCATCAGTTCACTGCATTGATACATGCCTTTGAGGAGGGAGAACACTTTTATAGAACAGCCATGTGGCACTCAGGTATGTTCTGGAGAGGTCTGTGGAGTAGAGACGCCACGCAGCCTGGTGCAAGAGACAGACACACACACAGACGGGGGACATGGGTGGAGAAAGACAATAGCATGGTGAGGGAACAGCCAGTGAATCACTGATTGAGCTCAAGACATTTCTTCAAACTGCTGCTTTCATTTTGTTGAAATTTTTGAGCAATGCTGGAAAAAAGGTTAGCCTATGTATTTCGAGGACCAGACGTTTGAAACCCGTAGTGAAAATGCTTTAAAAATATATAAATAAATAATAAAATGATCTGCATTTCTTAAGCATACGGTTTTGCTTAGAAATAATGCAGCACTTGAGCTGCATGACCTTCACAAGTTAGTAGAAAACCTGATAATTGTTTTTTTCCAGCATGATCTGAAAATGATTCAAAGAGCATCTTGAGGAAGTTAAAACATCTGACCGTCTGTCCAAATAGTCACATGATGTTATTATTACTGTAGGTTTAAAAATATTTGCATTTTCAACAATTACTTTGGGATTCCACTGTACAAAATTCAAGAAGATTCAAGTGTTTTTCACACATCTACCATGTCCAAATATGAGAGCAGTTCAGTGTTGAACAAATGTCTTGATGGATGGCACACACAACATCAAAACAGCCAAAGGACTTAAAAGTGATGTGGTGAATGAAAAGAGGAATACATTTATCCAGTGAAAAAATGTTTATATATAAAAATGTGTTTATAAAGCACAAATATTTTAAAATAAAAGCAGAAATTGTTGGTGGCCTCATGTTTTCATTTAAGGGTTTACGTGTGGCCATTTGGCACGTACATAGTACTACCCATTATTTCACTTTAAATATCATTATATAATTAATACTTTTATGAATATTTGGCCACACAGATGTTGTTGCAGGATATAATATACAGCCAACATGAACCCTGCTTGCATTTAACTAATTTTGCAATGTATATGGTATAACAATGAAATACCATTTTATTCATTGGTAATAGACTGAAATGTAAAAGAGCAAACCTTAGATGTGAAGTTACTAAAACAAAACTTAATTTCCAATTTTTCCAAAATTATCCAATATATACTGAATGACGCCAGTAGAAATGAGAAGTGATTGCTAGGAAAGAAGAGGTCATTTTGATTAAAGACTACAAACAAAAAGAATAATGTGCAACAATGAATCATTCATAATAAAGTGCATGCATTAAGAAAGTCAACAGGGTCCTTTTTATTTCATGTTGACTTCTAATAATGTGATAATGGATGTGGTTTTGTGCATCAAGATTTAAAACAGTTGTAAAAAAAAAAAAAACAACAACATAAGAAAGAAACAGAAGACGTGTTGTGAGGAGAAAAGCATCAGAAGGATGGAGCTCATAAATTGCGTGATGCAGCAGAGAGGAGGGAGGGCATATTTTCCATCATTCTCTACAAAAATGTCAGTAAAAGAGAAAACGGCAATCGTAACATGCAGGGAAGAATCCAAACCCAGACATAGCTGAGAGTCATACTCCACAGATCATAATTAAGATATATATTCCTGGCTTATAAAAAAGACCTGAGGTGATTTAAGGGAGGTGAGAAAGCACAAACGATGAGAACTAATGCACCAATGCAGTCCCTGCAACATTACATCTTAAACAACACAGCATGGTTAAAATACAGAGTTACTGACAACAGTAATTAAAGCTGGATGGTTGGATGCCCGCTGAAAGGCCTTTGGAAAATAGAAAGAAAATTAAAAACAGGGTTAAGACAGATCAAGAAGAGAGACAACATAAACATAAGGACTGATGAATATATGAGACGTTCTCTGTCTGTAATATCAGAAAACAACCTGGAGAAAGAAAAGGGGTCATGATGGTTAAAATAGTTGGGAAATTGCATGTGGGTTTTCAACAGCAGCCAAAAGGAAGTAACTCATTTCTATAATATTACAGGACCTCAATGTTTTGTAGATGTGTGTGTGTGTGAACATTTTCCTGGAGTAAATCCGTTTCTTCTGCTAAAGGAGAAGGATTCACCGTCCATTAGGAAGAGCTATTGTCCTCAGGGAGGCCCTTGCTCAGAATTCCTTCCGTGGAAACACATCATAAATATCTGCAAGTGTTTCCTTTGGCTCTGACAGAAGATAATAGACCTCATGTAATCAATGTCCTAGGTAGTGTTCTGTTTTAAAAACGAACTTGGTTCACTCCAAAACCAATCTTTATGAATTTGTATGTTTGTATCTAAATAATATCAAAACATATACCACATTTATTTGAAAGGCAAAATTGTATACGATATGCCATTATTATTATTATTATTACATTTTTAACTGGAAAGTAGGACAAAAAAACTGATAAATATGTTTTTATTATTATTTAAAAATTATAATTATAATTATAATTGTTAGCTACAACGGCATTTTAGTGCCACTAAAAAATTTAAAAATCTAAAACTATGAGATTAAAGTCGGAATATTACGAGTATAAAGTCGAAACTACAAGAATAAACGTCAAAATATTATGAGATTACACTGTCACTGCCTCTTAAACTAAAGCTATTTCAGCTATATGTCAGGCTATAATATATATGTCATGTTATAATAAACAGTTTTTGTATTTCGCAAAAAAAAATAGCAGATTTTGAAAGCTGAGAATATCTCCGGGTGCTCCCAATCTAGGCAGACTTTATTCTCGTCACATTTCAACTTTTATTCTCATAATATTACGACTTTAATCTCTTAGTTTTAGATTTTATTATATTTTTTTGTTGGTGGCACTAAAGCTCTGTTGTAGTTAACTGATAAATAAATACAAATAAAAATAATAAGAATTACAAATTAAAATACAAATGATTTATATTAAATATTAATTTAGTATCACAATTTATTAATATGATTATTTAATTTAAACCACTGTTGTTTTAGTATCATCGAGCTACTGTTGTAATGTTAATATAATGTTAATATTTTTTCAGTTTTAGTTATTTTATAGTATTGAAAACAACTAGCTAAATTTTTTTCTGATCTTTTTTTCTGATCTTTGAGGATGAGAATCAAAACAGGGCAAATCATGCTCTTTAAAAAAGCACCAATTATGAAACACAAAGGGATTTGAGCATTAAGTAAGGATGCAGTAGCACATTTAAAATACGAATGAAGCAACATGTGTTGAGTTCTTGAGTTACCTGTATGAGACTGGCCGCTGGGTTTCTCCTCTTTTCAAAGTGCTTCTGTCTGTGCTGCTCTTGGACCTTCAGAGCAAAGCCAGAGCCAAGAATACCCTACACCCACACCCACCCACAGAGAGAACACAAACGCACCCTATTACAAAGGTTGAATCTGCTGATTTGGACTAAGATAGACTGAGTGTGCAGGACACATTTGTGAGCAGAGAGTTACAGAACACTTGACGAGAATGAGTCAGACAGGCCGCTGAGGGGCTTTACAGTCACACATACTGTGCGTTCTCAAACACATCATAAAAATCATCACAGTACAAATGGTCTGCCTGAGCTAACAAAAACGGTTTTAGTGATTTCAAGTTTCATCCTAAAAGACCACAAATCCCCCATCTCCCATAAGTGAGATCACTTAAGTCAGGATAAGAAAGCATTAAATAATGCTTAAATACTAATACTACTGCTGAACATAAAAATAAGATACTTTGGGATACATTGGTAACCAAACAGCTGCTGGGCCCCCATTGACTTCCATAGTATCTTATTTCCATACTATGAAAATTGTGATCATCATTTTTTCCCTCTACTGTGTCACAAGTAAAACGCCTTGTTGAATGTGAGTACACATTTGTACAATGGTGAATACAAATAGTGGGTCACATGTGACATCATAAGGCTTGGAATTTAGTGCATGAGTCTTGATAAGTTTTTTTTATGGAAGAATATTGGGTTTTTGGGGCAACATGAGGCTGAGTAAACCCAGACAGAATTTTCATTTTTGAGTATACTATAGCCTTAACTTCTATTTTTATATATCTATTGTTATGTAAAATAATATTTAGCTCAATCTATTCTAATGTCAGAATGTGAGTCATACAGTACATATCAGGTTGGAGCTACTCACAGCAGGCAAAGCGAAGAAAGAGATGCCCAGCAAAGCAAACCCTGCAGACAGAAGCCGCCCGGTCCAGGTCTGTGGAGTTTTATCGCCGTATCCAATGGTGGTGAGCGTGATCTGAAGAAAGATGTGAGAATATGAAGGGTCAACCTTTTTTATATGTTTAAAAGACTAGCTTTATATTGCTAAAGACTTCTCACAGACAGACAGCATTGAATTATTTGTCTGGTTGCAGGACCGCAGTGTACTTTAACACTCTACATATCACCTTCACTCATGTATGGAGGAGGAACAGTAACCTTTACACACTCTGACTGCATCTACAGTACATGACGGCCAGACATATATCGAATTCTGGCCAGGGTGCATTTGAAAGGCATCCAAACGCGCAGTAAATTCTGTCCATTTATGCCATGTTAAACACCCATAAACACCAATCTGCTTTCTGAAGTTACGGCCACACAGATGCACTGTATTACATCCATCTTTCAGCAAGAGAAATACTTTGGTGGCTCGTCAAAAACAAAATGGATCAGTCTAACATCTCGCACTCCTTTCCACACTCATAAGTGAGTGCTTTGGATTCTTGCAGGCAGGGGATACTCAAACAAAGGCCCGGCCAAAGCAAATTCAACACATCCAGTAAAAGTGAGTGATTTGTCAAATGCAAAGAGCACTGCGGCCTTTCACAGCGCTGTGAGGCAAAGACTAGGAGTGTGGGAGCTCACATACAAAGCCAGACTCCCGTTCTCCTGTTTTCCTCCACGGAAGCCTGCCTGTCAACTCCAGACGCTGGCTTGGGCTCAACCCAGAGTAAATACCGTGTGGCAGCATAATATTGGCCCACTGCTGGTTTGTCTCTGCATCTGAGCTCTACAGCAGAAGACCATACCCTCAACTGACCTCACATCTCCTCGAAACAGCTCTGTTTGTGCTTGGTAGGAGGAGGAAATTACATGCATTGATTTGTTAAAGCTGGTGAGGAACCATGACCAGTCCGGCTGTATGGACCTCAAACAAACCCTGTCAAAGCCTAGGGTTGTAACTCACTTATTGATTAATCCATAAAATACTGGCAATGTGCATTACTGAGCATCCTAAAACCAGACAGTTGGGGGTGGATTTATTGTATATAGATCTGAAAAAGGTTTTTTTGAGCATTTTCAGGAAAATGTACTCAGTTGCTGAAAGTGGTTAATTAGGAGCAAAAGGGATGCATTTAAAGTGGACTTACCGTACCCCACCAAAGAGCATCGGCATAGGTGGCAAACTGTTTGTTAAACTCTTTCTCCACCAAGTAGACCAAGAATGAAGAAAAGATCAGCACCAAGAAGCCAATGTACCAGGCGGTCACGAGTTCCTGAAACAAGCATCACAATATAAAACACCCAACTAGTCGTGTTTACAAAAATATTAAACTTTCCTATAGAAAAACAGCTTGGACCAGCCTAAAATGGCTTTCTGGTCTCCTGCTGGTCTTTTGGCTGATTTTGAATGGGTTTTGGGCTGATCATGCTGAGGGACTAGTTTGGTGACCAGCTTGAGAGGTTGGGAGATCAGTTTAAACCAGCTAAACTAACAAAGACCAGTGAAATAAGCTGGTTGAAGCTGTTTTTTTTTCCAGTTTGATCAGGGATGTCAGGAAAATGTAAACGCTTAAGCCTGAAAGGAGATAGAAATAAGTAACTCTGCTATTATATCGACCACAATGATTCATTGCGGGGACCCCTAATCTCTCCACTAAATGGTGGGTAACTGAGGACTGAGGAAGCGTGTGGTTTGGCTGCAGCCTGTGGATGGAGTTTCAGTCCAAGCAGTGCTGGAAAAAAGAGGTTGATTGTGGGGTCACATGTCTGCCTCGACATGAAAACTCACACGCAATGTCATGACCTGAGCTCATTTTCACCCTTAAATAGTGGTCTGTATACCTTGCTGTGAGCGTAGACTACAGATCCGAGCAGTTTCCAGGTACCGCCTCGCCTGTCCATACGCACCATGCGCAGGATCTGCAAAAAACGCAGACTGCGAAGTGCAGACGTGGCGAAAATATTGCCCTGGCTACCAGCTGAAACCACTGCGATGGATGCAATGAGCACAATGATGTCTGAAACACAAACACAGGAGACAGGGGTCATTTGTACGGGTTTACACCAAGAGAGGAAAAGAAATACTTTGATTAATAATTATAGCAGTCGGTCATTTAGAGGAGATGGAATCAGTGACTTATAGTCATTTTTATCTCACAATATCAATATCCCTTAACTTTACTTCAACACGGATTAAGACCACCCAGCTGTTTCAAGAGCACTGTCTACCTACATTTACATATAGGTAGATGTAAAAAAATATATAAAGCTTGCTGTTGATTTCTAAGACATCAGGAACAGAAAAAAAATATAGGCTGTTTCACTTGTCTGTTATGTCTTTCTCCCTGAGGTCAGAGACAGAGAGAGGGGCCAAGAGAGAGCAGAGAAGCCACAGCCTTACAGAACAGCATATCTAATCCTTCGCAGCACACAGAAAAACCTCTCCAGCTCCCAGCCATCTTAACCAGGGATAATATTGTTCTTTACTCAAATCACCTCCGTCATATTTTCCTGCTGAGTGTTACACTTGAGGTTTGAAATAAGAATGTTCTTGTGTCACATATGCTGAAGGTGGCCTCCTAAAAGTCTGTTATTTGAAATTTGAATCCTGTTGAAGGTTGCTACAAGGTGAAAATGGAACATTGAAGAACATGAGCAGATGGAAATGAAGGCAGCAGATTTGTGGTGCTTGTGAACAAAAGCCATACTACAAGATGAAAATCCAAAAATTGTAAGTTACCAGTTGAGAAACTTTAAAAATCATGAAAGGCACTTTTTTTCTCTCCTTGTCTTTATTTTGCTGTAAAAGGACTGGAACAATGTGTGTTGCAAAAAAGGTTTTTTATTGATAAGAGCCTTTCCATACTTTTGAAACGAGGTGAATTTACTATCTAAAGGAAAATCTGGTTACTTTTGACGTCATCTAGCAATCTAAAGCGGGTTTTAAATCACATGTGTGGAAGGTTTAATAATTGTAAATTATTAAATTATTAGATGTAATACCGTTACATCCATAATATATATATATATATGTATATACAGTGGACGAGAGAGCTCAACATGCTGCAAACTTCAGAAAGCACATGCAAACAGAAAAAAAACGACAACACATTAAGAAAACATCTTTATCAGTTTGACAACACAGGTGCTGCAAACACAGAAATGCGCTGCAAATAGCACGGACCACAACAGAAATGTTACAGGGGGACCTCCAAAAGTGACAAACCCATCTCAGTGTAACTCTAGCTAACATAGCATTAAAATAATGTTTCACAGTTTAAGTGTGTGATTCATCAGATTAATCTAATAATATCCAAAAGACCGTATGATCGGGTTGTTAAAATAAACACACACACACACAAAAAAACCCCTCACCTTTTAGTTCAGCGACAACATCTCTGCTCTGACCAAAAGCCACAGAACAGATAATCAGGTCCCAGATAGGTTTGTCACCTGAGCATTTTCGTTGTGGTCCGTGCTGTTTGCAGCGCATTTCTGTATTTGGTTGCGTTGTGAGAATTTGCAGTTTGCATGTGTTTTTTTTCTGTTTGCATATGTTTTCTTAAGTTTGCAGCGCGTTGAGCTCTCTCAGCCACCGTATATATACATTATAGATATATAAATTATGCAAAGGCCTTTACACAATTTTTTTAATGGGACACGTCAAATAAATGTGCTGAGCAGGGAGTGGAAATTGTTTTCTTTTTCTCTCTGTTTCATAATTCAGAGTTAGTCTCAGGGCTGATGGGATGCTGATGGAACTCAGCCTCCTAATGAATGGAGATGAGGTTCAGTGCATGACACACAACACACTGATATATTCACGCTAGAGTCTAAATTACCCTCATACAACACAACACCACGCGTAATAAATATAAACAGCACTGGTTAGTTATTGCCTGTAATTCCTCATTGGTTAGTTATTGTCTGCTCTTCTCCATTAAAGAATTACAAGAGAACTCTCACAGTCATTAAGTATGTTTGAGTCAGTGATCGATTTGGAGCAGAGGTGCTATCATTACCCCATCGAGCATCCGTCAACATCCACACCAACACCGCAGATCCATCACCCTCTACAAACACACATATAGAGAGCACACTCAAAGAATGCATTTTTTTATCCTACCGATGACACAGAATGGTTTTCTTGCAAAGCGCAGTCGTCCTTGCCATCCCCTGTAGCGACAGCAACATCCAGCTGACCAGATCCGAATGATGTACTCCAGACCGAACACAACAATCATCACAAACTCCTGCAAAACAAAGCACTTTTCATGACATCAGGTACATCACTAAATATTTGGAAAATTATTAAAGCTAGCTCTCTTATTGTTATTTTCTTTAATTTTAGGCATGAATGTATTACATACATACTGTAAATACTGTACACACACACACAGACACCATGATACACCACCGGAGGCCTAGCTACTGTAACATAATTAACCTATCAGCTAATCCATCATTGCCACATTCCTTGTGCTTGCTAATTGCAGTGTTAGAAAAACCCCAGTTGAGTTCACAGTCTCCATGCATAGATTTTATAACACAGAGAAACAATGCACATGGTAAACTTCTCACTTATTCTCATTGTGCTTACAATCTGGTCATCAGTTGAAACATTCATGCTTTTGGATTGCCTGGCACTGATTCGTACGTAGTGGGAAACAAAACACTAATTAACAAAAAATAAAGGGAAAAAAAATCAAGTGAGCGAGGGAGTCAGTCAATAAATAAATAAATAAATAAATGTTCAAAGATTTATTTGAACATGTTGCTTAAAATAGTGGAAATAGACTAAAATTAATTTAAAATTACATGAGAAAAAATAAACTTTAAATAAAAAGTCTGGCTTTAATACTGCCTGGTTTTTTAAATGCTTTTATAAATAATGAAATAAATAATAAAAAAATAAATACATCTAATAAATAAATCTAATGGGTTGATAAAAATTGACCTCAAAGATTTATACTATATTTATCCTATATTTAGTAATGTTTCTTTAATATATATGTTTTAATATGTATGTAAATATAAATAATATTTTCTATGCATGTTCAGATTTCACTTTTCTTCATTTATATTTTAATGTCTCCTTGAATTTTGTTTTATTCATTAAACAGAAAGAGAAAATCAAATCAAATTTGTGTTGGAAAAACTCTCTGATGGAATTCAATGTGAAATTGTTTATGTTTTAAAAAACTAAATGGCAGTTAATATGTTGATGATGATGTTGAGAATATTTTTTCTGAATATCAAGTCCTCTTTGCAGCTGCTGATTGACTAATCAACCTTTTCCCAGGTCACATTTCACATTTGCCCCATCTCTGAGGGGTAAGAGCCCTGTGATAGGCTTTTAAACTGTCCTGTCCTGATCCCCTTTGACAGCCGATCTGGGCTTCCCACGGCTTGACATAACACTGTTTGCTTATCCTGAGCACTATCTGATACTGGAGGCTGTGCAGGTCCTGCTTTCCCACCAGTGGGGGTAGACGCCATCCTCTCCTGCTTTCAGGTCAGCTTAGAGTCTCTAAACGTCTCTCAATACAGCCTCTTTAACTGAAACAGGAACACCTTGGCCAGCTCCACCAAGCGTCCGGTGGGACTGAGGTGCTCAATCACTAAAAGAACCATGCTGCTTTCTGCTGTCACCTGAGAGGATCCCATCAGCCAGTAAAACATCTCAGTAAAAGGATTAAACCAGCCCAGCATAATACAACATGTATCAAATGGCCTAATCCAAGTAATCATCATTTTTGGAGGGATCTTTGAACACCAGACCAGAGAGAAACACTGAGAACTTGTTTTAAGACCTGAAGTCAACAACAAATCAAAATTGACCTTCGCTGACCCTACAACCCTGGTCTTAAGAGCCACAATAATGATAACTATAACAACTTTCCAACACTACTATTCCTCTGTGTTGTTATCATTATATATATGTAGCACGGTCTTCCAGAATAACAACATTTAATTGTAATAAATCACGTTTGTGAAAATTCATTTTCAATCAATTCATTATATCGTCCCTCAATAAAAGTATTAATTTCTTTAAAAAACAAACCCCAACTTTGAAAAGTAGTAATGCTGACATCACTGACAATTGCTCAATTGTGAGTTAGTGACTTTAAGCAAATTCCCCCCTTACAATCAATTCAAGTTCCAAGTCTTTCATTGTGGGCAATTTGTTTCTATACAGTAAGTAAGTTTGTGTGTCTCACCAGAATAAGGAGACAGTGATTGGAGAGGTCCATATGAGCAGGGATGGTGGAGAATACAGACAGAACCAGACAGCCAAACACCAAAGTGAACCTGCCAGGGAACAAAAAAGAAAAACATTACTCACACAGCTGAAGTAACTGTATCCTGTTCTGTGTGACTTCACCTGAGCAACTGAGAGATGGAACTGAAGGTTTCTTTGTTCTGATGTGAAAGCACCTTAACAAATCTCAGGATGAACCCTGTGAAAGAACGCAGAATGAATCTGAGAGCTTTCAGAGAGGCATTAGATCGCAGTTGAATCCGCTGCTGTTATTCTACAGCTCTTTTAGCAACTGACCAGTAAACGTAACAGCTCTTGAATGACACTCTCGCATAAAGAACTTCCCGAACAAATCAGCGCTTTCAGCATCATTGAAGCGGGCAAGGTTTCACTAATGATAGATGTGTGTGTGTAACTGCACACACCACACACCCTCTGGCTTCTCTGCTGTTGTCTGAGAGCTATATACAGGAACATACAGAACATGCATTCTCCTGCTGTCCCTTTGGCGCAGTATACTGTATCTGTCCCATCTCCCTTTTGCTCTCATCCTGTAGAAACAGGCCATTGTGAACATTGGCCTGAGGTGAAGAACAGAGATGGATTCTTCATTTTCAGAAGCAGATGCAGCTGTGCGAGACGTGCAGCCGTATGCTGTCTGAGTGAACTAGCAGACATCACTGTGTCTTCCAGCAACTGCTGTCCTTGTGCTTCCTGTAAATACATTGTGTCTGGGAGCCTGTTTTTTACATCCAGCAGTCTTCTGTATTTTACCTTTAGCCTCAAACTTCTTAATTGAAAGGAACCATACTTTGCAATATTGTACATTATTATTATTTCTTTTCCATCTCAGCTCCACTTATAATTGTTTTCCTGTATGGTAATTGTTCACATGACCATTTCTGACCCTCTCGCTCTTGTCAGTGAAAGATTTTTCAGCACAAAGGCACATGTAACCATATTAACTAATTCTTACTTTGAACATATAGTGATGCTACATAGCAAATATTAAGTAGATTTCAACGCATACAACACACATAGTCTTTCAAAAAAGCATTTTATATAAAACAACAAAGAATGATGGATCATGCAAAGCCATTACTTGGATAAAAACAAAGATATCTTTTGGGGGTTGATGCAACATAAATGCACTAAGCAGTGAATATAATGGCGCTTTTTATTCAGTCAATCTGACTAAACGATTTGAACAGTTTATTTGCCATTCCATTCCATGTAGATTTTTGAATTTCAAATACACTTTAAAGAAGTCATTGCGTAAAATTTACAGTAAAAAACGGCAGCTGTGGTTGACAGAATTCGACTTTAAAAATAGGGTTTTTAAATTTTTTTAGGTTTTACAGTTTTAAGTTAAATTTATAGTTAAATACCCTAATTTCATTAACTGATATAATGTTAATAAACCAACATGAACCAAAGCCCATCACAAGCAGCTTTTAAATGCAGTATAAACATTTATAGAAGGTGCTCAGTGTCATTCACACAAACATCCTTTGAACAAACAACCTTATTTTTAAACAACAATTTAAACAACCTTTGAAATGCAATGCAGGGAATTCTGGTCAGTTTACAAATTTTCCCTGTAAATTTTACAGTAATTTACCATTTTCACAGTTTTTTTCTCTCGTTAAAATCATGGTCTTTTTTTTTTACAGTGTATATGTAATTTAAAATGGCCATTTGCAACATCTATATTTCAGACTGCCGTTCAATTTTAAATGTATGTAAATTAGATATGATAGCTCAGTTATAACCGGGAATCCTCTGTTTAATACAGCTTTTAAGCTGTTGTTCATAAGTTTCTAAATACAACGATTGATTCCTATATGATTAATCTAGCTGTACACTTTTATTTCTAAAGAGCAAGGCAGAGCTCGACATCCATGATACGTCCATTTTAATGCATGAAAAGACTCATTTGTCTCTATTTTTTTCTAAATATTTGAAAGATCATTCTATAATTATTAATGCAGCAACACTACTGTTGTAAGGCCCAATTGAGCATCCTACTTTAAAGGTTTGAGAGGTGTTTATTTACTGGTTGTGTATCTGTCTGTAATCAAAGACAAACTAGTTGTGGCATTTGTATGTAAGTGTGTTAACAGCTGCTATCACAGTCGTGCTGACAGCTCTCACCTGTTTCTCTGTCTTTCTTTTTCTTTTTGTCAGTGAGACACAGTCTGTCTGACCTACTCCTCACCCTTTTAGTGCTTGGCTAACACATGCACACCCACACAAACCAGACTCTTTCGGTTAGTGTGAGGGCTTCTGTGAATCTCATAACACTCCATAGTATTACAATCCCCAAAGACTGGATCGTGACAGAGTTTATGAGTCATTGCAGGATATAGCGCTTTCCATATCCTGGTGGTAATAGCACACCACAACCATTACACTCAAACTGGTGTCGTGCTATTCAACTAGAACATGTTTATTGCATTTAAACATGCATATGGACAAATGCACACACACACACACACACACACACACACAATGTGCCTAAGAAAAGGGCTTCTGCTATAGTCATTACTTTAACCCAACAGACGCGCAAAACAGTAGCAGAGATTCAAAACACATTCTGAGACCAACAGTGAAAATGCATCTATTTTGCATTCCTTTAATATTTGCTTAATTATATTGTCAGCACAAATATTTGAGCAAAAAGTAAAAATGTTGACCCATTTTGCTTTGCTTTGCAGTCTGAGTGCTTCAACTGAACCAAGAAGCATTCAAGTATAAATGAAAGCAGTCACAGGCTTTTGCATTATACGCGCACTCAGACTCATTTGTCAGAGCTATTTGAAAGATCTCTCAAAGTCAGATGTGGGGGGAAATTAACATACTGGACCAGAAAGAAATGACTTTTTTGAAAAACAGCTGCAGGTACCAGTTCTCTCCTAAACACTGGGGCCAGACAATGTGTCTTTTAGCATTCAGAGCCATGTGGTCACAGTGCCAGGCTCCCACAGACCCAGATATCTGAGCTTTCAAAGCCCTGAACCACAGGGACCTCTTTCCACCAGCAAGACAAAACACAGCACCAACTACCAATTCAGCGCCCTCTGTGTGTAAATGTGCAAGAGAGTGTCTGTATGCAAATGTCAGCTTGCAGTTTTGTTGTATTGTTGTTTTGCAATGCAGCAGACTGAGAAAAAGAGGGTGGGAAAGGTTACAGTAGCATTTAGCGGGCTGAACACCTGTTTCTGTTTGCGTCTTTGTGTTTTTGGGTTTGTGTTGATTCGATTGCCATTTTGACTTTGAGGAGCATTCAAACAGACAACGATGACATACTCGGATTTGGAATTTCAAATATTTCTCCATGAGCCAGGTCACCTGCAGTGTGTGCTGTCTGATCAAACATGACATGGTAGAGGGCGGTGTTCCTGTCTGCCACACCAAACAAACACACAATCAAACTATGTGAAGAACAGCATTTAATAAAACTGAACACAAACTGATGAACACAACTAGGAAGAATTAAAAAAAAAAAGTAAGAGTAATCCAGCATCTACAATACAGCCAGATGAGAGACGAGAGCAGAAAAAATATAATTTTTTTAATTAGATAAAAATGAGATAAGGGGAGAATTGAAGAGATGTTTTGAGAAAATGCAACAAGATAAAGGTTTTGAAGACAAGAGACGTTTTGTGTTGGGATGCTTTTCAGATGGTTGGCTGGTTTAGAGCTCAGCGTTCCTGACAAGATGAATACGATAATTCATTTTCCATTGGATTAATGTAAAATATAGCATGAGTAATCCAGCATCCACAACACCATACAGCCTGAGTTATAATGGCTGCTCTGTGAATTATTGAATGGCTTGTACAAATAGCCTGTGGACATCTGGCTCTGATTTGGCTTGAGCCTCTAATGGTTCTCCTCCGTCTGAACAGGAAGGTCTGGACACTGGCTGCTGTTTCCACTGCAGCTGGAACAGAGCGCAAAACACAACTCAGCTCTGACCGGAGCTTTACACGAGCCCTGGGTTAATGACAGCAATAACACACAATCAGGAGGTGGCACTGAATGTCCCTGCGCTGCCCTGACATCTTCAAAGCCACTGGCTATTGATTGATGCTTCCACGATCTAATGGGCTTTTCACAGGTTACACAGGGGTCTGAGTAGCGATAACGTAGTCTAATGATTCAGATTCAGTCAGGTATTTTAGCAATTCACTTTAAAGAAACAGCTAAAATCATTACAGTATAGGAGCAAGGAGTTTGACTGACAAAACTGAAACAGCTAGCGTCCTTGATGTTTGCCGCGATTTACAGTGAATAACTTCTTAATCACAAATCCAGAGTTCTAGTGTATGAAAGTAAGAAGGAATGAAAGATCAGCAGCAGACAGAGTGGAGGGAAAATGCTTGTATTACTTGCAATCCAGATGCTGAATATGTTTATGCGAGAGCATGAGCTTGTATTTATTTGATAACTGGACACTGCCTGTATGTCATTAGTCATTAGAAGTGTTACGCTGTGCTAAATTAAAGCTGCTTTTTTTTCAGTCTGCTGCGTTCCTGAGCATTCCTCTGGCTGGCTGAACGCAGGCCTGTCATGAATAATTAGGGCTGTCATCTAACACTGCTTGTTGCTGTTCCAGGTTCAGTGAAGCCAGTCATGAGAACGAAACCTTGCCATGAAGTCAAGCTAAGGAAGCAGGTCAAAACTGACCGCTACTGCATCTACACGATTCCCTTAAGAACTCAGGTCTTGACACAGCTTAAATTTTGTAATCATAACTCAATGCTTCTTTTGAAAACCCTCAAAACTAGCACACTGGCATTCAAGCCATAAACAATTCAGAGAGCAATTAGATTTCTTTTCCTGAAGGAAACACAAGTGCTTGCATCTGCAACGCGTCTTGTTTTCTGTCAGCTGCTCAGAAGAGTTTGTACAATTACTGTACCATTCAAGACCAATCACAATTCAGTATGCAAATAGACGCAAGGCAGAAGACCAAAGTACAATTCAACAAAGTGCACAATGACCTCATCACTCTTGTTTCTTGAATGCTGAACATTGTATTCTATTCTAACAGTCAGAGCAGTTGAAAGTCAATGGGAGGTTTTCAAAAAAGAAATCTGCTCAGTTTAAACAGATTGCTGTAAGTAGTTCACGCTGAACTAATTGTAGAAGTTTTAAAACCTGGGTTTGGGATTTAGAATAAAACTAGAATAACTGAGGACTATCAATATAGTGCAGCCATGGATTCACTATAAAAAGAACACAGGCCAGTCAGGCGTATGCTTATAGCTGGCAGGAAAAGACGAGTTTGTCTGAGTTTAATTGTTCTCAAATTGCACTGGGGATTTTTAATGAACTTCGTTAAATGCCAGCAAACAGACTATATGGCTATTTGAGGTGGCAGCATGCAGAGCTGATAAAAGATGAAGCCTAATAATAGCTCACTAAGTTTTCAGAGAAGTTTTAATGTGGCTGCATGGATGCAGGCCTCCAGAGAGATTGTGAATACAGAGCAGTGCATTTAAATCAATCTAATCACAAGAACAAATACACAGACTACTTTATATTATATAAAGTAAATGACCACCGTGAATGAATTTCTTTGATCTATTGTCCTTCCACCAGGAACTGCTGAGCATGTTTGAGGATTTGAGAATGAGGACAACTACAGAGGTGTGTATCAAAGAGAAAAGCAGGGATCTACCTTCAAAGGACTGAACAGATATTTATTGTCATACCTTTGACCACCAAAAAGTACATCTTGTTCAACATTTTTAAATATTTATGGGATGTATTTCACAGCACAAAATCCACAAAATCAATTCCAGCACTTCAGAGTTGTGTGTTTGTGCATATAGTAGCGTGTAATGTATATGTATAAACAAATGTGTCTGTATTTTTATATTAATATATATATATTTATTCCGCAAGTTTGCAGTAAAGATGCTAATCTTGAGAAATTTTCCATTTAAATAATACTATAAAACCTAGACAAAAAAAATCTAAAAAATAAACTTTATAATAAGGTTTTTCTTGATCACCAAATTAAAATGCATATTAAATTGTTCTGATCACAACACAAATAACAACATTTCACAATATTATAGTTTATACTGTATTTTTCGATCAAATAACCTACCAACCCTTAAAGCCCTTTAAGTGTATACCTTTTATCAGTATTAATTTACAAATATTAAAAAAAAATAATAATAATAATAATAAAAAACTTTCTGCTGATGCCTAATTATATTCTGTCCACCACTATTTTATTCTTATATTTGCCATTTAAATTTTTTTGTGTTTTTATTTTCTGACAATGCTATGTTTCTATCAGTATTATAAATAATAATACAACTGTTTCTGTTCTTTAAAAAGTACATTAAAAGAGTAACCACTCCAAAAAATAAAAATGGCAGCGTTTAAGTGATACGACTAATATTATATCCGAGATAACAGAGACAAACACTGAACACACCTGAAACTCTATAAGGTGAGAAATGATGGTGTTTTTAACATGAGGTTGAGTCTAATCAGGCATGGTGCTGTCCAAGGTCCTGAAGCTGATCACATAATGCCACTGTTGCATCAATACGATGTTCTGGCTACAGCACACGCAGGCTGAATCAGGTTCATGACCATATAATTTTAGGAAAGAACATGTCGTGTTAAAATATTTTTAACATTACCACATAGTCTCAAAGTGAATCAAAGTGAACTCAAACTGTGCAAATAGGAGTTCAATAGTTTAACAATTAAACAAATGATTAAGTATATTCTATAATATACAATGTTATATTCTCTCTGTTCTACATTTTAAGCGAGTAAAGTACTGTTTATGCATAGTTTCCATAGTTTTTGAGACACATTTTCCAAAAATACCAGCAGAGCTCCTCGTCCCGCTACAACTCCAAGTACTTTTACAGAGGGAGGCAGTTCCCTAATCTCTTCTTTATAGACAAATAAAACACAATGTAAGCCCATAAAGTTCACACAGCACCATCGTAACTGCAGCTTCCCAGACACCACAGTGGTTGGGTTTCTTTTTAAGCCTCACTTCACCGGGAAGGAGGGCGGAGGTGAGGATGAGCTATGCCGTTCCGCCCCTTTCCGCCTCCAGCAGTTTGTCTTGAGGTGGACAGGGAGCAGGAACAGACAGGATGTTCCCCTGCCAAAAGTCTATTAACTAATCCTGCTGTTTATACAATCTACTCAAGTGTCTTACAAGGCTGATCGGCTAGATGAAACATGCTGTTTCATTTCTAAGCAACTACTTAACAAAACACAAGGCAGCCATAGGCATCCAAAGCCTTGAGAGCATCCAGCTAAAGTTCACTGAAGTGAATGGAAACACTTAATCACTTAAATAATAAAAAAAAGAATCATTTATAATCATTCATTTAAATAACCTTCGTTGAGATTATGATGGTCATTACTAAATCGTTTATAATGTATGTGCATATTGTTGCTGTAGGCACAAATGTAATATATGAATCGTTTTTGCCTTTCATCGTTTGTGAGGCTTTTTTGGATTTTCTTTCTCTTATGCTCAATAAAAACATAAACAAGATGTATTTTAAATAATAGTCATAGTTGAAATAATCATCCTAATATGTTGATTTGGTAAAACATTTATTATCACCAAAATGATTGTGCTGCATACACTGTGATACATTTTTACAGGGTTCTTCTTATTAGTAATGAGTTATATTTTAAATAATATTGGTTTGTAAAATGATAAAACACTACAATTTACTTTAATAGCATTGATTTCTTAAAAGAAAAACGTACTGCAAAATTTTGAAAGTTAGTATACAAAGAAATCTGCATAATTTTTGAGTATCTACTAGCAAATGTAAAATTGAAAATAATATAGCAAAAGCTACGAATAGTATGTCATCTGAATATGCACAAACTTTTGTTTTTAGACTAGTAAAGCATCCGATTTCTGTAAAATATATTTTGGTACAAAGCTGTAAGATTCAACTTTCATTGGTAGCAAAAAAGAGCTATCCTATAATATCCTTCTTTGAGAACAAGAAGGAGCAACTAAAAGTACACAAAGGAGAGTTAGTGTAATGATTCTTATGTGTATTGAACGTCACCCGCGTGGCTGGGGAACGGAGCCAAATTTCCATGATGCAGCATAGCTTGGCTTTGAAGGTGTGGGCCAGGAGACATTTTGCTCACCCTCTTTCTCTCCCTCCCTCCATCTTTTCCTTTCCTTTCCCTTTTGGGTACCATTAAGAGAAGTGGGAGGAATCGGCACAAGCTGTTTTCCATGTGATGAGCACAAATCCTGCACTAACAGGATCCAGACCCGGGGAAGCTGGTGAGCTCTAGCAGCTGACAGGGTTCATAAACGCTCCTGGCATTGAGGGAAACAGCAGCAGGTTCTCATCAAACACCAAACAGCCTCTCCTGTACTCCCTTACTACCTCAGCCTGTCTCATTCTCCCTCTTTCTTTCTGCTTCACAGTTGTGGGTGCTAACCAGATGTCAGCTTGTGTCCTACAATGCAAACTATCACACAAAGACAAAGAAAAAACAAGAAGGTGGAGACAGTCTCACTTCTACAGTGGTCTCAGGGGATGTTTAGTCTAACAATGATTCTTATCAACAAATATAAAAGACTTAGGAAAAGTGTGCATATCAAATTTTGAATATCATTTTAACCTACTTAAATTTCAATGGTTCTGTAATCAGGAATATTATATATATATATATATCACATTATTTTAATTAGAAAATAGATCAAAAATATTTTTAAAATATCTATTAATTTTTTGACATTTTTAAAATAAAGCTCATAAAAGCTTCATTCTGAATGCTATGATTTGTTAGATACAAGTGTCTGGCAAATGCATAAATGTAAATGTATAAAATACAAAATGTATAAAATTGTATAAAATAGAACTTGCATTGCAACTACCTAACCTTAAATGTAATGAGACAAAAGAATAGATGCCGAGGTTTAAGCCAAGACTGTAAGCACTGAGCCGTGATGAGATAACAGTTAGTGCTACTGTGCTGTCTGTGACCGCAAAAGGAGCTTAGCAGCCACTTTAACCAAAGGCAGTGAAGAGAAGCGGTCCTCAACAAGCTACCCATTTACTGAGTCTCACTCTGCTCTACATATGTTCTTTAGCTTTTCCTTCTTTTCATCAGTCCTACATTTCATTTCCTGTCTTCTATGGCTGCTCTTTACAGCTCTTAACCTACGCTATCAAAAAAGAAAAAACTAAATTGAAACCACATAAAAGCTTATATCAGGCTGATTTAAAAGGAAAGAACATATCTAAAAATCATTTAGCAAAAGAAGTGCCAAAGATTGCTTAGAAAAGAAGAGCTGCTGGTGGAATTCATCAATCTTCTATTGCTCAATAAGACTTCAGACAGATGGAAATCTCCATCATTTACAAACACTTTGAACTCAATCACCCCAGAAAGTTCAACCGCACCATGAAACCGCACACTCACCATCGCTGCGGGCGGTCCCGCTCCACTAGCTCCATTAAACGCACAAACGCGACAAATCACAAATGTTCACAGGAAAGACTCTGTCACGGCTGGCTGTGCTGTGTCGACTCGCTTCCTCTGGTTGACACAGGTAAATTAGAAAGGGAGACAAGAAATAATCCAGGAAGAACTTGAGACATGCTTCAAGGAAGGATAGGAAGGAGAGAAAGAGTCATTGCAGCTTAAACGAAGCTAATGTGTGTTTAAGGAAGCTTTTTACTTAAACACACACTCTCTTTTTCTGTCTGTGGAAGAAGATTGTAGGATAAGACGGAATGGTCAAGGATTCCAGCTCTGGGTGGATGGAGTGAAAATGTCTGATAAGAAAAGCTCAGAAAAGTCTGTCACCTACTGTCACAATTAGATGCTTTAATTGATAGAAATTAATTATTTAACATGTAATATTTGGAATTTTTTGACAGCTAAATGCCATCCA
>JAUYWG010000047.1:12719397-12754693 GCA_034779775.1 Enteromius afrohamiltoni
TATATATATTTATTTTTATTTTTTTCATTTTTGGATAAGTAGAAAAATAAAAAGAAACTGAATTTATTTAACAAATAACAAATAAACTATAGTATAACAGTATGTAAATATGCAGTACATAACATCCATAATACTTAAAATATTGTGGCCAAATAATGGCAAGCGTCAACCCACTTTTAAAGCTGCCTATGATTATGGTCTCTGTCTCACTTTCTTTTCATCCCAATGCAGTTTTGCCCCTGGTGGGCCTCTCACACTTTGCTAATGCATGGGGTCACTGCAAAACCCACTAAAGTGTTCTCCACAGCTTGCTTTAATTGGACTGTTTACAAGCAGTGTGCCGAAACTCTATTGTAGACTTGGGGTTAATTTTCACCCCGGCTGCAGCAGTAAATCTGCCGCATCAGAGAGGGATTTTCATCACTGGAGAAACCACAAGCATCATAAGAGCACATGAAAAGCTGGTCGGGCAACAGCAAAACTATATTGACACCAAATTGTATTAACATGGGAAGATTATGGCAGAATTGTCTAAAACTAAAACAGCTGATGAGGTTTTTCCAGTCTTATCTGCGCGTAAAAGAGTTTCCACTCAGTAGCAGAGTGACAGAACACACACACGCTCAGTTCCAGACGTATGTCTATACAAACGCTCACATCTTCCCTTCTACCTCTGGCTTTTTATGGCATTAATGATATTTTGAGGGAAAGCAGATGGGCCAAATCTGTCAAGCTTGTATTGACATTGTCCATGTAAGGATACAGTAGCCAGGGAGCCTGTCTATCCAAGCTCTCTCGCTCCATCTCATACATGCGCACACACACACACCTCTCTCTTTTTGAACATAAAAAAGGTATCATTTTGAAAGTGTTGCTACCCTTCCCCCGACTTGCAGTGCAAGTAGTTTACGGTTGATGTATGGTGTAATGGCTTGTGAACGTGTGCAGAGCAGCTGGCATCACAATTTAGTGCAGTCCAAAATTTTGTAATAATATTATAAGATATTCATTTTCCCTTATGGATTCCACTGTATCTAGGCTAAAACAATACATTAATAATGAAAATCTATTTATAGCCCATATAAACCCTGCCTACTTATAACTCCCTCCCTGTTCCTTGAAAATATTCTAAATCTGACAAGCAGCACATGGTTATACGGCACACTAACCTCTCTGCACAACTGTAATCTAGCTGTAGAAGATTGGTCACTCTAATGGCGCTCCACAGGATCCTGCGGAGTACGGTTTAAGTGACCTCAGTAATGCATTTCAAATATTGCACGGCTCTCTAAAATAATTGACTTTAATTGGTCAATTGTGGTGTACTGTCATCAAATATTTTTGTATAATGATCAATAAAAAGCATATTTGACTATTGTCATGGGCAGCCAATTTCCTACACAGTAACGGTTTCATGTCCACTTTGCATTTTGGTCCTGATCGCCCTGCCAGAGTTCATTTTGTTATAATGGCCAAATAACTGCACATTATCTCTTGCTTACTCCATTTGTCTCATGTTTATGGTCTTTCCTCTTTCTACAGGTAGAGAGAAGGTGGGTTGATGATGCAGGTACATTCTACATTCTGATACGTTCAGTGTGGACATGTGTCTTTGTTAAGCACAGTGTGATCTTTCCCCTATTTACAACACTTCTTGGGAATTAAGGCACATCGATTGGAAGTAGATGAAGAAAAAAAAAGGGTGAACAAGAATCCAAAAACACTTTCTCTCCTGGGAGGTGTTATTCAGTGGCAGATTTGACATAGATTGATTTGTGTCATTTCCTGAGTGAGGAAGCCATTGATCCTGCACTGACCTGTTCACCGTAGCATCTGCTTTCATTAGCAAAGCAAGGGCTGTGTGGAGACCCACCAGCGCAGGAGCCACAGGGAATAGCACACCTCCTTAACACGGCCATCTATCACAGCCGTTTACCCTGCCCAACAAACATGCACCGATCAATACTGCAACCATCACCCCCCACCACCCTAACGCTCTCACACATGCACATATATAAAGTACTCAGTGAGTAACACAGCAAACACTTCCACAAAAACACAAAATTGTCTGCTTTCAATTATACTCATAAGACACAAGTTGATTTTTCTTTCATCAGTTAAATGATCTGGGCTATAAAACCTATATGACTTCAATAGCTCTAAACTGCGACTTTATTGTCAACAACTATCTATTTCTATGATGATAAATGATCAAACATGTTAATATGATTTTACTTTTTGAATAGTATTTGACTGAAACCAAAAATGTTCAAGCTAAGTATTTTCTTATCCCACCAAATCCACTTTTTACTCACATTTGGCACTTGCGAAGTGTTAACATGAGACCCTGAGAAAAACTAAACTGAGAACTGTCCTGAGCTGTTAAACAGAACCCACCGAGGAATAAAATTGCATTTTTGGAAGAGAAAAATACCTCATATGAGATACAAGATAAGTAGAGCAGGTGGGTTTTCTGCAACAGCTGTGGGTTTGGTCATCAGCATGAGAGGTACCAAATAGCACATACTGAATAAGGAACAGGTTATGCAACACGCTGGTCTTGCTTTATAGACCGGGTGAGATAATGGATAATGTTATGCAATGTTTGTTTACAGAGAAGACTAGACAAGAAGAGATGCCCTTAGGCAGGGGGAAAAAAAATCTGTAGAAATATGAAACAAGGGAAAGAACCCATTCTTGTGGAAGTAGCGTGTAAACTACTGAAAATTGTCAGAAACAAGGTTTGACACAGGAAAGGAATATATAGCAGGTGGTGTAAATGGAATAACACAGGCCTCAATGGGTTAGGAAGGAGAGAGAAGACATTGGGAGAGAAAGAGGAAAGGGAAATGAGACATTCACTGCTAAATGAGTAGTTCACTGAAGTATGGCATAATCTACCTGCTGGGCATGGAAATAGAGAGGGAGATAAAGTGGCTTCTCTCAGGACTAACATTACTATACCGCAGCTCTGTTGCTGCAGGATTAATAGGGTTATATCTCTGGTTAGACTGGACCATATAGCGTGCTATTCTTTCTGGGACTTCAGTGTCCTAAAGGAAGACGCTAAGATCTCCACACACCATGCACCTGAGCACAGACACACCTGACTGCTCATAATCCCAAAACATTTATGGTGTTTTATGTCATTTTATTATGGTTAATTCAGAATCATTTTTGGTGTTTTAAAATATAACATTAGGTTGGAAATTTGATTAAAATTACAATTTAAATGTAATTTGGGAAGCTGTGCATATGTAACAACACCATACTGTCAGAGAGTGTCCAAATATTATTTTTACTCATACACTGCGATATTCACTATGCATCAAACAAGCTAAAGGTCTTGCTAGATTACAATACAAAAGCACAGCACTTCCAGCACCTTATGTAAAAAGCAGCTCACAATCAAACCGTGTGTGGGCTGATTTGAAATTACAAGTAATAACAGTGACTCCTCGGGGGTTCAGTCATTAGTGCAACCGTGGCTTTTTCCATCGTTCTGAATGCTTGAGTTTCTCATCAACATCTGTTACTTCTGCAAAACACAAGGAACCTGGAGCTCATTCAGGAGCAAGGAATTAATTTAATGGAGCTTATTTATAACAGGGCCCACATTACTATCAATATCAATGATTCCAGAATAATGCAATTAGCAGAGCGAGACACGAGAAGCAGCATTCCGATTCATAGGACCCCTATGCAGTATTCACTGCTCACTAGATTTTATATTTTATACATAAAATAACATTATATTAATTAATATTACAAACTAAATAAAATATATTAAAACATTTATAAAACAAGAAATTAAAGTAAACATGTCCGTTCTGATGAAAATCGATTTTAAAAAGTGAATACAATGATGCAGAATAACCTGTCGAGCACAGTCGCAGGATGCTGACTCAAGTTCAGTCTTGTCCGTACGTTATTTGAGAGGATAGGATTAAAGTGTAGGCACGATTAGATGAAGAATATATAGCAGGTCTGTTTCTGGTGTGTGGCGTAAGGGTAATGTCCCTCCATATTTCTGTGAGCTTTATTGGCGGAACAGTAAAGCAGTGTCAGACCAATGCTGACTAGATCTTTTATATGCTGATCTCCACAGAGGCAATCCCCCATCAGCCCCCAAAATAGCAGCAGGGCCATCCATCACCTGGAGAAGAGGAAACTCTATCTTTATCCTGCACAGAAGCAGTGAAAAACTGAAAAATCAGACTGATCTGTCTATCTATCTATTAGATAGCGTGTAAATTAAAATGACAGCACTGGTTAGGTTTTTTTGTTAAATGTGTGTGACAGTAATTGTGACACTTGACTTGCTCACTAATTAGATGCAGTCAACACTGATTAGTCCTACATATATAGAATATATAAATGTAATATAAATGTAGGAAATTCCATTAGAGGTTAATGAAAATCTACACTGAAGATGACACACACTAATTACCCTAGACTAGAGAGGTCTATGTGCGTGTATGTGTGTGTGTGTGTGTGTGTGTGTGTGTGTGTGTGAATATTCAATTGAACGTTCAGTCTGAAATGAGCTCTGACTCCACAACTAAACCTGGAAATGTAGGCAGCCCCTGACTAATAGGAGTCTTTTTATAGTTTTTCCTAGGTCTGAGATGTGTGATGAATGCAGCTGATCTCAGCTGACAGAGAGGAAGAGAAAATGTGATAGGCTGCAAGATAAATGAACCGGACTGATTGGCAAACAAAAATATACATAGCCACAGGGGATGACACTTGGATAAAGTCACTTGGACAATATCCAAAATTACAGT
This sequence comes from Enteromius afrohamiltoni, assembly GCA_034779775.1. Classification (NCBI taxonomy): domain Eukaryota; kingdom Metazoa; phylum Chordata; class Actinopteri; order Cypriniformes; family Cyprinidae; genus Enteromius; species Enteromius afrohamiltoni. The sequence goes on from JAUYWG010000047.1 coordinate 12,724,185, forward strand.
GTATATGTGTGTGTACACATAAATCAAAATGTAAAAAAGTATAATTCACGATCATTCAATTTAAATTGACCATTATGAATGGAGTTTCATAGCATTTTAATTGCACATTCGTTCACTGCATGCCGGTTCAAATTCTCTACTTAATTCTGAATGACGCACAAGCCTGTATTATTGTTCATCTTACCAATTCCCGTAATACAATCTCAGGTTCTGTAGTCCTGAACACATCTCACATCTCTGGCATCAGGTCAGATGGGAATAGGAAAATGTATAGAACCTAGCAATCAGAGGGCCTCAGTGAGAGAGAATGGAATGGAAAAAACGACATCCACTTGTCATGGCTTTTAAAAGCAAATCAGAATTAAAGATGTCAGGGGAAATAAATCTTTCCCCATTTTCCAGTCATTCCATCTCAGTAAGATAAGAACAGCTGGCAAAAGAACCACAGAGTGAACGCAGCCATTTGATAGCAGGAAGTATAACAGTGTGCTGCACTGCTGAGGATACAAACACATGGGACTCTAAAGTTAGTAGAAGAAGGTGGACATAAGTATGTGCGAGTGTGTGTGTGTCGTTGTGTTGATCCACAGATTTTTGCGGTAAAGTGGTGGAGAGATCACAGTGCCTTGATCAAACACATTTTTTGCGTGAGCGAGTTGCCTTTGAAGCTTAACACTTAAAACACTTGCAGTCTTATCAGAGGGAAAACATTATTCTAGTTGATTAAACCTTGATTTAGATCTATATTACTCATGTTGCGGCAATTACTAGCAATTTGGTTCAGTACAACACAAATTCCTGTAATGTTTACACTAATGCCCAGAATTAATTCTCTCAACAAAAACAAAACAAACAAAATAAGGTAAGAATGTATGTTTAATATTGCCACAACTAGCTGAGCACCATATCAAGGCATTCATGAACAAGAAAGAAAAAAATATAATAATAATATATAATATATTTGGAATGTACTATTTTTCTCAAGAAACTTTGTTTGACTGTCAATGGTGAAAACAGTTGTGCTTGCTTAATATGTTGTGACAAATTTTTTCAGGATTTTTTGATGAACAGAAAATCGAAAAGAACATTTATTTTAAAATATAATTACTTTGTAACATTACAAATGTTTTTTTTTTATTTATTAAAGGCCCCAAACTTTTCGAACATACCCTTCTGATCCTCAAGCTTGTTATGCAAATCTAATATAAAATTTATGCACGCTTCTGAATCTGATTTCTCATTAATTGAGGGCTGTCAGAAGAGGTCAAAGATGTGGGATTCAAAATGTGGTCACACTGCCACCCACTACCATTTATTTTGGGCAAAAGGTCACAGTTTAGCTAGTTAGTATGGTCCATTTAGTCCCTTTTGGTAGATGCTGTGAAACCATCTGGGAACACATAGCATCTTTCTCCATTGACAGTCATTCAAAAGCTACTGTGCATTGCATTCTGACAGGAAGCTTCTTTCTTTTTGTCTTACTTTGCATACTTGAAAAATGTGCAGTCACAATAGACTTTAATTACAAAAACCAGATGAGACTCAATTAACGAAACACCTGAGACAGATCATCAATTGTGGACGATTTCCTCTGAATCCCTCTAAATTACAGAACACAGACGAAGTGTAATGTTCTTCCAGATTAATATCTGTGAGACTTTAAGTTTGTTATGTGATAAAACTAATATCACTGCATTCCTTTGTAGAGAACAGTAGTGAAGAAAAAAAAAAAACATAAATCAAAGCTACTGCAATATGCTGACTGCACAGAGAGGAATATGGTGACGTGGCAAGGAATTCAGAGGAAATTAAAAAAACAATAAAAACATTTAATTTAATGATTTCAGCATAAACAATTTGTCATGGACGAGCAAACAATTTTAACATAAATATGTCTGGGTAATAAATAAAAAAAACAACAGCAAATAATAATGTTAAATTCAATAGGAGCTTAGAGGAGAGCAGAGGAATGAAGAGAAGTTCATATCTACATACTGACAAGTGAAACAAATTAGCTTCAATTTAATGCAATCAGCAGTTTTTAGAAAATGAAGTAAACAGCCACACTCACTCAGAATGTGACAACAAAATGACTAGTGCTTATGTAGCTAGTTAAATGTAATAATGGCCGGGTTAACCTAGAATACTGTGATCTATCCACTTCTATACAACTATATTTGATATGGAGATGGGATTTTTCATTAGACAAAGGAATATTATATATGGTTTTGTGTTTTTGTGAAGTTGTGACAATTGTGACAATTGACACGACCCTCCCCTCGAACGCAGATGAGCCAATGGCAGTCCAGTATCAGTTACACAGGGAGCGGAGTTTGAACATCTGTAGGTTTCAGCACCATAAAAACATTGTCATCTTGTGCTTCAGTAAGGTATGTTTGGTTAAAAACTAGAGATGTTACGTTTATGCACAAACCTAAATAGCGGACTGTGTAGAAAACAAAGGTTTACACTGGTTAAATTTTATTAATTTAGTCATACAAGATGACCAACCATAATATGAGAATTCTCAGCTTGCATGGTGATCTGTAAACCCTTGCTTCAAGCTATCCACTGTATTTATTTTTAAATACTTTATAAATAACTGCATGGAACATGTATTTCCCATTTGGTGGACTTCTGTGCCCAAAAATGTGCAAAACATTGCGTGTCAAGGTTTTCACACTGCGTCTTAAAAATTGTTTGTAAAAAATGTTTGTCAGAGGGAGCAACAGTAACTAAAGGGGGAGGAGCTTGCCAATAGGTCAATTGTGATGCTTTCATCAGCTGTTTGGACTCTCGTTTTGACGGCACCCATTCACTGCAGAAGATCCATTGATGCAATGTGAAACTTCTCAAAATCTGTTTTGATGAAGAAAATGACTCATCTTGGATGTCATTCATTATTGGATGAGCTATTCCTTTAGCTGCAATGCTTTTTTAGTACCACAATAACAATGCACAGCTAAGTCTGCTGCAGGAAGTGGCTTTCATGTACATGGCTAAGCCTCTTGAGCATTGGTCTTGCTTTTTTCAGAAAGTTGGTCTTGCCTGAAGACATTATCGAGGGGCTCCCAGGGGCCACGCATGCTATGCTTTTCCTGATTCAGGTTTTTCAGCAGGCAGCTAGGAAGCCAATCTACTGTAATGGCCATGGCAGTCTGCTGAACACCGTATGCTGCAGAGCCAAGTATGAATTCTTCAGAGAGGCCTGTCATTAGCTACACTAGGGCATCGTTAGATGAAATACCAGGTCTCTACAGATACAGGCTTAAAAGGACCTCAGCATTTGTGATTTTTAATTCATGTAAAGGTCTATAAATAACAAGCTGGTGAGACAGAGGCATCCACCTGAGGGCTACGGAGCAAACTGCTGAGAGCACACCTTCTCCTGCTCTCGTTCTTATTCCCTTGCTTACACTCTGCTCCCGTTTCACATTTACTTACAGTATAGTTTTTATTCCATTCTGCTGTACCATGGTTTAAAAGTTAAAGAGTTCAGTTTTATTTGTAAAAAAAGGTCTAATATTACTGCTTACTGCAGTCTGTGCTGCTGACAAAGTAACATGCTATAAATGTGATTTTGACATACAGCAGAAGATTGTAACTACCAACAAGCAGCACTTACTGGATCTATTCAAAACTAGAACCAGAAAACACATTGCCACTGGATTGCGAAGTGTGTTACATCTATCGCACAAAATCTCTGATATAAACACAAAAGTTCTGCCTGAACACGTTTTGATCAATTACATATGACATTTCTGTTTCAACAACATCTGTCTCTATAATTGCTTTTACCGTTTAGTTTTTTAAAGTCTCTATTAATGTATCTACATCCAGAACTATTATGATTTACCCGTCTCTAAATTACATGAACACAAAAGAGAAAACTGTAACAGGCTGTATATGGAAATAAATAAATAAAATGCTAATTTGCTGCACATGCTCACAAAATATTTCTTATTATCAGCTGTAAAACATTTGTGCAGCTTCTTATTTTTGTGGACACAGTGATACTTTCTTTCAGACCAGCACCGTGAAATAGAAATCTTCTGAAAGCTACTTTTCCAAGGTTATATTAGATTCAGTTAGCAACAATAATCTTTGTGTTATTAGCGCATAGAGTTGTAACTGTATAGATTAACTAAACTGAAAGGATCTGTAATCCTTTCAATATTAACTTCAGTTAAAACATCTCACACTTACAGCAGATTTAAAGCATAACTGTCTTCAGAGCAGTGACAGAAGCCAAGGAAAGCAAGTGGAAAAAGAGTCCATCTCTGGAACTACTGAACGTCTTTTTTTAAGTGCACCGAGTGTGTGGAGATATTTTCCATCCATTAGTTGAGCGTTAGGCCCTGAAATACACAAACACAGAGACACACACTTCCCGCCACACTTGCACATACATGCATGCGTGTAATTGAGTTTCTATACATATAGGTGACTTTCTATATTTACATTTAATTAAGTAATCGCTTCAAATCCAGAGCAATGTGTTATTATTCCTCTTCAGCTTTACAATAAACCCCAAATGAGGCCTCTTAGACACCCAATAAACCACAAAGAAGAACAACATATTACAAAACCTGCACTCGCTTTGAAATTACTAATTGTGCAAACAGGGTTACACTGTCACAAAGCCACATCTTGAGTAAACCAGCCATGCCATTTGTGAATCTGATTCAAATGCATCACGTCTAGACGATAATTTCAAAAAGAAAGCATAACAATGCTTTTTTTCTCAGGACATTCTTTTGCATTATATGCTATATATGTATATATATATATGCAGACTGCATCTAAATTTGCATATCTGAGCCTTTCAACTTACTGTACCTACATGGTGATTCAGTAACAGTATCAGAACAGAATGGAATGATTCATTCCTTCTGCTTAGTCTGCTAAGCAACACAACCTGCAAATTCAAAACTGTCCAGCAATAACATTTAATCATTATTCAGTCTCCAAGTACAAAGACAGCACATTATCTACTTCAAAAGCAAAGCAAAAAAAGGTCTATTTCACTGCTTTCAGAAGAGCTGGAGTTGTTGAATTGCTCTATATAATGTCAGAGTGTATGCAGGTGCAAAGCTAGTGTTTTGGCCACGGTCTCAAGTTGAGATATAGTGCAGAGAGTTTGATGTCTCTGTGTGTAAACACTGGAGCGAGGAGGCTCAGGTTTGTTTGAGCGTGCAGAGGCTGTCGGCTCTTGTGTTGTTGTGCTGAGAGACACATGCACTACGTAATGGAATCTCTGTAGTCTCGTGTCTGGCTTCTACAGAGCTGTCCCATCCATCCTCATACAAGAGTCTGGACGCCTGGACATGATCACACGCTCCTCCTAAACCCCGGGCTGCTTGAAACTGACACAGGAGCTGAGAAAACACACACCCTGCAGCTACCTATACATACAGAAGCACAAACATATGCACTCCCACGTATGCACACATATACGCAAGAGTCAATCACTCTGATGTGCATTAATGGAGTGTACACTGTAATACACTGTCATTTGCAAAGGGGTTTGTAGAGTGCAAACTTTGTCTTTCTTTGCTTCAAGTATGGTTTCTCTATCGGTTTATAAGAAAGACGCTTGTACAACGCTTTCCTATGCATTTATATCCTTCACTGTCAAATCGATAATTCTTTATAACGAGGGAGAGACTTCATGGTAAAGAAATTCAGTATAGAGACAGGCAGTATTGCACTAAGAATAATAACAAGCACAGTACTGCTAAAACTTTACTGCAAAACAATTTTATTCTGAACATATTTTAGTTATATTTCACAATTATTATGTTTAAGAATTATTTAATATATATACTTTTTTCTTGAGTATATATTAAATGTAAGTCCACCAAAAATGTAAATTTTGGCAACATGTACTTACCATCATTCCAAATCCGTTTGTTCAAACTAAAGATTAATAAAAAAATATTTTTTGCTACTTATATTGAGTAAGATTTAAATGTTTAATGAAAAACCCTTCTAAAATGTTGAATTAATTTAAGTTTAAGCCTAGGTACTAAAAGCTACATAAAGGTATATATATATATATATATATATTTAAAACAAAAACACAAATGCAAATAACTAAAATTTACAATTTATAATAAAAAACTAAAGATATATTTATAATATATAAAATATAATCAATAACAAATGTAATATATGTAAAAAATAAGATAAAAGTGAAAAACATAAGTGTTCTAAATACGCATAAACCTTTCTTTTTTCTTTGAGACGTCAATGGTCACCAAAAAGCCTTGCTTACCCAAATCTCTTGTGATCTCCAAAAAAGTTAAACAGGTTTGGAATGACATACTGTAAGGGTGAGTAAATAATACTATAATAATATATATGTAATATTTACATACATAGTAAAATAAAATAATACACGTTTTTGTGTGTTTTTTGATATTTTATTATATAATATTTTGTTTAAATCAGGAAAAAAAGAGGGGGGGGCAATCTAAACCACCATATGAATTTTTTGTAGAATATATAAAGCCATTCACCAATAATCTTATCCTGTACTCTGTAATCATATTTGTGTTCGCATACTTTACACAAAATGATCATTTCATAGCTTGAAAGACATGCCATGAATTAGTTTTGCATGGAAAAGTCTTCCAACATACCCTGCAGTAGTTTTTAAGAAAAGTCAATAGGAAAAAATTTGCAAGTGACATTAGATACTACTGAGGGGAATAGGAGCAGAAAATATATTAAGAAAGATAGATGAGCAAACAACAAATGATACTACACAGAGAGAGGAAGTAGAAAGATACTGTGATGTCAGCAGATGAAGTGTGAACATTGGGGAAGAGTGTGACACTTGCGATTAGAGCAGCAGATCGCAAATAGTGAGAGAAAGTGCAATTCAGCAGGAAACATGTGCACACACTGATGTATCACTGTCAGCTATAGATCTCACGGGACCACAGTAAGGTCACTAAGGGGCTAAAAACTACCCTCCTTTCCTCTAACCCACTACACGGGACAGTCCCAGGACAATGCTGAAAAGAAGTAGATCAGGCACTTTACTAGAACAGAAGAAAGTGATGGAGAGTGGGTGAAGGTGCAGTGAGATAACTCAGCTTTCCATGAAGATACACAGCTGTGCGCTGAAGATCAGTGCAGAGTAGCTGGAGAAGTCAAGCTGCTGTTTCAAGAGGTTTTTCGTGAATGTGATTGGCAGGAAAATAAAAGGACTGGAATTTAAACTATTATAATATATAAACATTGGAATACAAAAAGAATTTAGGCATTTAATTCATATTTAACATATATGCATTTGACAAATGCATTTTTTTGACATTTTGATGTACCTCATGTTTTTCTGCAAGTAACCTGTAGTTTTATGCTTCAAGAAAACTTACCAAAACCAAAACTTACATAGCTTTAAAGGTACAGTGCACCCAAAAAAACCTACATCCATCTTTTATCCTTTACTTATCACACAAAAAAGTATTCTTGTAGCTTTCTAAAATAGTTTGAACCACTGATGACACATGGATTATTTTAACATTGTCCTTAACTTTCTGGGCATTGAACTTTCTGGGCATTTTTGGGTGAATTGTCCCTTTATATTGTGATGAATTGCTACTCTTGTGTTAAGTCAGAAACTACCAAAAAAATCCCTATGAGTATACTTACCTGGCCAATGCAATTTTACTAGTGCTTGTAATAAATGCATGAAAAGGGACGGCAGAAAAATCCTTTATTACTTCATTAGGAAATATTATGTTTGGAAATCTGCATTGTCATCTCTCTTCATCTTTCTAGGTTCTTTTGACATGAGGATACTCTAAACAGCTCATGTGAGTGTATTGTATGATCTTTCTCTATACACTGCTCTCGTTCAGTCAGACTATATCATACTGCTATTTTTCTTCCACTGTTTGGACACAGCCAAGCTCCTAATGTAGCCATAATAGCTTATTTTATGCCCAGCTGGTATACAATGTTTGCATGTGCTTGTTTTAGAGTGAGAGAAGCAAGAGCATTTTCTCAATAACATGAGACTTTGGGGATAACAATGCAAGCAGCTCCATCACCATTAAACTGAACAAATAACCATGTCAGGTTTCCAGACCACCATCACATTTCCCGCTGCTTGCTGTCTCGATCTTTCTACTTTATTCAAGAAGCTCAACTGAGAGTGAGAGGCGAGGTTTTCCTCATATTACTTGCATTGGGTTTGTGTTAGTTAGGAAGCACCCCCTGTTAATTATTTGATTAGCTTAAACACTTCTTACTCCAGCAGTCTTTGATAATTGCTCCTGCTAATTCATCTATCAGCAGTTTTCCCCCTGAGCTGCTATTTGTCTGCAAATTATAGTGGAAAAAGTTCACAATCATGCCCCCAGTCCTGGAGATAAACGCTAGCATAACTAACAGACTTACACACCATATATATGACATATCCATGTCTCATTGCATCCTCCCCTAGGTCAGACTGTCCTGAGGATTTCCCTGATTTCCTAGAGGACTGTTATAATTCTATTATAGGCTTTTAAAGGGACAAATATTTATTATTCTGTGCATTCATTTTTATCCAATGAAAGTAGTAGCCCAGTACTGTTTTAGAAAATAGAAAAACAGCAAAAAGGTGCAAGACTGCAGCAACGTTATTTAAGCAGAATTGTAAAAACAACAGTTTTAAGAAGAGAAAATAGAAAAAAAATAATAATAATTTCATCACAACGCCTTCATTTTAAATGCCAACATCTAACCTAAATCACAACCTTTCTTTTGCTACCTGTGGCTGACCTTTTCTGCCAGGCAGCTTTATGAGTTCTAGGCAGAGGGTAGATGACCTCTGGCCCAGGATTGGATTGCACCTCCTGGTTGTAGGCCCACACTCCTCGCCTGAGCCTTTAAAGACCTGCTGCATCTGGAAGGCATTGCACCAGCAAGCCACTATTACCCATTACCCAGCCCCGAGCCCCTCTGGGCCACCTGCACAGACACATGCTTTAACAGGCTATGGCCTTGTACACCAAATCCTTGTTGAGCAGCCAGCAGCCCACTTTGAGTGCTATTTCATCAGGCTACTGAGCCAGTGAAACGTCTGATAAAAACAACCATCAGAAACTCGAGCTTGGGAGGCTCAAAGGGCCGCCGGGTGAGAAGCAGGTCACTGCATCTCTCATCCAGCTGTGTGGACCGGATGAGAGGTCAAATATGCAGGAGCAAAGAGAGGGTACATGTTCTTTGAGGAATACTGATGACAACCATCTCAAGCATTTAAAACAGACTGTGAATTCACTGACTGAGTGAAGATTCAAAAACAGGATTTCTATGTTTTTATTTAGGGTTAGTGTTTGGTGGACAAGAAAACACGTACAAATTTTCAGTTTGCAAATTTGCAATTTTCAACTAATTTAAATAGTTAATAACAAGCTGTGCCATGATTTAATGATTGCATTTTACCTGTTTCTTACATCACATTAAGTTTATTAGATTGCTCAAGTTAGGACTGTGTAATCTAATTAGACTAATAGGACATTTTTCATGCAATTCAAATACATACATAAATCAATTTAATTCACACCTTTTTCCCTAGCGTAGCAAACAAGGTAAACATCACTAAGAACTTGGCACAAACCACATAATGCAACATAATGCAAACCACCCAGAGCATTGTGGTGGGTTTTGCACAAGCAAGCAGCACTCACTTGTCTTTAGAAAATGCAGAAAAAGTCGTCTTATGTCTTTTGTGGAGAGGTGCTGTGAATGTCAGAAGTTGGCTAGAGTTTGACACTGAGTAAGTTAGTAACAGCTGTCAGACAGAGACCTGCTGGGAGAGAGGCTGCATATCACAGCCAGCCAAACCAATGACTCTTAGCCAGAAACAGCAGCACGGGCCATGGCCAAGAGCACAGGAGCAGGACAGTGGAATTACATCCAGGCCTCACTGCCACACAGAACGGAGCAAGAGCATACCACCATTTAACACGGGTTCAGTTTGCTTTCAGTGAGAGAAGGCAGAAAAAGGTAGTGGATGAGCTGGATTTAGATACATTACAACAATCTGGGAGCAATATTTACTCACTGTCTGCTGTCTTAATCGTGATGAAAGCTGTACGACTCAATACAAACAAAGACGCACACCAACACACTCAGTAATAGAAAGCATTGGCCTTCCCACTCACCAATGCTTTTGTAAACACAAATATCTGAACTGAAAGTTAACACAGTAGGGGGAAAATGAGCCTTTTCAGAATAAGAACAAGTATTAAATGCATATGTGGCTTGTGCATAATTTTCTCCAAGTGTCTTCTGATGATTTCTTCTATTTCAGCTTAATATACTGTAAGTACTGTAAGATATACGTAGAGTGATTTAACACTGCAGCTCTGTTTTGCTGTCAAAACACTGCTCTGTTTGTTTGAAGCATCCCAACAAGTACAACATAGCAACATTGGCTCAACCAATACAATGATTTGGGAGAAGGGCCATCTACTTTGACCAATGGTAAAAAAGAAAGAGTAAAAAGGCAAGACCTACTGTAGTAAAGCTCACAACCACTCACAACATTTAGCAATCCTTTTGAATACAATCTAAACGTTACTCAAGCTGTAGCCAGTTTGATTGTATCACAATATTAGTGTTTTCCTATTTCCAATACTTCAGAAATGACAAATAAAACAGAATCAATGCATGCTGCATACATTACCATTTAAATGTGTAGGGTTAGTATATAACTCTAAGTAAACACAATGTTATAAAAAAAAAAATTGTACAACTAAATGCTGTTATTCTGAACAGCAAAAAAATATAGCAGTTTGCACAAAAATATTAAGCACAGATGTTTTCAAATGTTTCGGAAGCAGCATATTAGAATGACTTCTGAAGGATCATGTGACACTGAAGACTGGAGTAATTCAGCTTTACCACAACAGGAATAAATGTCAAATTTCTATTTTTTAAATATAAAATAATATATATATATATTTTTTTTTTAATGCAATATATTTTACAATTTTACTGTTTTTCTTTCTTACTGTATTTTGATCAAATAAAATAAATAAAGCTTTGTTGAGAACAAGAGAATGTAGTTTTTAAAAAAAGGTAGTGTGTATATGCTACGATAATTCATAAAGTTAGTCTGCTTGTTGTTTTCTCATAACTTCCAAAATAATTGCTATATTCCACTGGGTGGATCAGCCATCAATCTGGCTGGACCAGTGACACCCTGTGGCCTCTTGCTGATGTGTTTACTCATAAAAAAAAAAAAAAAAACTTTATTTTCATGGAAAAATGCAAAAGAAAGTGTTTTCCCCTCCTTAAACTTATCCAGAGCGCAGTGATGTGAAGGTTAAAGAATTCCTTGTGACAATGTGTATGTTTGCGGCATCAGAGAGACATCTGCTCCATTACAGCGCAGTCTGTCAGTAGAAGCTTTGTCTGCAATTTTATTACTTTTCCATTTTGTCTTCCACAGTCTCCACCTGTCCTTCTGTCATTCATTTCATTTGTCTTCCTTCCTTGTTTGAAGCCAAAACTCATAGTAGCCTGTCTCAAAACTGCCATGATTAACAGCTGCCGTGGTGATTCATACAAAAATTGTTATTACGTGTAAAAACTTCTGTTTAGTATTTTTCTAATATAATGTTTTATTTTATAATAAATTATATTTTTATACAAAATAATTCACAAAGTCAAACATAACAAATGTGAGTTGGTGACCTATAAATTATGCAGAAAATTAAAGTGCCCCTATAATACATTTTTGTCCTCAACATGTAACATTAACATTGGTCTGAATGAAAATGCTAATTAATTTTTTGCCACTAGGTGATGCTTTTGTAGTGGCAAAAGCTCACAAATGCTCCTTAAAATTAAATTGACCAATCATCTAAGGAGTTAAAGTAGGAAAAATTCTATCGTTTGGCGGTCATTGAACAAATAAGGTAAAAACGAATGCATATTATAATAAAATTAAAGTGTTTTTTGACCTTGCATCCATATCAACCTGTTGTTTTGGCCTCCAAAAACCAAACTATACAGCCTTCTTAACTCATAATAGCTGCACTTTAAACTATTCCTTTCAATGGGGAACCAGACCTGTAAATAGCATGTTGTGTGTGTGCATGTGGATCTGGAGGTGCAGCAAATCTCTCAGGGATTTGAGGGAATAATCAAATAAAATGGTTAAATCCAACAGACCTGTCACTTAAGCCCAGCAAGCTTTTTGCTTGTTATTTTGTAATGTATGCATTTAAGTCTGAAAGCATTCAAACCTGAACATCCCAGCTAACCTGCGGTGTCAATGAGGGATCACAGCAGCCTCGCGTAAAAAGTCTGTTGCCCAATTTTCAAGACATTCAATCCCCTGACCCTATTCTGTAGGTAGGCAGATTTCACAGCACACTCATTCCCTCAGTCTGTCATCATCATGATTATGCGAAAATTGCAGAAAAGAGGTCAGCACTGTGGTAGAGATAGGATGACCACAGAATGTGTCAAGAAATGACCCACCACACTGGCCACAAGATGTATTTTAGCCCTGTGGTTTCATACCTTTTTGTTTTAAATAGTCAAACACCCATAAGAGCAGGTCAGGGAAAAACAACATGCTCTGTGTTTGTCTACTAGTGTATAATTCATACAATAAACACTGGGATAAAACTATAAAAGATACAAAAAATTAATTATTTACTAAAAAAAGAAATACTTTTTTTTCCAGTGGACATACTGGAATCCAAACCAAAATAGTATTTAAATCTGTAAAGACTTTACCTTTTAATCTTTAAAGAAATACAACAAATATTTCACATTCAAATGCTAAACCCCAGGCCATTTTTAGAAAAACTCTCTCTTTCTCTCCAAAGTCAATGGGTTTGGATAAGATGATTATTCAATAAGTCATAAATCAACAATAATATAATTAGCTACCAAGAATGTTAATGGTAGCTAACAATTTATAGCCCTGTATTTTTCCGACTTCATCGCTGGCTTGTTTTAAGGCCAGCAAATGCATAACTTTCTACTTTCTGATTATGACGAGTTCTGTAACCTCACAGCTGCTCTGAGACCTCACCGCTCGCTGGCTTCCAACCAGCACACGTCAGCCTCTGGGAGCAGCAGTCAGCAATGCAAACAATAGCCACACACACACGTACATACTATTTGTGTAAGCACATACACAGACGTACACGCAAACACAGCTGAGCGCAAATATGCGCACACTTCAAATAAGAGGTGTGTGCTAATGAGTAAAATAAAAGAGATGAATGCAGACAAACACCATATGATTTTTCAGCACTTATTTACTGTGAGGACAAAGACTTAAGATATTATAATAATTGCTTTAAATATTTAATAGCTCTGACCTGATTGGACCTGATTGGAAGAAACAGCATATGCAACATAAACCCAATAGAAAAATGGGACTCTACCAACCTTTCTATAAAAGTACACATCCTATTTACTAAAATGAACACTACTGACAGCACAACAGCAACTAGGCCTACATGCATTCATGTTTTGCACAAATTATGATTAAAGGGACAGATTATCAATAAATGAAGAATTATTAGGCTATTGCATCATTGCCCTCAAAATGCTTTTATACATGATTCTTAAACTTGAACATTTGCATCACATGCAGTAACCACAAGCTCCATTTGTATGTTTACTGAGGTTGTAAACTAGCTCAGTCGCACACCTGGTAGACCTGGGACGAGTCACGTGACACATAATTTACAGTAAAAGAGACATTTTATTTACTGTGAACTGCTGTAATATGTGCAATACAAATGTTAAAAAAAATTCAGATTTGCATTCATTCGTTTTAGATGCCCTTTTCTAGTCCCCATTCACTGGATATTTTTTTGTGAAAGTGCCATGTACTTCCAATAACCATGCTTGAAATGTCTAAATTTAGACCATTAAGGGGAAATTAAAACAAAAAAAGGGGGAAAAAAATTTTCCCATAAAAAAAACAACATGCTGAGAATTAACAAATAGTGTGAATGATTTTTGTGTAAATAGAATTACTGTATGTAAATTGAATGAGAAGTATTTATTCTGCACTATATTTCTGCACAGCATGTATATGAAGCAAAATTTATAATAAAATTTACAATCCCTGGATACAACATATCAAACTGCCTCAATGTTTTTTGTTCTCAAAGCAGGCAAAAAAAAAATATTGTCCACAGAATCCACAGGCCCTTCCTCATCAGACCACAGGTACACACACTGTCTGTCTGAGATGCTGTTTGCTCAAGCCTAACAATGCCTTACCCATCATCACTGACAGGTGCTTTTAACCAGGTCTTTGTGACTAGAAACCCTATTCATTACCTTAACAGCCATCCCATTAAGGAATCCCTGCCTCTGTCCAAATTAAATGGTCCCACAGTGCCCTGAGCAAACCCACAGGCACTAAATCAATCAGAACTATGACAATGAAAACAGCACTGTAATGTACAGTCGACTCAACAGTTTTTCATGATGAAGAGGGGAAAAATGGATGGATGAGTACAAAAAAAAGAGAATATAATCTGAAATTGGTTCAGTCTCCAGCTGCCTGCCTCGTTTACTCATGCACATTTATCATTGTATTAATTGGCTAATTAATCACCCGCTGCAGTAACCTTTCCACTAGGTGCTCCCTGATGTACTGGAATCCCCCGCCGCAAACATCCCGAGGTTACAGCTCATACTGCACATGTACTTGTCTTGCACACATCCGCATTGTCTGATTGGCTTGACAGGTTTTTATGTTTGTGTGTGTATGGTGCAGCATAAACACACATGCGGGAACTTTCCATCAATTTCTATTGTAATGCATTTTTACTTTTTTCAAAACTTAGCATGCTTACTAAGCTGTTTTAGTCCCAACAGTCCAAGCAAAACCAGACCCTCACACACAAAATGTATTTTTGATAACACCATATATAGTAAGAATTGCAAGCAATTAGGTATGCATGATAGATCAATTACTACAGACACTGAATGTATTTTTTGAATATCATTATATATAATGTATCAGAAGATATTTAACATATATTAGCAATACTTTAATTTAACTTGTAAAATAATTTAATAAAACTATTAAATGTAACTTCACAATGAAAATTATATACTGTATGTATAATATTATACAATATCGTGATGCCTAAATACATACATACAGAATGCATTTTAGCATAGGCTGTTTATTAGTTATCAGCCATAACATAACATTTTAGTTTTACATTATTTTACATTTATTTACAATATTTACATGATTAGTTTTTACATTATTGGAGTGCTCAATCAATATTACTAGCTCGAACCTAAACAAACTACTCACTATAGCACAAAAAATAAGCTCACTTATTACATAATTTAAACTCTGCACACATAAGCTTGAGAGCCTGTAATTGTTTGCATTTCTCATAGTTAATGTGCACTGACGGTATGTGACATGCTTCGTGCTGTAGGAGAGCAGCACTAAACTGGATTACAATACTGAGGACTTGAGCAACTGCAGTAAGGCTGGTCAAAAGCCATTAATTCCCCCTTTCAGCACACATAATCCTGTCTGTGAGATACACAGCTCACTGAATCCCTTAAAATACAATTCCATTAAAAAGGTCTACAACCCCCCTAAAACCAAAAGTCAACATGTTGGAGTCTTGGACTAAACAGACAGTATATGTGCGCTAAGAGTCGGGGTCTGACTAGCCTCTGCAACGTCATTCATACTCAAAAACTATTCACTGATTGTGACCGCCATTGTGTTTCATGAGGTCTCTTTTTATTGAGGACTCTTTGATTATTTGGTAAGTATCTATATTGAGTCAACATGTTACATTAAAAATAATATTTATTACAGGGTAAACTTAAAAAATTAAGTAGAAATTGCTCATCACACTCTAACTTGAAATGTCAAATTCACTTATTTCGTTTGCTAATTTTACTTAGTTTAGTTAAGTATATTTTACTTAATTCTATATTTAACTTTTACCTAAAACATATTCGTGCAAAAATATAAATTAAGTAAATTTGTCTGGTAAAGCAGTTATTACCTGTAGATCATAGGAAAAGTGGAAAAGTATCTTTTTGGAATGACTTTCCAAAGGCCCATTTTTTTCTATTTGTACAGAGATTACGGTTTCTGTTTTGTCACATGACATTTTTACTTCCAGTGAGGAAAGAAAATTGCTGCTGATTACAAAATGGCATTTGAGCGTAAATCTCCTTTTGGGACTCTTTCAAATTTGTGTGGATGTTTGTATAAGAAATTAAAAATGTGTGCTTTTGCCATATCCCTGCATCACAAAGTATGACTGGAAAAGGATTATGGTCTATTGAACAAGAAGGTAAACAGTTTGTGGAGCAGGTAGAGCATTATGGACTTAAGTCCTGATTAAACAAATTCTCATTAAGCCAAACAGAGCTGCTCTCCCCTCTAGGCTTTTTTCATCCAGTCTGTATAACTAGCATCCAGTAGTGGACCTCACCTCAGGGTAGCTCTGATCCATTCTGTACATATGGGTGAAAGTTAGTAAGTTTATGTGTATATAGCCTCTTTATCTTTAAGTTATAACCTACAAATCCAACTATATATATATATATATATATATATATGGGGGATAAATATATTTATATATGCATTCTCAGAAAACTTTATTCTTATTTTCTGTGTGGGTCTTCAAAAAGAAAGCCATGGAAATCTAAAGCAGCCTCATTTGTCAGCAGAACTGGTTGCCCATGGTGCACACGGAATACCAGAGCACTATATGGGTTTCATTTCGTGCTCTGGCGCAAACCAATACCCTTGGTTCTTGGAAATATTTAAATGTGTGGGTAGTCGGCACAGACTAATAAGGTTGATATGGGAGGGACAACAATGGCTTAAATCAAAGAACCAGTGTGGAAGAGCTTTACTCCAGGGGTTGAATGTGGCAGATAAATAAAGCATAGCACAGGGCATATAGCCGCTTGAAAACTCATGTCAATAAAAAGAAAGTGCCTTCCTTTTTTGTCTATATGGCTTTTGGCCTATAAGAGGTCTTTGTACTTTTGAAACATCCTACAAGTTTCATAGCATGAAATGTCCTCCTCATTATAAACAAGGCATTTATTTTTAACAAGATCCAAAAATGTGGCAATGTGACATCTGAACGCAGTTGTTTGTCATTTTACACAGTGGGTCAGAATGAGCGTTGAAAATAATGTTTTCACACATTGATTTTATTTTTTTGTGCAATAACTTTATTAACATTATAACTAAACCTCAAGGTTAAAAAGGTTAAAACAAAATCCATGTCACAACACAAACAACACCCATCT
This sequence comes from Enteromius afrohamiltoni, assembly GCA_034779775.1. Taxonomy (NCBI): domain Eukaryota; kingdom Metazoa; phylum Chordata; class Actinopteri; order Cypriniformes; family Cyprinidae; genus Enteromius; species Enteromius afrohamiltoni. Next base: position 12,741,486 of record JAUYWG010000047.1, read on the forward strand.
TTCAGAACGACTATTGAAATCTTTATTGCCTTTAAATACAGCTGTGATCAGTCTGAGCTAATTGCAATTGTGTTAGACAGCTCAGAGACACTAATTCACAGCACAGCTGTATAATTTAATAGGCTTGACCCATGGGTCATTGGCGCCAAGCGGATCTCTTCTTGTTTTGTACGAATGCGGAGGATCCCACTCCTACAGGACTCCAACCAGTGAAGTTCATTATCAGAAATGGGCATCAACCATCATTCTCCAACACTGTGGGGCCTAAGGGGAAATAACACTCTTTGATCCCACTGTCATTATCATCTATCCCCACTCCTACACCTTAGCTCTTATTCTTCATCAAGTCAGTCTTTTCACATCCTCCCCCCCGCCCCACGGCAGCCATTACAGCATTTGGTCCTCCCATGTCAGGATGAGTAAGATTCTCTGACTCTGTACCAGTTCTTCTCCTGAATTTCACATCAGCTGAAGGTTTGATTCAGCTAAGAGCCTGACTGCACTGAAAAATATGTCAAATAACTTCGTTTAAGTATAGCTATATTATCAGAATGAGTTCAATTTAAAAGCAAGCAAATAGTGGCTTTTGAGTACATAAGTAGAAATCATTGGTTAAGTTGTATTTACAACACTGTTTCTAAAATGTACAATATTAGAAACAGAAATATTTACAACCTAAATATTAGAGTGTGTTCAGGGCATTTATGGAGAACTAATTCCTGTACCTTGAGGGAAGCCTATACTGGCTGTACACATAGGCTATAAAGTAAGGCAATTCCAATTTTGCAAGGGCAGTCTAAAGATTCTGACTCCTGTAAGTACTTGCATTTTAATATTTAAGAGATTTGCCATTGATTATTCAAACGTAAGTTTTGATCAGTGTAGAGTAGTGCTTCTTGTTTGTAATTTCTCCGATCAGAAATGGTAATGTTTACGAGGCACGATGCAATGACGTGTAAAAAGACAGTATAAGTCATTATAATCAGTAATTATGTCCCCACTGGATGCAACAAATGCCATGTTTATAAGGGGTTTTATTGGTTTTGTATCACATGGCATCACAATGCACTGAATAGCTGACCACTTTTCAGAACGAGGAGCTTTGTAAAAATCCATGTGTAGAGGAGGGCATAGAGGACTAACAATAATGTACATTCTGTGGAAAATAATATCTTTTTGAAACTCCATAAACACACTGCATTACACAGCAACACCATATGACCCCTTTAAATTCACAATATTATTATTTTTTAGAAATAATACAAAATTATATGCTGCCTTCGTAAGCTTAAGCTTAGACATATTTCACAAAAAATTATAGTTTAATAAATGTCTTAGATGTCTTAAAATTCTTACCTACTAAAAGCTCAGATCAGTAATATGCTCATTCAAATATTTAAACACATTGAAATTAAAGCCATTATTCATCAAAAATCTTGCTTTGACAGCTTAGATATTCTGCTATAAATATTCCCTGTGTGTTCCTTAAAAGAACCATACTTTTTTTAAAAGAGTAAATAATGGCATAATATTAATTTCTGGGTGAACTAGGCTTATTCTTTTTAAGCACATTTAACTGTGTCTGGGAGCAAGTTTTAGTTTTAATGGGAATGAAACTGACTGAATGCAAGAGACGCAGGCAAATGAAGCCAGTCAATGCTGGATGTGCTCAGTATTTGTTAATGAGATGGGGCTTGCAGCACAGTGCTGAAATCCACCCCCTACAGATGAAATGCATCACGCTCGAGGGAGCAGGCTATTACTAATTAGCATTACATAAGGGCCAAATAAATACATGTTCTCAGAAATAAAGTGATGAAACCTTGATTAATGAATAACAGCTCTCATCTGAAATGTACCGATATCACCGATTTTAAAAGCCTGACATGAAAGAATCTCACACGCATTCATGAAAACAATAACTACAAATGAATATGAAAGGTGCGGAAATTTAATTAAAAAACTAGCTCCCAATTTTCCTATTAAACAACCCTTTTGCTGCGTGGGTTAGTATGTTAGGTATGATTCTCTTATCTTACTGAGAACATGAGGAAGGAGGAGAACACTATTACTGTTTTTTCGACTATCTGATGGCATACAGCAAGCTTCGCCTCACACACCTCAGGAATCAGTGCGTGTTTCGACAAACACACATACACATACTCGCGCATATAAGCACATTTGTCATGTCTTTTGCAAGGCAGGGCTCGTGACAGCTTCGCCACACTCCACCCATGATCAGAGTCGCAACACATCTGTTTATCCAAGCACACCTAAGACGCTGTCAGGCAGTTACGCATTTCAAAGCTGCCCACAGCACATTGACAATACCTCCAGCTAACCACTTTAATTGAATGTGGGTGATACATATGACGAATGTGGGCTGCTTGCCTTCGTGCATGTGTATATATGTATGAGTGTGTTTGTGTGGGTGAGAAAGTCAGATAAGATCTGCTTCCGTCAGTACTTCTCTGGTGGAAATGTCATCATTAGTCACATGCGGATAGTCAATGGTCAAATGGTTAAGGGTATTGATATGCACAATTATAAACCTGTTCCGACTTGGTTAACTTGTGCGTTTCTAATACAATTATTCTTTTGAGTTACTAAAAGTAGTTCTCAAATTAACAATTTACTGACTCACTGAACTGAGAAAAATATCTTTTGACCATTTCTTTAGGATGAGTTTGAGACTTGTTGAGTCTCCTATTTTTCTGAGCTGGTTTATTGGAACAAAACATTCAAAAGAGGCAGATCACAGAAATGTGCTGTATTTCCCATCCGTACTGAATGCTCAGTGGCGCATTTGGTATAGCCCACTACATCAGGGGTAAGTAATCTGGCCAAGATCCATCAGGCCTCCATTTCCCTGATGTTTCCTCCCTTGACGTTCGAGAAACAGAAGGCTCAGCTGTGTTGTCCCCTCTTCTGTTATGATGAAGAATAGGCACTCCATCAGTGTAAAATGAAGAGATGATGGTGAGTGCCAACTAACACGCAAAGCAACATGTCTGCCACGGGCACTCAGGGAGCCTCAAGTCTCAACTGACGATTTGATTTAGTCCAAAAAAGAGAAAAAATAACGCAAAATCACTTTGGGGGCCCTTTTCTTCGCCTGCTCTTTCTACTTGATTGACAGATGAAGTCTTCTCTTTGCTGGGGTGAGTGGGACTGTCCATTCATTTAAGCGTGTCCACAGGCAAACACACACCGTGGCACATTCTGATTACTTCATACTGACTATTTGGGCCTCTTGACAGAATAAGAACTAGATGAAACGGGAGAAAACTCGAGGGAGTCCCATTTTATGAAAGGCTTTAAAAAAAAACAGCAATATGATGAATAGATGAAAATATGAGATCTCCATCCAGACATGTCTTGAAAATACCATATCCACTCGTTTTATTACTGCAATATGAAATAAAAAATAGATTTGCAGTTCCTCAAGTACCTAGTCCGGCACTAGTGTGGGGGAAAAAAAAAAAGCAAAGCAAAAGAATAATGTTGCCGTTTCAGGTAAGATTGGGCTGTAGTATAGTAACTCAATGGTTGGTAAAAAGTATAAAACAGTGCCTGACGAAACAAAACAAAAAAAAAATCTTACATTTTTTAAAATGTATTTTATTATTTAACATATGCACTTTAAATATTTGATTATGTCTAGAGCGCACTTAAATTGGCTATAGATAATCAGGTGACTATATAGCCCAAAAGGCATGCCAGAAAATATTGTCTTTAAAAAGGAGAACTTGAATACATTTATTGGAAAACAATGTATAAATAAAAGAAAAACACAGCTAAGACTTTAGATATGATTTAAAGAAGTTTGAATTAAGTTTGCATGTTAAATAGCTGAAGCTGAATTAATTGCAGAAATGTGTGGAGAATAAAGAAACAGGAATATCTATCGCCTTGTAAACAGTGTAATTAAATAGCAATAAATTAGTGTATGTATAAGACACTGCATCTGTTCAGACGGTTCAAACGGCAATCTAAAAATAAACCTCATTTTAGCCTCTAAATGAATATTAAAGTATACTGACATAGCTAAGGAGTGTTGACTCAGATCTTCCAGCCTGCTATGCTCGTTATGAGAAAATTTGAGGTATTTACATAGAAATATACAGGCTAATTCAGGGACTGCAGATTTTCTGGAAACCATCTCCACCTTGGTGTTGTAATATCTCCAGTCCTTCACTGAGTCATTAAATTATGGATTGTGTGCCTGTGAAATATGACATTAAAGAGCAGCATAGACATGCTTACGGGCAGCACTCTCTTCTTGATACTGACAGTAATTGTTATTCCATAGTGTTACATGCAGCCCTACATGTGTACTTAGGCTAAACTATTCATTAAAGCTGAGGAGTATTAAACATCTGAAAGCGTTCAGTTCTTTGCCGTCACTGCGGTCAATCAGCGTGTATGTTTTCTTACATAAGTGGATCTTGTATGCAGCATTTTTCCTTGCAGTCGAAAATATCTTTCTGAGTGGACAAAAATGCATTATTCAGCTGTACCATATAGATACTCAAATGAGCAGTTTGCTGACATACACTGACAGACTCAACAATCCAGCCTTTAACGACACCCAGAAACACGCGCACACACACACTTTCTTTTTCTTTTAAATGGCTGACTGCACTGTCATATAGATTACTACTTTAGTGTGCTGAAGGTCTACCGAGCAATTCCAGAGGTTACACCCTACAGTGACTCCATTAAACTCCAAAATTCAGAGTTACGCAACCTTTTAAAGGGCCACATGCTTAAAACATGTAAGGTTGAGTTCACATCAAGCCATCCAGCTAGACAAAGAACGGCTCTGATGTAACGTCACATCTTATGGCTGTGACCCATGCCGTTCTCTGTGAAACACGCTGCAGCACATTCTGCGTAAGCGTGCAAATTCATGATTGGATTGAATAGAGGATATAGCAAGCAACACTCAATACTCTCACATGCAACTAATCTGGCAGACTAACAAGCTTTTAATTGGCCTTCTCTTTCAGATTAAATGTGTTCCCAGCCATGAAATGAAATGCTTTTAATCAGGCTAAAGGAGTTAACTTACTGTACAGTAGATTGCTCCATTATACTATCAACATCTGCATTTAACATTCTCCAAGGATGTTGAACTAGACTTTAGGCAGAAGTGAATAAAGAACAAATGGCAAAATGGTGTCAAAATTTTAGAGCCACAGTCTTCTGAATTCACATTGAGATTTCACTTTAAATTCTTAGGGCTCTGGCTGTTTATAATGCTTACAAATTGGAGGGCAGTAAGATTTTTATTTTTATTTTTAAACAAATCAATATTTTTATACAGTAAAAATTTAATAAATGATAAAAAGTGACAGTACATATACTTTATTATTTAACAAAAAACATTTCTATTGAACTTTATATTTATATGTTAATTAAATATTAACATATAAATATTATTATATATGATAGAAGTATTGAGCAAAGGTATATATATAATAAATATATAACACAATAAGCTAAAAATATATTAACAAATCAGCATATTAGAATGATTTCTAAAGGATAATATGACACTGATGATCGAAGCAATGGCTGCTGAAAAATAAACTTTGCAAATACATAAATAAATTATATATTTAATTACATATTTAAATATTTAAAATAGAAAAAAGGTATTTTAAAATTGTAATTGTACAATACAAAACAATTTTACAATATTCCTGTTTTATGGATCATAAGAGACTTGGACAGTTCATATATATATATATATTTTTTTTTATTGATTTAGTAATCTAGTATACTGTAAAAATACTATTGTACAGTGTTAATTCCTACATATGCTAGTAGATTTGTATATTAGGTAAATAAACGTTCTAATACCTAATGTACAAAAAAGTACAAAATATGGAGAAATTATTATTTATTTAGATTAAATATTGAAAAATATTGTTAAAAAAAGAAGCTAGTTTCTGCCTTATTTCTCAGTTATACTAATATAAAATATTTATAAAATATTTGTGACAATGTGAAATCCTTTATTAATCAGATTTGCTTTCTTCCATTCAAGCACAAGTTGCTCTTTAGGTCATTTTCAAATCATGTTGAAGAACATGATCATTAGTTTTACACAAACATATGGAATTCATGTAGCCCCAGTGCACCTATCATTATATTCTGAAATCCATTTACATTTTTCAGTGCAACTTACCACTAAAACTGGTAATGCAATAATATAATTTGTAATAAAAATATTTCTATTAAATCAGAAAAATGGTCCCAGGCTTTTTGAGCTCTCAGATTCAACTGCTACACTGACGTATTAACAAGACATGAAATACTATCCACTTTGTAGATGGAGCTCAAAAAACTAATGGAGAAAAATGTCCCTTCATCTCACAGGAAACAAAACTGCACAAACATGATTAGCTATGCAGATGATGGCAGTCAGACTGTTCACCTTGGGGTATGAAAATGGAACCTCCTGACTCATACACAATGGCTTCGCTACTGTTTCAGGATGTCAAATGTAATTTCTTGCCTCAGAAGGTCATGAATTGCAGATGTAACATTAATGTCGACTTTCAAATTCCTTTTAAATCATTTCCAGAACTGCATCCTGTGATCTCTGTTGACACCAGGGCCCTCAGAATCTGAAGAAGGTAAGATTGTGAAGCTCATGCACCCTGACTGTTCCTTCCTGCCCCTGTGAGCTTCAATTCGATTGCTGGCAAGAGATGTGTAGGAGAGCGAAAAAGAAGTGCGCATCAGAAGATCACCATGACTCATGCTCATTCTGTGCAATCTATAGATACAGATGTGTACACACACACAATACCCTGACTGGAAGATACCATAGCTAAACCATCCAGACTCAAAAACATCTATCGCTGTTGGAAGCCATTCAAAATTTATCTGTCAATTCTGATGAAACCTTCTGCAAGAAACATGATAATAACAAAAATCCATTATTCATACACGCTCATGCAATTTACAATATTATATTCTTATGATTCAATTTGAGGTCAAAAATATATGTGTAAATTACTTTTGCAGACCAGCGAGACCTCTATCACTGAGTGCACGGTGTGCCGCGTGAGGTTCTCCCTGGGCAAACCGGGGCAGACAAGGCAAAACTTCTCACGGTTGGAAAGACATTCTCCGAGATGTGGAAGTTGTGGAAGTTTCCTCAATTCCTCAGACGGACACCATCGCTGCATTGCGATCCCGCCTCCCGTTCGTGCCTCCCGTTCGCGAGACGGCTCTCCTCACTTCTTTCCCGCGGTGAGACAGAGAGTCACGGTGGCTTTTCGGCAGCCGCGGGAGGGGCGCCCGTGGGATCCCGTGGTGGCTGTGCAGAATGTTCTGTTGTGTGTGAAAGCCCTGCAGACTTCTGTCGCAACCTGTAGTTCCGCGTGGTGTTTCCCGAGGATTACGCTCCCCCGAATGCCACCGGGCCAAGCATTTCCTTTGGTGCACTTGAGGAGGCTGAGATGTCTTCTGCAGTATCAGAGGGAGAGTCAGGCAGCGAAACGTTCGTCGGTGCGGGGCAGAGGCCGTCCGTGGTCGCTGCTCCACCACAGGCGGACGCAGAGCTCTCGGCTATGTTCCTCTGAGAAGCAGAGGCGATTGGGTTGGAGGTGCCGTGTGCTCTCGCGGGCCGGGCTTACCATGCCGCTGGGCAAGCTGCCACCTCCCTGCATGTGATGGCCACACTCCAAGTGTACCAGGCCAAAGCGCTGAAACAGCTGCACGAGGGTGGATCTGATCAAGGGGTGGCGATGCAGGAACTCCGTGCGGCGACTGACTTCACTCTACGAGTGACTAAGTTTGCTGCACATGCCCTTGGTCAGGTGATGTTCCTGGTAGTAGTTCAGGAGCGCCACCTCTGGCTCAACCTTGCTGAGGTGGCCGACGCTGACAAGGTTCACGGTTGGAGGCCTGGTTACAGCTCCCCAACCCGTCGCGGTGGTTAATACGGATGGTACGCCTCGGCTATGCGATTCAGTTCGCCAGCCGCCCACCCAGGGCATTCTCTATACCCGTGTCCGGTCAGACACTGGCGTCCTGGCGAAGGATGCAGTCGAGCCTGTCCCTCCAGCCGAGATGAGGTCAGGGTTTTACAGTCCCTTCTTCATCATGCCCATCCTGGACCTATGAGCCCTGAACCGGTCCCTTCTCAGGCTGCCATTCAGCATGCTAATGCCAAAGCGCATACTAACATGCATTCGACCCCAGGATTGGTTCGCAGCCTTCTCTGTCGACGAAGAATGCCTAGAGTTCGGCCCGGCTGACTCTCAGGTAACACTGTGACCTCAGCCCGGCTACATGCCAAGGTTCCTACCACACCCTTCCGAGATCAGGTAGTGAAACTGCAGGCTCTGCCCCAGAGGAGGAAGACCCAGCCTTACAGTTGTTGTGTCCAGTACGCGCACTGTGCCGCTACGTTGACCACACTTCAGACGCTCTCAGCAGCTCTTTGTCTGCTTTGGAGGTCAGCAGAAAGGGAATGCTGTCTCCAAACAGAGGCTGGCCCATTGGGTGGTGGAAGCCATCTCCCTGTCATATCTATACCAGGGAGAGCTGTGTCCCCTAGGTCTGAGAGCCCACTCCACAAGGAATGTTGGCTCCACCTCAGCGTTGGCGCACGGTGCCTCTGATATCTGTAGAGCTGCGGGCTGGGCAACACCCAACACCTTCACCAGGTTTTATTTCTCTTTGATACTGCATTGAAACATGCAGTAAGGCATAAATAAACAGTGTTGCACAAAAAGTGCACAGAGCTACATATTTTTACGAGACCAGGTTGGTAAATTAATTTATACTTTTATCCAGTAAAGATACATTAGATTTATAAAGTGACAGTGAAGACATTTACTATTACAAAAAGAATGTGAATGCAAGTCTTCATTTGCTGACATGAGGTTTTATACTTCGGTAAACAGCAGAACATTTGAGTTGTATAAAGACCACAAAACTGTCAAGAAGCTCCAGTGGAATACAGTGACTTGAGAGAAAACTTCATATGACACACAGCTGCATCTCTGTAGGTTGCCGAAAACACACGTCAAAAACCCACAAGACGCATATGTACAACGCAGAAAGATGCTCTCACACTATATGATGGGACAGACAACTAGTTATCCAGAACCTTTCTGTTTACACAGCAAGGGTGTGAGTTTAGTTATAGAATGTGGCTATCACTTCCATAAATAACCAGAATGTGTGTGAACACACTTGTTTAATGACTCAGATACAGCACTGACAACAGTATTCTGCTGCTGTGTAAATGTGGTCATTCTATCCCTGTTTCAAGAAAAATAGCACAGCTGTCTTCAACATTGATAACTAATAAGAAATGTTACTTGCACAGCAAATCAGCATCATGTGACACTGAAGACTGTGACCAGTAATAGCTAATTTGGTAAAACTTTATTTAATACTAGAATATTAGCCATTTATTAGTGTTAATTAAGCACATATTAATACCTTATTCTGAATGACCTTATTCTACATCCCTAATCCTACCTGATACCTAAGCTTAACAACTTACTAACTACTAATTGTAATATTGATATTAATACTAATATTAATGGAAAAGTTTTAATTTATAATTAACAAGTTTTAATAATTAAGTGTTACCTATTCTAAAGTGTTACTACAAATTTTATGTAAAATGTATTAGGGCTGTGGACGTTAAGGCATGCGTTTAATTCAAAACCCTTAACGTGTTAGAATGATTTAAAGCAATTAACGCAAAATTACTGAAACGATTTCAGTATCACTTAAGCAACTAAACTCCAGGACAGTATTCTGTCCGGTGATCCAGCGAGCGAATCCATTGAAACAAAAAAACTGGGCTAATGTAAAGAAAACTAGGCTGATAACATAATAGATGGCAGAGAGAATGGATGCTCATGTTGTCTTTAAGTGAACTATTAATTCCAGCGTGTTTTACTATAAGACACAAGCTCTGTGATTTTTTCTGAAGAGCATGCGAGCTCACTCACGTGTCTCGCAGTGAAATACAGACAGAACATAACTTCAAAACATCCCTCCACTGTATGACATGTTAGCTAAATTTTCTTGGCTGAATAAAGCAAACCATCTTCTTTTGATGCTCTAGTTTTGATGGGTGAGGATTGCAATCAAGGTAAAGGCGTTAGCGATGACGTAGAGGAGTCGTAAGCGTGCGTCAGTACTCTTGATGCACGTATCATATGTTGTATTCATGCTTAGACACATTGCAGGACATTCATTTTGCATCAACACACATTCAGGATAATGTTTTGTTCTGTCTTGTGTATGCTGCTGTGTTCAGTCTTTGGTGTCCTTTTGGAGTGATTTTTTTTAAAGATATTTTAAAAATCTAAATTTATCTTGAAATAAGCTTGCAGTAAATACAGTCTTGTGAGATTCATCCTTCAGTCATTTGGTTTACTTTGCTGGATATAGTACATAATGATAGAATTAATGTATTAAGTAAGTTAAATGGTACAGTATATGGTTAATTTCATGATATGTGTGAGATTATTTGTGATTAATATCAGATTTTTTTTCTATCTATTGAGAACCCTAGTATATACATACTAGTAGTCAAATTATTCGCAGTTAATCACATCCAAAATAAAATTACATAATATAACTTTGTGTTCTGTATATTTATATGCATGTATACACACACACACACATATGTAATTTATACGAACATAAATTATAAATCGTATATTTTTAAATGATACATAAACATAAATGTATATTACATATATTTCTTACATAAATTGCATATAAATAATGGCAATTAATCAATCTGACTGTTATGCTGGTACACTGCTGAAGAAGAGCGCAGGAGTCGCTAGGCTCAATAAACAAAGTCTTTTAATAATATGAAAAGCAAACTCGGGAAAAACATCCAAAAGCCAACATAGCACGTTCATTGACAGACAACCAAGAACTCAAAAGACACAGTACTTAAACACAACAAACTAATGACTCAAGAGACAACAGCTGGGGAGACACAGGTGGATGCAAATAAACCAATAATCACATACAGACACAGGAAGGACCAAATAAGGGCAAACAGGAAATCACGTGAAAACGAAACTAAAAAAGGAACACATGACAACGAAACTAAGAACAGAACTAAACAGACATGAAACGTAACACTGACAGCACTCGTGTATATATTAGAGCTGTCAAATTATATTATATATTGGTATGTACTGTGTATATTTATTAAGCATATATAAATACAAACACGTGCATGTATATATTTAATGAAAATATGTTATGTTTATATATTAAATATATTTAGATATAAAATATAAGAAAATAAATATATAAATACATTTGGATGTAAATACTTTAAAAATATATACTGTATGTGTGTGTTTGTACACGAATTATCACAATAAATCGATTGACAGCACTAATATATATATATATATATATATATATATATATATATTTACACACACATTTTCTATCTCTCTCTCTCTCTCTTTGGAAGGTAGGAGTTATCTCAGACTGACTCAAAAAGTTATTGTTGTTTTCCTTGCATGGGATCATTGCAAAAGCATTTATAGCTTAAAGACGGCCTGCTACTCAGCCGTGTCTTTTTATTTCTTGATTCCCCCTGGTCTTCTCCTCTTGACTCAGGGGCATTCCAGTGTTGAGGAGGTCACAGCAGTGCAATCTCCAGCTTTCTAAGTTCTGTGAAAGCAAACATGAAAAAGCACTTCAAATCTGGTTTACCCTTGATAACCCTGAGAGCACAATGGGTCAAACGCAAGCACTGGCCAGACTGCAGGGAGCTGTCAGCAATATGAATAATTCTAAAGTCAAATTCCCTTGTTAAGGGTGGTAAGTATATTTTTTGATGAAATACACAGGTTGTGAGGTTGATTCACCTCTTTACCTCAAATATAGGCCCTGCAATGTGTGCACGGTTCCCTGGCTCATGATCTGGTTCCTTTGCCTCACAGCAGTGCCCCGTCTGCGTGAGAGCTCACCCATTGCATCAAAGGTTATTCTTTGCGACATCACCAGGCACGCAGAAGTCCGAGAGAGTAATCTCTCTAAATCGCTAAATGCCACAGGCTGCCCCTGTGACGTACATATAAGCGCATGTGCACGCAAGAACGGCTCCCTTTGATGAGATATATGAAGCTCCTGGGGTATTGTGTCATCAGTGTTTACTGTGAAGTTTCAAAAAATGGAACAACAGAGGCTTTCTAGCAGACTTTGCTTAAAACAAGCTGACTATGAATTTGTAATGCATGCTATTTAATTTGAGGAATTCAGGCAGAAAAACAAACTGCAACAAATAATTTATTACACACATGTATAAATAATAAAACCACTGACTGGAGATAAATTGCAGTTGTTTTATATGATGCGCATGCTGGCAGTAAATCAGACTTCCACTCAAAGTCAGAAAAACCTAGGTGCCAATGACCCCTAACAGAGGAATGTCATTATGGCTGAGAACTTGGCCGCAGAAATGGCAGCATGGAGGATTGAGACATCTCTCCTCCCTTTCTGTGATGGGCATTATAGATCCCAGGCAAAAGGTCAGGTTATCACTGGAAGGACAGAGCAAGAATACCAGAGTAAACTCTATTAAACTCTGTTACTTGGCTGTTCGCACTCTATCTCTTTCGCTTTTCCTCTTTTAGCCCCCTGTGTTTGTTTGTTGTTGGTAACATTGTGAGAAAGATGCTTTATTACTTTATTTTTAAGTGTGTTATTTCTTATAATTCATCTATAAACCTCTTTTCAAGATTAATGTTAACACCAAACATTCTGCAGAGTACTGGAGAGTAAAAAGACAAGCTCAGGGTATAAAAAAACAAGTTCCGATTCAGAACAAGTTCATAAATAAATACATACATACCAATTTTCTTTTTTATGGTGTATTGTTTTTTTGTTAAGGATTCTTAAATGTACATTATTCCAATTGATGCATACAAGGTTATAAATAATACTGTTCCCCTTTTGAGTTGAGTCTAAATCTGCTTTTTCACCTTCAGGCCAAATGGTTCTCATTGCTCAACCATTCAATGCGGAGACGATCTGGCCCAGCAGTACAGATATGGTGTCATTTCCCACAGTGGGGATGATAACAGAGCTCATAATACAAATGCATCAGCAAACAAGTGACCAATTCTACCAGTATGGTTCCAAGCTGAGGAGACTTTGTAACCATGCCTCATCGAACCAAG
>JAUYWG010000047.1:12754793-12819044 GCA_034779775.1 Enteromius afrohamiltoni
AATATTAAAACAATAAAAGGCTTGAAACTACTTTAGTTGTGTGTAATGAATCTAAAATATATGAAAGTCTAATGTTTATCAGTCGATGTTTAACTCTCAAATCCCTAACAGTAACTTTGACTTCTCTTGCAAAATGCCTACACTTCACTACAATACAATAGGAAGCTCTACCATCTTCACGTCATCAAGTTAACTTTGTTATAATGAGCAGCCCATAATACGGAAGAGGAAAGGAAGGAAAGGAAAGGATGTTAAGTGTCCAGGAATGGTTTCCTTACCAGGAATTTGTGCTCTGCATTTAACCCATCCAAGTGCGCACACACACAGCAGCAAGAAGTGATCATGCATATCCAAGGACCTGGGACTCAAACCCAGAACCTTTAGGTTACAGGTCCGACTCTCTATCCATTAGGCCATGATTGCCCCCAGCTTTTATCACTTTTCTCCTGTGTCGATCAACCCTGGTTAGGACACATTACTATTTAAATGTTTTCCCAAAGACTACCTGTAAAGAAATAAAGTTAATACATAATCAGCACATTTAAATGGCCTTTTTAAACCTAAAGTAGAAGACTGAATAGGTAGGCTATGCTGTGGGTGTGGGGTGGTCACACTGAGAGGTGAGGAGGATAATTGCAGAGGACTAACCTGTCATAACAGAAGCTGAATGGAGCAGGCAGCTATTCCACCGGCTAATATCTCCATTAACGAGCAGCCATTACAGCCGCTAAAAATAGCTCCGCTAGAGCAGCAAGACTTAAAATGTGCTCTTTTAAACATAATACTTAGATTTGAAGCAAATCAGCACAAAGGTGTACGAAAGCCCCTGTAGAGAAAATGAATGCTGCACCTTTTCACTGCACTTTTAAGACTTCCATAGTTGTCTGAATGGTCGTAACAGCGTCAAACAAAGCTACTACTAATAATTACATTTTTCTTTTACTGACCAAGCACTGCATGCATGCATGCAAACATAATTATCTTTCTCCTTTCCGTTTGATTACTCTAATGCTCTAAAGCATCTAGAGCCCATCAAACCTGCAGGAATGTTAATGCTGTGTTTGGCCGGCTGTGAGAGTATTCTGTGCTGGTGTGAGAGACTAGTTTGCTGTTCCACAGTCAAACAAAGCTAAATAAGCTCAGTGGGCCATGAAGGAGAAAGGTGTGCATATTATCAGACCAGATTAACAAACTAACTCATAAAACCATTTTTAAAAAGTTCACTTTCATATGCCTCCATTAGGTGGCAAAATTCCAGAATCCAAAATTTTTAATAGTTGTATCAAACTAACCAACCATACATCAATGAAAAGTTTATTCATTCAGCTTTCAGATTATATAAATCTCAATCTCAAAAATCTGACAGGTTTTGTGGTACAGCGTCACATATTGGCTCTGCTGCACACACATAATAATAACAACACTTCTCTGAATATTATACATCATGCTCATCTACACCTGCTTATTCCAGCACTACCTGAACATCCTTCATCACCATGGCAACAGCACAGCAACAATTCACTACACCTAACTACAGGCAGACCGTTGCTTACCGACCTAAAGACGCTGCAAGATAACATTAGCACAACAATTCAGCTTGCAGGCATGGTGAAAATAATCACTAATGGTATTTAAAAATTCATAAGTCTCTGCATATAAATAATTTACCTTCTTCACTGTCCATATGTGAATCCCTTGGTTTTTCAGCCTGGAGAGGAATGCAGGAATATTGACCACTGTATTAAACTGACCTCTAATTCTTAACAGTGAATTGAAAACACTGCACCGGAAATAAGTTTACAATTGTACCTGAAAAAAATAGATTTTTTAAAATAGTTTTAAAATTAAAATAGTTTAATAATAAGAAATAGAAGTATTGTTAAAATTAAGTTTTGATAAACTTTATGTGTTCTACTACTGGTTGTATGATGGTGGTTATTGACATATTTTAAGATAAAATTAATTTAATTAGTTAGGGCAGCTAAATATTTAGAGACAATTAAATAAACAAGCAAAAGAATGCTAATTGATAATGCATAAAACTCTAAAATCATAATTTTAATGTTCTTGTGTTTGTTTGTACAGCACCGTTCAAAAGTTTGAGGTCATCAAGACTTTGTTATTATTTTTAAAAGATGTCTCATGCTCACCAAGGCTGCCTTTATTTGATTAAAAATACATAAAACTGCGAAACATTATTATATTTTGAAATATTTTTTGATTGCTGTGTATTTAAAAATGTAATTTATACCTGTGATGGCAAGGATGATTTAACATTAATTGCACCAGCCTTCATTTTTTATTTTTTATAATTATCAATGCTGAAATCAGTTGTGTTGTTTAATACATCCTGGCTATATAAAACTACATTTGCACAAAAAAAGACTGTACTGACCCCAAACTTTAAACATTAGTGTGTGTGTCTGTCTGAGTTTAAGTGTCAGTTGTCATCAGGCAGTCTGAGATCTTGATGTGAGCTGGCAGAGAACTTCAGTCTTGAGAGTGTGAATCTATTACCATGTTATCCAAGCCTGTTTTCAGAACTCTGTCTGGCAATCAATATGGATTCAAACACACTATCTCTCTCGCGCACACACATAAGAAAAAGCTCCTAAGCCTAGATTCTATTTTCAGCAGATGTATCAGTCACACCATTGCTTAAATATTAACACATGAGAGATGAGAAAGAAGTTGATATGAAATATGTAAAGACTCATTAGAGCAGACCTACATAGGATTGTCCATTCAATTAGAGTGGAGTAGAAGGAGACAGAAGATCTGTAATATTTTATATACTCCTATATCTGCTTTGCTCTTCAGAAAGGCAAGTGACTGAGCTTTTAATTATTGCCCAATCATTGTCTCACCTCATCCATCTGAACTTCCCCAGGTCACTGTGTCGGGGAGCATCATGCGGTCAACAGGCCTTCGCACCGCAAAGAAGGTCAGAGCAAATAAAAGTGAGGGGAGAAAAAGTGAGAAAAGAGAGTGACTTTTATTGGGCCAGGCAGTGCAGCGGGAGGCTTAGTGTTTCCAGATGTGCCGGCAGTCCCATGAGCATGGCTGCCCTGCTGTCTGTCCACATTAGAACGGAGCAGCACTCTTAAAAAGTGCTCAGAGACTTCACAAGGAACAGACACCGGCTCAGCTGCCGCCACAATACTATTCCTGGAAAAGGAGTTGACATCATTGATTTTTCCTACTGAGTGGGCAGCACGAGTAAGTGTTTCATTTCGGTAGGTGTTCCAGCACTGTGATTGGACACGTTTCAGAATGAAAGCCATATCATTCAGAGATGAAAACGACTGGAAATAGGCCTTGGGAAGATTTTTCTGTGCAGTAAATAAAGAGGGATGGTATCCAGTTGCATAATGCCAAGTGTTGGAATCTTCTCGCGTCTGGCCGGTCTTACTGTGCAATCAACGGGCATTTCCTCAAATCATAAAGCGGCAATTTCAAGAGAGAGGTTTTGAGTTTGATTGTATTGAGCAATTAAGGCTGAATGAGGTTTCCAGGTTTAATCCAACTTACAAAACAAATAAAGCAACTGAAAACCATCATATCCATTTCAAATCTCTTCTGTTCAATTTACTACTGTGTAACGACACAGCAGGGAAAGGAATATTACCTAATCTCAATCTCTCTGGCTTTCTTTCACTTTTCCTCTTTCTCTCTCTCTAATGAGCATACCACCCGCAGGCCAAGTGAGAATGGAGGGAAAGCTCCCAGAGTTCTCCAGGTCAAGCGTGTGTTTTCCTACTTAGCAGTGAGATGTTTAACCACTGTTTAACCACATTTTTGATTAGTCCTCAGACAAACGCCACCAATGACATTTTCTGGGCTGGAATAGGAATGGACGGTGGGAAACGAGAGAGTCAGAGAGGGTCTGATAGTGTGAGAAAGCAGTATAAAAGCTGGCTGAAGACGCTGGTTCTGGCACATATGTAGCTAGAGCTAATTTTATTATTTTTTTTAAACATTACCACAAAAAATTTAATCAGCATGTTTTGCTGTTTTGATTTGGAAGGAAAGATATAAACAGATGCAAGCCATAATGTAACAAGTTTCTTAAATTAAAAATGTATTACATAGTTAAAAATAAACAGAAAATAAACAATGTTGATTTTAGAATAGTCTCATTATATGTGACCCGTGCTGACAAAATGAGTCGGATCTCCATTAAAATACCCTCAAAGTTGTATATGACTTTTTGGAACTGACAAAAATCACTTATACACTCTTTGCAAATGTCAATCAGTGCAATTGTTTTGTTTTCATCAGCATGGGTTTTAAAATCATATTTCAGTGGTTTGGACTCATGTCATTGATAATCGAAAGATCATTTTAGATGTTTAATCACTATTTGGAGCATTGGGACTGCTAGAACGCTTAATGAACTCATTTTTGTGAAAACCTCAAATTCAACCAACTGACATTCTTCACTTCTTTTGCCTGTAGCTCAAAATTTGTTAATTTCGACTCATTTCACATATATCAACATCAATTTTTAATTACTTTTAATCATTTTAATCTTATTTACCTTAACTTAAACTTGATCACTTCAAGTTCTATCTCCAAAGCAGAATCATCCACATGAAATTTAGTATATTTTCTAAAGCCACTGGCTCAACATTTTATTTGTTTTTTTTATTAATATAAATTTTCAAGTACTTAATTAATTGATTTACTATTATTATTTTTGTTTAATAAAGATAAACCTAAATCAATATATATTCACTGATAAGAAGCTTTAATAACTTTTGCAATTTCACAAAAAAAGTATTTTGCTTTAAGGATGTTTAAAACTGTATTTTTTTGCTGCACAAACAATACCCAACTACTGCAAGTGAGAAGGCCTATGAGGCAAGTATGAAATGGTTTTCACTCACACTACAGTCAGAAAGAACTGCTATTACCTCCATGTTCAGTCTCCAATCGAACATCTTGACACACTGCTGCATGCTGCCTGGAAGTAATTATCAGAGCCTTCCTTTTATACTTTCAACTCTGGCCAAAGAACTTTGTGGCACCAGCAGCTTAAGCCCCACACATACCACACTAAAAATCACAAACACACACACACCAACAGCTCTTCTCATAGGCACAAGTACAGATGGGAACATGCAAACCCGGTGACGAGTTTAGAAATGATATTGTTTTTGCAATTCTGTTTAGTGGTGTCAGTGGTGCAGAAATACCACACAAAGAGTTGGCCTCATTTACGGCTGATCCACAAATATTAATCGTCGAAATAAAGTAATCTGTGAAAAAATGGATCTAGTCTTAAGAGTGATGACTTTAAAATGTAGATTCATGTTTAAGCTGATCGTGCAAATTTGTGACACTGACCAGCTGTTTAGTTTAAAGCAGGGGTAGGCAACGTCGGTCCTGGAGTGCCAATGTCCTGCAGAGTTTCACTCCAACCCTAATCAATTAGCCTAATTGGCCTTTTATTGTGGGCAGTATAAGGTACACCTGTGCACTACTCATGATGTCAGATCAGCATCTTGATGTGGCACACCTGTGAGGTGGGATGGATTATAAGTGCTCACTATCACACATTTAGACTGATTTGTGAACAATGTTTGATAGAAATGGTAATATTGTGTATCTGGAATGAATTTTAGATCTTTAAGTACATCTCATGAAAAATCGGAGCAGAAACAAAGGTGTTGCGTTTTTGTGTTAGTCCATTTTTATTTTGTATAATTATTATTATAATAGCTCAAGGAGAACCATGTTTGTGCACTTTCTAAAGATTTTAGTTCTGTTTTTAAATAAAGGTTTGGAAATGAATTCTTTTTGTATTTAATCCGATTCATCAATTAATCGAAAAAATATTCAACAGATTAATCAATTATTAAAATGATCATTAGTTGCAGCCCTACAAACAAGCCTCATTTTAACACCGCTTTAGAGGACAAGAGGCTGACCATTCATTTTTTGAAAAGTAAACACAATGTTCAAGGCCTAAGAAAAATGCAGCTAATTACATATGCGGGAATTAATTATGGGCTTCTCGTTGATTCACACCGAACATTTGCTTCAAAGTGTCCCACTTTGACTGTTTAGTTTATTAGAAGCTTTTTGTTTACAAGACCTAAAACAGCCTCACTGCATTTACAATTTGCATGGCAGGTTTATGTTAATTAAACTTTAATTCCTTTCTCTAGGCAATGTGTGCAGAAATGAGAAGCTAACTGCTGCTATTAGTAGAAATCCGGATGGTCATGGGTTTATTTAGCTGAAGAAGAAAAAAAAAAAAGCAGCTGGATTGTACAAGCACACATACTGGCGAGTGTGGAATTTACTTTCAAGAGCTTGTAAAGCTCAGAGAATGGCACACAAGACCAAGTAAACCAGCACATGCCTTACTTATTCAGGTACACCACATCAGGAGAGATGAGCATCTGGTGGTAGACATCAAGCAGGGAGACCGGGAGCAGAGAAACAGTGAGACCTGCTTATCAACTACAAAGCAGGTGTCTTTTAACCAAATGAGCAACAAGCTCACAATTCCACATCTAGACAAATATTTAGGGAGGTTTTGGCTTGAGGAAGCCTGTACCAGGACAGTGAGTCCCCACATACCAGTGCACACTGTCTCCTCCTTGACTCCATACATCTCCACAGCTATTTTAAACAGAGCTGACCCTCCCTAGTTTGCAAAACAGTGTAATCCAACAGTATCTGCCTCTTCTCCTCAGAGGGAGTCTCTTAAACCAGGCTGATTTATCTTCCCCTAACACTTTTTAAAGGTCAGTTCACTCGCAGAAAAGCTGTCTGGGAGTTATGGAGATGAGCAGACTGACATTCTGTGCTGAATTGTGACATATTGGGCAAAAACCTCCTTCCCTCAGTCAGAGCATTAAAGATGGGTCGTGGCTGGGTCTTCCAACATGACAATAACCCAAAGCACACAGCCAGGAAAACCACAGAGTGGCTCCATAAGAAGCATATCAAGGTTCTGGAGTGGCCTAGCCAGTCTCCAGACCTAAATCCAATTGAAAGTCTTTGGAGGGAGCTGAAACTCTGTGTTGTTCGGTGACAGCCCCGAAAACTGACAGATCTAGAGAAGATCTGTATGGAGGAGTGGGTCAAAATGCCTCCTGCAGTGTGTGCAAACCTGGTGAAGAACTACAGGAACCGTTTGACCTCTGTAATTATTAACAAAAGGCTTCTGTCAAGTCAAGTCAAGTCACTTTTATTTCTTTAGCGCTTTCAACAATACAGATTGTAGCAAAGCTCATCTAGGTGTTCTTGTCTCCAATGAAGATCATCTCATTGTGCTAATACACCATCTGATCTGGATACGGACTGAGGAAGTTAGAGACAGACTAATACTAGCGTAGATGCCATTCTCTTTTTACGATGTAACGAGTACATTGTGTGTTAAGGGGAGTGTTCCCGGGTTCCGGCTGATCTAATTAATGCAGCCTAACAATAATTAATAAGTGTGTATTGGTGTGTTAAGTGTAAGCCAGAGTAATGAGATGTGTCTTTAATCTCATGTGAATTGTATGAATATTAATACATAAATATTTTCAAAATGTATACTGTATTTGTGTGTATTTATATAGAATTTACATAATAAATATACACAGTACACACATATACTATGTAAATAATTTTTTTAATTTGGCGTGTGATTTATCGCGATCAATTATTTGGCAGCACTATATAACAATTAAATAAATAACTCACACTGATATATTTGTTAGGGTAAGATGTCACAGAGAGATTTTTAAAAATCATATTTCACACAATACATATTCAATTGTATGATTCGTTGTGTAAATGTTTTTTAGCAATTTTTGGTTACCATGATATTTTATTGTCTTTGGCACAGTCCGGCACTTAAAATCATTAAGCCAAGAAAAATTCCCATTACAAATATCTTTATATAGGCGGCTAAGGATGAAAATGTTCAAGAAGCTCTAAGTATTATCCCCAGACTTGCTCTTTCTCTTTCTGCCTCTTGCTGTGTACCTATTAGCTCCAATGCCCCGCTGCTTCTCGGCACAGGTGGCCACTCAAAGCACTGTAACAATGCTACTGAGAAGGGAGCTTGAAGAAGGCCAAAGCCTAAAAGCATTAACCCTGGCCCTCCCAACACAACCTGCTGAAAAATTCTTCTCCACTGATGTTCACAGAGTCAGGACTGAGGGCAGGTGGCTAACTGTGTACTCATTGGAAGTATCTACAGACACTTAAACTCTCCCTCTCCCAGGTACAGACACACACGCTCTGCTCTGAAACCTTCTGAATTCCCAGAGGCAGTCAGGTCTATAAGAAGGGCTGCTCAATTATAGCAAAAGTCGTAAGAATTCAAGATAAAATAAAAATAAATGCTAACACTTTACATAAAGCCTTTACTGAATGTATAAAGCATTATAAAAGTATTTTAATGCATTACTTATTATACGCCTTATAATGCATTGCATAATCTCTTGAATAACGGTAAACAGAAAGTAATACATTATAAGGCACTTAACAATTCATTGTTACATATGCATTTTAAATTAGGTTATTAGGTCATGATTCAAGTGCTCCAGTACAGTACGATTCACTGCTGATATAGACACAATCGTAACAAATCATGGAAGTGAAACACTATTAATGATGTGTTATTTAATAAAAATGTGTATTTCAATCACTTCCTGACACGCTGCAAGCTGTACGTCTCATTTTTTATAGCATTCTTTATAGCATTTGCAGTTCATTCCTAAGGCAGATGTGAATGCCGTTATATACCGAAGCTTTAAAATCCAACCAATTGTTCAAAAACATAAATATACATAAAAAGCTCTTTCCTGTGCTGCCTTTACTAAGCATCAGCATAAACAGCTGCTGGCTTGACGCAAACAGTCCAGACCAAAATAAAAAATTCTGAACAGGAGTGGGGAGCAATTGAACACGGGTTCAGACCAGGCAAGTGTGAAAGCACCCTTAGTGTAAAATACCTTGCAAAAAACTCAAGAGTAGCATTGTGTGTAACTTTTGCGAAAACCCAAAATTCGGAAATCCCAGAATGCACTGTAAATGTATAACAACAAACAATGTCCAAGTTTATTTTAGTCTATTTTTAATGCTCATTGGTGTATTGTGTCATTAGTTTAGCAGCATACAGACGTCAAACTGACGCAATCTGAAATCATTTGAGAGTCAACTTTTTCAAGTGTGGAGTGCTGTTTGTTTGGCCTACATAGACAATTCAAATCAGACATTTATGAGGTTCAATGACTGTTAGGATGCTTATGTAGTCAGCAGAGATGTAGGCTAGAAAAACATCCTGTTTGATCTCAGCTGTTTCTTTAATATCCATAAACATAGTTCCACATTACATTACAGTGGTACAGGAAAAAAAAGAATAAGAAAACTTTATATGCAAGTGTAGAGCAAATGATTAAGTCATAGGTATATTTACACTACAGGTACAGTATTATTTACACTTGAATCAAATCAATACAGCCATTACCAATGCTGCACTCTTTCTCATTCCCTGCTAAACTACTTTAAACTGAATATAAACTTGCAAACAATTTTTGATCCCTGAAAGAACTGAGCAAGAAATGAAAGCCATTTATCAAACAGCGGTAAATGTCAAAACTCCAGACTCTTTTCTAGAGTCATTTGACAGACTGTGTGGCGAGCAGATGGGTCATGTTTTAGGGCTACTTCGCTGCTTTAACAGCTGTTACAGGTGTTTCTTAAATGAAAAAAAACATTCATGACTAAATAGAGTGAGAGAGTAAAAAGGGAAATGGAGAGAAAGAACGTAATGGAACTGAATAGAATTTCTAGTTGAGCTCATAAACACTAAGCTAAAAACAGAGCATTTAACTGGTACACACAATGCATTTCCCCATTGGCTCATAACATATGTTATGTGCAGATACCTTGGCTCACTGAGTTATGCTCCTGTCTGAATGACAATCATGGTCTGATGGGAATATGCTGATTCTTTTGAAACAAATAATTGATCTCCCTATCCTCAAATTAGGATTGTTTATCCGAAGATGAATGATGACCCTTCACTAAATGTCATTCTCATATGATACTTTGTGACAGGTAACTGAATGATTAGCAGAACTTAACATTTTGGTCACGTCACTAAATGCAACATAACATTGTAGGAGTCTTTAAAACTGAAGTGTAAAAATGGAAAGAATATGTAGGAACAAACACACAGAAATAACACAGACACACTCTACAGCAACACAGCAGACATTTACACAGTAAAAACAAACCGCACAAGTGTACATACACTGGAATCAAAGCATGCAAATCTATTTTCAGTTGAGTATTTTTAGGAGCAAGAACTCAGTGAGCAAATATCAAAATAACACACATCAACAGCTGCATAAAAACAATGAAACAGACTCATGTCTCATCAATTCTTGAAAGTTTGGAGTTCATTTACTTGATCACAAATACTGTAAAAATAATTCAATATTGATACAAGTTTAAAAAAAAACTTCTCTTCTATTATTATGCGTATGGCCCTATGATTTACACAATAGAGAAAATGCGGATGGAATCTGGGAACCCAGCTTAAAATCAGAATTTGCAGTTCAACACGAAATGTAATGGAATTTATCAAAGTTTGGGTGAATGAATCAAATTGCGATATGGACTAGTATCTATAAATATTCAAATCAAATGTGAATCCTGTAGGCCTGTGTTTTGCATTTCTCTGCGGTTTTGCATGTGTGTCACTCAGTGCGATTAATACATAATTAATACATAAAGAATATCTTTAGAACTGTTCTGAGAGTCTGCCGTTTCTTTTGAGTAAACACAGCATCATATTTGCAGCAACACATCAAAATAAAAGTTTGGTTTAGACACTGCCAAAAATATATTACTATTAGACAATGTATGTGACTCCTACTACTACTCCTACTAAAATTAATACAACTTTTTTTAAAGAAATGATTACACAATATTTCTTCCATGTTTTGATTTTAATAGTAAATTTATTTAGCAAAAAATAAAATGTTGAAATTTCATAAATTAAAAGACAAATTCAAATTGGGTGAAACGTGTTTTCTTACATATATTACTTGTGAAAAAACATAAAACACAATTTTAAATAAGTATACATGATTGCATGTTATTACATTTTATTTTTGTTTGACTTGAAATAAAAATAAATAAAATAAATAATAATAGCATGTTTTTGCTTTGGTACTGAAATAGTTACAGAGAACCGTGGATTTTAAAAGTTTTAATTTCATAATTAAAAAACATACTGAATAGTAGTTTAAAGGGCGAGAAACACATTCTCTGTTTTTAATTCACTAACATAAGGACTGTCAATCATGCGTGAGATTAAACTATCAAACAAGATTACACAATTTCCTTGGCTGTCTGTTGATCTAAGGCATTAAAAATCCGCTGGAACCTAAGATCAGCCCATTTGCCAAGCAGCAGAGAAGTAAACAACACAACACATGTTGGCCTTCAGAGTCAACAATATCTCATGTCACACCCCATCCCATTAGACCACCTTTACAAACACACACTCACACCATGTAACAAGTTGCCATCTTTAGCCTTGATCCTCTCGCTGGCATCGGTTCTTTCAAATGGTCCTAAACAGTGCTGACTTACCATATAAACTAGTGCTTCTCCAAATAGTAGTATAAATGAGAAAGTAGAAACATTTTGCTGAATAGAGAGTGTGTTGTGGCTGATGCTTTTCATTGATGCATTCATGTTTACCTCGCAGGGTTCAGTACAGTCAGTAAAAGCAATAAATACATTGAGGGTGGAAATGACAACAATAGGCAGTCTTACAGTCTTGTGTATTTTAATGAATCTTTGCAAATCGCCTTTCCTAATAATGTGCTAATTAGCAAGTTTCACTATGAATACAGCTAAAAAAAAAAGATCCTCTGAGAGCCTCAGAAAAGAGGGGCGGAGTCAGCGGAGCTCGTGAAGTACACAGAACAGAGTGATTTCAAAAGAGCTGTTTATGACAGGGTAAAATGAGCATTTTTAAAACTATATTTGAGAAATTTTAAAACAAACTATATTACAAACTTTCCATTAAAACCCCAAATAATCATATTAGCTTGTGGGAAACTGCGTTTGTATGACCCCTTTAAATAGGTTTATAGAAAGTCAAGTTAAATATATTATATAAGTTTAATAAAGTTTTCATATGACAAAATATAGTAAGGTTCATGCTAAAACAAGAAAAAATATATACATATATGACAATGTATGCTCTGCAGTCTTATTAATGAATGTGAAGATTTATTTATCTGTAGAACACATCCAAATATTCGTTCAAAGTGTATTTTTTTTGTAGTCAGACAAACAAGGCAAGTCTTTTTTTGTCCCTTCTGCCCTTAGATCCCACACTCAGTCCTCACGGTTAACAATCACAGACAACGACTATAACAATAATGCTATCATTTCATGTGTGACTGATGCGTTAACAGCAGGTGCTGCGGATGTGAGGCTGGAAATAAAGGCCAATAGTGCTACGCGTACAGTTATAATAAAGCTAGTAATGCGCGCACACACACACACAGACCTATAGAAATGATCTGCGCTCTGAGACAGTCCCAGCCACTAAAATGTCATCTGAAACATTTACAGTGTCACACACTCCATCAAACAGCCATTTCAGACGTCTACAAAGCTTTATGATGGCATGCTAGTTTTTATAGTTTATCTCAGCATGCGTTTTCACATTAAACACACAGACATTTGATAAGTAGTAGACGTCTCATTTTCAAATGGTATAGGATATGTGTTCACATTAGGACGGAAGTTATAAATCACAGAAGAACTGTAACAAATGTCTCCGTTATAATGGCTTTTTGTTTACAAGACTCAGCAGGGAAGAATCTAACATCTAATTTCATATAAACTCCAAAAAAATAGCATTTACGTCATCAGTACTTTTGTCTTGATATGCAGTACAAATATTCACACGTCCTTAAAAAATATATATTATTCATCTGAGACGCAAAACTGCATAAGATAATGATTAATAAATTCCTTTTTTCTTGTGTGTGTGTGTGTGTGTGTAATGCTTACAAGCTGCTGAAATAATGAATACATGCTTCACATCAGGTTATTAATCATCTCTATAAATTCGCCGCTACTCAGCACTGCTGTGGGGTCTCTGTTCAGAGACTACAAGTTCCCTGTAGCTCAGCACTTTATAAGCTTTGCAGTGATTAAGTACAACAATTAACTCAAGCTAGGGAAATACAGTTACCGGTCTAATTAAATCGAGATCTGCCCCAAGGAGCAAGACTTGGCAACAACTTATCAGATTGATAATCATGACATCCGGTGAAAAATAAGACCTTGTATAATAGGCCAGATCAATGTGACCATATTTTCATCAGGTAGATTATGTACGGAAGCAATGCAGAGCTTGCAAACTTTTACCAAGTACTCTTATCTTTCAACGGCACAGATTCAGAGCGAACGGAGTAAATAAAACATTTCGGTAAATAAGAGGAGCGAGCGGGCGGCTGCTCCAAACACCAGCGAGCGGTGCAGCACTTCAGAGCTTTTCAGAAAACCACAGCTGAACGAGTGCCACTGGTCACAGGTTACTGAATCCATCCCACACAGAACACATGATCTGTGCACAAACGTGGATATTTTTACCTCCGAAATGTTGGCTATAAATTATGTACGGCAAACATCCGTGGGTCCTAATAATCATCAGCGCAACATGATTTTTGCGCTTTGACAATATGCTATTAGCATTATTTCACACCACTCGATAAAGAGAACACTAACTGGGACATATTTTTCCACTCACCGCTGACAGTCAGTAGATTAGCCACACATAACAGATCAGCATATTTCCACTCAGAAATCATCGTACAAGGAAAGGGTTCTCATTTCTAATTGCTTTATTGACTTTGCTATCAAGCTTTGTTGGATTGCCAACATATATAATGCAAATAAAACTAAACGTGGAGATCAGAGACTAGAGCCAGATCATATACGCGGTGCTGAAAAGAAAATAATTTGCTCTTGTTGATTTATTAATTGTTTTAAATAGAATAATGTGCTCATATTTCATGTGAAACTTAACACATCTAAGAGCTGTGACATGGATGTTATAGAGGCTAAGAATACCTCTGTGAGACAGCAGCTGAGAGACCAGGAATCAGATGGACATGTTGCCCTACTGTACACTTCAGATTATTTGTTTGGTGTGAATTACACAAGTGACTATGATGTAGGGGAGAATGAGGTAAGACGTGCTTCTTAAGTTGTCCTCTAGGCAAAACTTAATGAAATGTGAAACTTATACAGATGATTCTAATTCAAGATGTCAGCATGTATAATAAAGACTGAAATTTGACTGAAATATGTAGACTTGCCCTACCTTAGGGGTAAACTGTATAAGAATAGAACATGAATGAGGGGAAAAAAGCATACTAACGCACAATCCCACATATTTTAATGAATCAGACATAAAAAGGGCAAATATTCTGTAGTGTAGTGAAGCCATTTCTTGCAAGGGTAAAAACGGTAAAAGTACTTGCATTTGAAAATAAAGCTTATAAATTACTAGTAACTGAATTGAGGTTACTTTTTTTTTTTAATTAGGTTTTTTTTTCATTCATTATTTTAGGGAGAAATGTTTTCATAAATGATGGCTTATCTAAAAAAAAAATAATAATAAAAAAAATAAATAAATGTATTTACACATTTATTTTTACACATATAATCACAATTACAATTATGGATGCCACAACTGTACAATTGAATGTAATCATTCAAAAAGGCAATAATCGTTCAAAGTTCAAGTACTTAAGTGCTTAAGATGTTTTCTAACAAGTTATCTTAAGGGTTTTTTCAAACCAATCCAATGAATTGTTGACATTTGAGGCTTACAATCCGTTTTTCTGTTTAAAACTTTTCAGCTTGTTTATTTTCATTTAAAAATACAACATGCAGTTGCTTCGAACAACAGTATAAACATTGTTGAACGTAAATTGTGTTAATCGTAAATAATAATCGTGCAGCCCTTCCAGCCAGTGTATATGACGGGCCCTTTATAAATGTATGATCATGTGACAAACTTTGCATAGCTACACCGGCGGCCAACACAGCTTACCCACTGACATGTTGCAACACTCACTTCCAAGTTACACAAGGTATGAGAGGGTGGGAGATTTCAACCACAGAAATTGCTGGCGAAGACCTTGTGAGTTATTGCTGTTAACAATCGTTATTGATCCAGAAGCACAGATGTGACATGCATGAATGGCAGCACTAATCAAAATGCCAGAACAACCGCATGACCAGTGAATAAGATAACCCGGGGATCAAATGATTTTTAACACGAAACAATATGTTCTAGGCAAGAGTGCATAAATATTCAAACTAATTAAACATTAAACTCACAAAAGCATTAAGATTCTTAAAACCTGCTATGAAGAGACAAAAGTTTGCAGAGGACGGACACAGCAAATAGTGAGGCTGTCTCATCAGAATGGAAAACCATTAATCACACAAGGGTCGGGAGTATTGTGAATACCTGTTTTAAACGCTCTCGAGAAAACATAACTATTTAATGAGGTTATATGAATTTTAATTTGGAAAATCATTAAGCTCACCCCTAACCCAATCCTTAAAATGTAACCGTCAGCGGGACATGACGAGTTACATGAATGAGTTTGTTGGACTAACTGCTAACAGTTTCGCATAAACGACTCCACAAAATTCCCATTTCTATACCGTTCAGAGGTTCTGGTCTCAAAATAACATTGTCAGACAATAAGTGACAATCTAGCAAGCTTCAGGAAATGGTTTTAAAGGCTCATGAACTGCCTTTGTTTTTACTTTGTTCTGTTCTCTGAGGTCATCTTATATCAAGATTTTTACATCAAAAACTTAATAATTTAGAAGCAATAGGCAGTATTCTGTCTTATTTTTAACCCTCATTAGAATGCTCTGTTTGAATAGGTGTGGAGTATTGTAGTCTCTGAAGTAAATGCCCACTGCTCTGATTGTTTGACAGTACATTTCTCACGTTGTTGTGTTTTAGGTTAAAAACGCACACTTAGTTAGTACATATCAAATGATCAAACCAATAGTGATCACATAATGAAAACAGTCACTCACACTTGTGTAGTGCAACATCATATCCAATACAGTTGGCACAGCATCATCTTTTAGTGTCTGTTTGTAAACAAACAGAGTTCTTACTGACGCAGCCTTAAACTGCATTAAAAATAAAGTTTAATCACATAAAGTTTATTGTTTAGTTTCTGCATAGACTTGCTTTTGTCATTCTTGTCACTTCTCCCACAAATCTATGGGCGGGGCCAAACTGGCAGCAATGTAGAAGCATATGTTGATCTACTTTGGAGGTGGTGTCTAGCCACACTATTACTACATAAAGTGGCACATTCCATGAGAAAGTTACAGAATATTTTTATAGCATATTGACCTCAAGGATATCGTCGATTTCTCAGTTCATGACCCCTTTGATATGACTACATACTGTAAAACATGCCACAATTGTTACAAAACAATCAAAAAATTATATTTTGAGAAAAGCCAACCTTCGGATGAACCTCCAGGTGAGAAAATTGCGAAAACATTCTAGAATCTCTTTGACTGGGCAGATAATTCTTCGCCCGTGGCCGCTCTCTTGATGGGTGTGATGGGATCGGTTTCCATGGACACACCCAGTGATGTGTGTTCTAGCCAGCAGGTGTGAAGTAAGCCTAGGTGTTGCATATCAGATACAGTATTACTGGACTTAAAGCCTGTCTGATTATGTTATCAAAAGGTATGACGAAGGATCCAGCTTATCAACTGATGCGTGTTGTTTTCTCTGTACAGAACGGAGGAAGGAGGTAAATCATGTTTCTAGTCAAAGTCATTTCATTACATCAAGTAAGGGTGAGGATGCTGGCATGTATTCCTGGTGATAGGGAACTGCTTTATTACTCATATACAGACTTTAATACCCTGTTTCCAAGACAACCATGACGGTGAAGATGTTCATAGCTTCATTCAAGGACAAAACCGTGGCATGTATAGGAGAGTGGCCATAGGGCACTGTGATACTTATCCTTGAAAAACAACACACTGTAGACACCTCTGGCCTTAAATTGAAAGCTTGAATGCAGAACAATTACAACACAGCAAGTCTAATTAGGCCCAAAAGGAGAGTGTCTTTAGCAAACCAAAAACGTAATTAAGCAACGTGTCAACACTTTGAGCAAACAGATGATTCAGGCCCAATACTCACACCTTTTCACACAAGGCTGATTGGAAAGTGGCAATTTTGTATACTTTTTCACATGACTAAACAGAAAAAAATGAACACTGTTAAAGATTTATATTATTAAAGTACTTAGTAAACTAGCTTAAATACTATAATACAAAAACTACAATACAAATGTTAACAGAATAAACTGAAAACAAGTACTTTAATAACTGTAATAATCCAGGAGAAATGAGATACTAATAATTAGGTGGCAATGTCATACCGGAAACAAATGGCATGGCCTTTCATTGCTATGGGCCATTATGATTTGTTAATGAGGGTTTCCATGCATTGAGCTGCATATTGAATCCCAGCAAGAAAAATGTCCTAATGTGTCAAGACATTTGCCGTCTTTTGTTCATCTAGAACGTGACAAAATATTCTGCACAGAGTTGTACGTAAAACTGGACTAGAAGCATCATCAATGGCACAGAATTGTAGAATTCGAGCTGGGTGGTGCTAACACCAGGCCTGTGGCTCTGATTCAGTCTTCTGAATGTTTGAAAGGCACTGTTAATAGTGACAAGACAGAGTGCAGAAGGCTGCTTTCGACAAGAAGGTTTTGATCTCATTCTGTAATTGAATTTCAATTAGAGAGAGGATTAGAAGACAGCTGCGCTAAAGGCAATGTGGCGCTTTTTGTTTACTTTACTTTATTAGCTTGTGCCCTTTTCTTAATTATGAAAATAAAAGAAGTGATTTATAATGGAAAGAGAGAATGAGAACATGACATAGTTTTTCTCTGGCTGCCAGAGAGAAGGGGATAAAAGCATTGCAGCTTTATGGCCTGGCCACCACTCACAAAAACCAGCAATTACTTCAAGACGGGAAAAAAAAAACTTCTGACTTCATTTTCTTTAATGCTGTCAAACATACATTTGTCATTGTTTGAGTCCTACAAAACAGAGAATGATAAAACATTTTATGAAGACAAAATCACCACATAAAAGCAGCAACAAATATGTGGTCTACGATATAATATGGCAACTAGCATGTGGAGAGACTGAAACTGTATTAAAATGCTGTAATTATCTGTTTTAAACATTTGTATCCTCAACCAACTAACCAACCTAATCTCAAGAGAAAACGTTTTGTTTTTATTTTGTTACGAAGTGCCAATTTTGTATGAATTCATTTGATTTTCAGTTTTACCAAACCATCAGTTCGGGCTAAGCAGATTGTACAAAAACATACAAATGAATTGAATGTCAAAATAGTTTGCCAAAACAATTATGTGTCGGGTTAACTGGTTTGTATAGTACTTCAACAATTGCTGTTATTATTTCTCAAAACAGAATCACTTAAAGCAACGCGCAACCCCACAAAAACGCCCGTTTTTATGCCTTTCAGATGTGTTGGTCTGAAAACAAGATTGTCAGCAAATGACTGACACTTCAGGAAATAATTTAACAGGACAGACCACAAACTGTAAAACGTTACAATTGTTGCAAAACAAAACAAAATGCTATTTCTGGGCCCTCTACAATAAAGTAATGAGAAAAAGCAGACATATAAATAATAAAATTCTTTAAGGTGAGCAATAAATTCTTGTTACGAATGCACACGTACACACAGAACATTTCAATTCAATAAATATTCAAAACATTAAAGCTCTACAAAGCTATTTTGAAAAGAAAAAAAAAAGTCAACAGCTCAGGGTTCACAAGTTCTCTAATGACATGACTAATTGTGAAAGCTTGTTAACTGATGGAGTCTAAATGAGGGTGTGTTCAGAAGAAGGTTTAACAGGCTTGTATCTCCAATCCAGATGGTAGAGTAATATATGCTGGCTAGAAAACACCACATATGGACCAGAAACACCCACAAACATGAAAAAGGAGAAAAAGATAACGGGAACATACAGAGGAGAGGAGGGACTGAGAGGGATGTGAAAAAAGACGAGAGAGAAAAGCCGCTGGGGCACCTGTGATCTTTCATCAGATATTAAGTTAATGATCCGATCTGCAGGTGAACACTCTATTGGTTAGGGTTTAAACAAGGTAAAAACTGTTAGGATCTGTGTGAGGGGTAT
The DNA here is from genome assembly GCA_034779775.1 of Enteromius afrohamiltoni. Lineage (NCBI taxonomy): Eukaryota > Metazoa > Chordata > Actinopteri > Cypriniformes > Cyprinidae > Enteromius > Enteromius afrohamiltoni. The sequence goes on from JAUYWG010000047.1 coordinate 12,774,101, forward strand.
ACCTTCTGGATAAATTCATCAAGTGGCTATGTCCTTTGACAGACTGCACTTTGATTCTCAAGAGGCTGATCGTGTATCAAAATAATCAGAAAGTGTGACATACTGTATGACTAACACTCTAATTGAACCCTGTGGATCATTTACAACGTCTTAAAACAAGATACAAGACCCTTTGGAGGGTATATTACATTTTCTCTACACTGCTAACTTCTAACATCTTCCCTTGCGGTACATCTCATATTGCATTTCATTAAAAAATTAACGAACACGCTGTTGATGTTTTTTAAGCTTTGAACTTTCCATGATCTGCTACATGACACATCTGCTGGGAAGAGAGCTGCTCTGCTTTGATAGAAACTGCTAAAACACTCATTGAAAATAGAAAAAAACAACAACTTTATTCTCCAAGAAGTGTTCGAAATCAAGCAACTAAATAATTATAAAAAAAAAGCTAGGCACTTAATTCAAAGTCATTCCCAAGACAATCTACAACATCCACAAAAAAATGAATGATTTTGATGTAAATTCAATCTACAATTTATGCATATCTTAAAAGGAAGCACAGATGCCACAAATGTAATGGGGGATTTAAAAGTGTGGTCACCCTAGACTCAGTGTTCACTTCCATTCTAAGTTGAATTTTCAGCAACTGTTACTCCAGTCTTCAGTGTCACATGATAGTTTAGAAATCATTCTAATATGCTGATTTGGTAATCAGGAAATATGTCTTTTTACTGTTAAACTTGAAAACAGTTGTGCTGCTTAATAATGTTTTTTAGACATCTCCTCTATTGCCCTTCATTCAGACAGAACAGCTTTTAGTCACTTCTCCGGTTTCTCTTGAAGGCTCCTCAGGGGAAAAGGCTCTGACGTTACTCTGTCAATGGTTCAAAACACAGCCATGTGATTCAACTTTCACTCATACTGTCAAAAAAGGAAAAACAACACACCAGTTCTGAAAACACTGATACAAAAAGTTTTAATTGCTTATTATTCATAATCGACACTTAAGCTAGACACCTTGAGACCACTGCTCTATAGCAGAATGGCAGAAGTCAGGGGTTTGCCCATTTGGTTTACAAATCCCAGTGACAACTAGGCTGAAAAACTACACAGAGACAGAGTGTGTATAAGCATAAAGCATGTATATAAGGTGCTTATAGCTGAAGCATCCAGTAACGGTGCAAGTCGCAACTCAATCAATCACACAAATATAAATATAAGGGTACAAACATTTTGTGATGATGTGGCAATACTTAAAACCCTTCAGACCTGCACACATACGCTCACAAATATTAAAGTAACATATCATAAACAGTGGAGAGTTTGTTTGCACTACTGGAGGAGGCTAATCATACAAACCTGAGAGGTTGAGCTGGACATGGCAGGTGCCTAATAACATCGGACCATCGTGCCGCTTCAGAAAGTGGCCAGCAACTAAACAGCCAATCTGCTGTTTATTCTACAGAGACTTATAGACCGGCCCGCAAAACATAGCCTCCCCTCGGTCGGCTCTAAATTTCCAGCTTCACAGCTTATTGAAGAGCCCTACAGAGCTGTAAAAATAATCATTCAAATAAAACTCACATCTTGTGAAGTTAAGTGTCATAACAAGTGCGGCGAAACGGCGCAAGAATCCTTTGCCTGGAGAAGTCTTCAGCCAGAGCAAATACAGTGCTGGGGCTTTGCCTTTGATCCCAGCAAATGTTTTGAAAGTCTACAGTAACGCAGTTCTGTGTTCTGATACATTAATGTGCTTCAGCAGAATTTTGTTAAGGTAATACCGGTCTTATGTCAGTAAAGGTTCAGAGGCTACTAAAGGCTCTAGAGTTGTATTGCAGGGAGATAACAGGCTAAGAAATCAGAGGTTTACACAAAACCGGCCACCATGTGAATCTTACCATCTGCCATCCCAATTAACACCACAGCGCTCCTTGCAAAGGTGGTTTGCCATCTCATGCAAACATAATGGCACAGAAACCAAATTCAAAGCACAGTTAGTAATTTATATTTACACACCCTGGCTTATGAGCAACAGACATTAGATGAACCAATAGACATCGGGTTAAAAAAAGAACGAATGCACACATACCAACAGATACTTCCCAGTTTAATATTAGAGTTGACAATAGAGAGCATTTTTGGAACTCTCGTGGGCACCGGTTCAATATTTCAAAAGCAAAATAAAACCACAAAACATGACCAGATTCACTTCTGTGCATCTTTGGGTAGCAACTTCTTCAATGTATTGAGCTGAAACTAACATTTGGCATGGTGAGAACGCGCAGCATCCCACTCAATCACAGAGTGCCTCGGGACACAGAGTGCTGTGACGTGTGGCCAAAGATGCCTTTGCTGGTGAGTGTCTTCTGCTTTCCTGTTTGCTTACGTGGGTAGAGTCAGGAAGGATGGCAGCATGCGCTGTGTCTGCTTAGTGCAAGTTGCACATCCTCTCACCTGGCTTTGGCTTTTATGATCTGAGGTACCAGATTTACGTTTCCTCTGACCCTTTAAATGTGCTTCCTTCTACTTTTCTAAGCGTCTTTCCCACTTATCTAAGTAAACAAGTCAGTCAGTCTGAGAACAAGATAAATGTTAGATATCATCAAGGAAGGAAGGAAGAGGAAGGAGGAGCGACTAATTTTCCCTGAGGAGGATAGGTAAATTGTGTCTCGCAGATGTACAGATTTTAATCCCGTCTGAATCCAACACACCAGCTTTCTTCCTCCACCAAGCTAAAATTACTAAATAAATTACCTGCTGTTATACAGGATCCACAGGGAAATCTAATCTTGTCAGGATAGAAACATCTGTGATTGAGGTATATCATTTTTCACGATTCTTCATATTCTAACTAAAGTTATATTTATGATTGTGCTGTCTAGTGCTTCATTATGGATTAAGAACTTTTTGTCTGTTTTATGGGTAAAATAACAATTGATGGTCACTGAACTGCTGGCATTTTATCCAATATAAAAATAGAATTAAGTAATGCAAGACAATTTAGTCGGATAATTTACATAACATGAAGTCTTCAAGACACTCAGCTGAAATAGTTTTTTTTTTAATGAACATTATTGTTTAATGATAATTTGACATCAAATATATATTTTGAAAAAAAATAAGAATTATTTAGAATTTAGAATTTTGGCTGCTCTTTCTAATATCCATATATTAAATGCAACAAAAATAATATTAAATATAAATATAAATATTATTTATTTTAAAAAATAAATAATAATGTTTTTATGTAAATAAAAATATAAAAATGCAAAACAATCCATCTAAACAAAGTAACTACATAAACTTAAAAGATCCCAATCCTGTCTGATATCTGCTATATTTTCTTAATAATTGTAACTCAAACATCGGAACTCATTCATATACTGTCACAGATCGCTTCAATTTGTCATTTTGCTTTTCTTTCAAGTGGACAGTCAAAAGTTATGGCTTATTTTCAAGAAGCTGAAATTGTGTTTTCCTCATGGAAACTCACTGCCTTGCACCGGGAACTGGAATCAGGCCTGGGGTCATGACTGTGTCCTCAGCTGAAGGCTTGCTCTGTGGACTGGGTGGTCTGTCAATCAGACTGGGAACCACAAATAAGGATTTGAATGCATGGCGAGCTCCTTGCAGAACCTTATGCTGTCCCAATACAAACAGCAGGAGGAATGTGAAGTTCCTGTGGTACAATGAGAGTACCCAGGCCCAACAAGACGCAGAAAACAGATATGGAGCGACTCAAACTGCAGAGATTATGAGTAAATAAAAGTTGCACATATAAATATCCCATAAAAAATAATTAAAGAAATATTCCAATAAACGTATTATGATGCTCAGTTTTCCAGTTCCTGTGAACCTGCCAAGAACAATAATTTTATTTCACAATCCACACCAGAGCCAAACAAACATAAATTATTTCAACAAATCCAAATCTCCAAAACGCAATTTTGTCTGTCTCCAAAACATTGTGGCTGGGAAAGTGCAAAAGAACTAAGAGCCAAGACTAAAAGCATCACTGAAAGAGCATTCAATTGATCGGCTGGAGTTTAATAGCATCTACTGACTCTCTAGTGTATATATGTACAGAAGGATACTGTACTCTTCTGACATTTAACAGCTTTTGCCCCATGGGTCTCTTACACATACGTGCACATGCGAGGACACTGTTGTCACTACAAAAAACAGCTGTCATGTTTTGTCAACGCTTCCTGTCCTTGGATGAAGCGTTTTTTCGAGAAAGCAGCTACTCAAACTTCATTTATCAGGCATCATATGGTCTTTGCAAAACCAAACAATGGAAAAGGCTCTTCTCTAGACTGAACCTAGGAGAAAAAAAAAGCAATGTAGTTTAAAAGCCTTGCCTTTTGTATGTTTGCATTTCTTGTAAAAATGAACCACTCAGATCTTCCATAAAGGTTATAAAGCAAACATAGAGCACTGTGTTTACATTAGGTCCTGCTTTGATGTTCATCTAATGCACCTTTTGGAAAAAAATATATATATGTCTCCTTTTGTTCATCTAAACACTATATATACACTCTATCAGTATCTTTGTAATAGGACTGTCAATCCACTGCAAAAAAATATTGCATTCATTTATTGTTTTCACTTTCAATTGTAAAGAAGACAGGGCCTTGAGTTGTCAAGACGGAAGCACCTTCCAGGTGCAATAGCAATGGGCTCATTTTCTGACAGAACACAGAAACGTCTTTTACTCTTGGTAAACCACATGAACAATGGCTACAGGTAAATTTGCAGAAATGGAAAATGTATGTGTGTGTTGCTGTTTTGTTTGTGCTGCTGTTATTTAGTACCTTTACAGGGAGCTGTGATGTTGGTTATATCTCCGACCACACTCCAGAAAAGAGGCTGTAAGGGAGTATCAGAGATTTGCTGGAGGGGTCACATCTTATCAAATAAGGAATTTGGTTGTTCCAACCTTTTCAAAAGACAAATACTAGTTGGTTTTGTTTGGCCTGTGGCGTATGTGATTATCAGCTTGAGGAATGCCTGGTGTTCTTCAGAACTGAGAGCCGCAGTAAGAGAGCTGTTAGCATGTTAGTGTGGGAGTTCTAGCATGGACACTCCACTCGTAGGGCCTGAAAATTAAACTCTCCAAAAAGCTATTTGAGTTCATTTCTGTATCTGCTCCACTTTTTAACATTCAAAAGTTTGTAATAAGTAAAGACATTTTTAAAGTTACAAAAGGGTTTCAATTTAAATAAATGCTGTTCTTTGAAATGTTCTATTCAAAGACTCTTTCTAAAATATGTTGTGCAGGCAACACATAGGAAAATTGTGAAAAAGTATATTTATATTTTATATTTCTGAAATTATTAAGTGCCAATTATATCACAAATATAACTCAAACTCTATTCTAAAACAGAATACGAAGTTATGCTCAGTAACAGAGAAAAAGCTCTGCACAATGACTCCTGAAAGTTGCCTATAGCAGTCAGCCATTCTGATTGGATATTAGATTGCCTTTGAATCTTTGATGTCAAATACTGCACCGAGGCAAATTACATTTTTGGACTGCAATATGCTTTGGAAGGTAAGCGAGCGTTGGGCGTGCTGTGCTCCCTCTGATGTAATCCAAAATCCCAAACCTGCAATCTGGGTGAACACTTAAAGGAACACACATCATTTACCTGTCCATGTAAATCAGATTGTATAATAACCAGAAATAAAAAAATATACACTCCAGAAAACCAATCAAATACATAAGATCTAACAAATAACCAGTTCGCACAGGGACCGGAGATGAGTTTAAAAAGGAAGACCTTTAGTTCCACATTAGGCTCCTGCAGTCATATTTATTTAGTGAAGTACTCCTCAATTTTAGCCTTCAGGCTCAAACCACAGCATGCCTTTTATTTCTCACAGTAATAAAGTCTCTGGCCTCTAGCTTGGACTTTGGTTGCCATGGAAAAATTACCACCTACCCTCTCAAGATTGTTTAACAATGGTGAGCTGGACCAGTAACACAACATATGAAAAGAGAACTAAACAAAGTGCATGTAATCTTCCGGCTGTCCAAGGCTGCTTCATTGACTAAGTCAAATTGGCAATTAAAGGGAAATATTTTGTGTAAACAGTAGAAGTTAACGCAATCTCTTTGCTTCTCTGTCATTGAACCAGACAAAGTAAGGAACTTCTAAAGAACAAGCCTGGGAGTGACTGGCAACATCTCCATGACATTTAGGGTAAAGAGTCTTCTAAGGTTTTAGTTTTGCTCTAATGAACCATTTAGTTTAACATGCCACTGCGCTAAAACCTATGAAATTATTTTATGAATTTATTTCTGGGCTTTTGACTTGCATTTACAAGAAAGTGTATTAGATCGATGGGGGTAGTGTCGGGACATGACACAGTTCCAAAACATATCTGATCCTTCAGAACGACGCCGTCTAATTCAGATTCAGCTGCCTCATATTATCCAAAAGCACACCGAAAGGATCACCCAAGAGAACAAGACACAGCTCTAATGAGTCATTTCTCACGTGTCTGATGACATATGGAAATATTTGCATAGTTACATGTATTTCATTAGCCACTAACACACGTGCCAAGACGCCACTATTGCATTCCTTCAAAGGACGTACATGCAAAATTGCCACAACAAAAGCAGAATCCTTCAACTCCAATTAAAAAGGCTTCGTGCATGATGCTGAGATGGCTTTTTAATTCCTTCCAGCTTGCTACAGAAACAGCAAGAGATTTTGACATTTGATTCAACAGAGCTACAGAAACTCCAGTCAGATAAATAAATATTATATTGTTCTTTATAAATAGGTAAACAAATCAAATGCAATCATGGCCCATTAACACCTAACGCACTAAAGGCAAAATTCAATTACTGGCACAACATGTAATACACAAATATTGAGATTCACATTCATCCAGGAAAACAGTGACCATGGGTCATTTTATTATATTTAAGATGGATGGCTGTGAGTTAATGTTACTGGGTAACTGTCCAAATAGAGCAGAAATTGAGACACATATTTTGTTTGCTGAATTTACTGTTATATTTGGTCAGTTTAATGCATCCATGCTTCATAAAATTATTATAACTAATTATCATAAATTATTAATGTAAATATTACTACCCCAAAACCTTTGAATGATATGTTTATGCATATGTGTAATGAGTAGTATTCCCAAATATGCATAAAAAGTAGCAAACATGGTTGAGCTATATTCAAAAATAATGAATAATATGATACAGTAAAGCTGAGGTGGGGGGCTTTTCAATTTTACATGCTATAGGAACCAAGAAAGTTGTTTATTTGAAATTGTACTTATCATCTGAGTCAATTATCGTCACAGTTGTTGTTAGTGCATCATAAATCAAAGAACAGGTCAAAGATCAAAGACAGCATGATGAATGTAATACGTCCAAGAATGCAGTTCCTCTATACATCTGCGTACCTAAAGAATCAAGATGTCGAATTCAGCACATACTGTACCCTTAAAGTACATCAATTCAGACGCAGATAGATTACTTTATGCTCATGTGCGTGGGAAGTAAACTGAAGAAATTATAACTGTTATAATTCAAAAGCTGTTGTAAAACCAAAGAGCTTTCGAATCAGAATCCAGTGCACACCTGTCTTCACACACGCAAATGCTGTGTTATCAGGGGAACCCCTCCATGCTGACAAGCAAGATCAAAGACACAGAACAGTGAGCAATAGAAGACCCTCATGCATTTCCCAGGAAGGCAATTATTCTTTAGCCCATGTTGGCTTGGGCACTACTGGGCAGGGAAGCCCCTCTGGGTTATGCCCGGCCACACAACACTACTTATGTTGCAGGGTTTGCTATTAAGAGAAGACGGCTGCCTCCATCAGTCAGCCCCCCTGTCAGCAAGAGCAACTAATATAAGACAACATTTTGATGTTTTACTACCGCCACTCGGTTATAATTATGAAATCAGCAGAACGGAATCACAAAGTCCTTGTAATAACTGTAGCAAATGAGGCCTTCTATTGATTCTCCATCTATATCATGAGAAACAATTACAGTGACAAATTAGTACTGTTGACTTGAGAAACTGTTATTGGGTAATGGTCTCCCTGTTTAAACTTAACGTCAAGATTAATTTTATTGAACGTTTCAAGCAGCAGTGGCTACTGTATAGGCCCAATCGGAATATTCAGCCTTTTATTTCAGCCTGGTTTCAGAAACGTTCATTTAAATCGAGTTCCAAAAGTAGATTCAGGAAGAGTTAAATGAAAAAGAAACTGTACCAACTCCAAAACTTTGAACTGAACACTATTCTGTGTGGGATTTAACACATTTAATGTTTTTCCACTATTAGGTTCAAAGAAAACTCCTTTCTTTTAAAGGATAGAAGGTTAGTGATAGATTTGTTAATTAACACTGATGACACACAGTAGGACAGAAATATCCAAATGCTTAGATCCACATTCCACACATTTTTCTTTTAGCACAGCTGGTAACTCATCATGCTTATACAGTGCCCCATCTGAGGACTGCAGCTCTTCCTTGAGGTTGGTCTTGTGTCAGACACCCCTGACGTGATCAAACAGTGTCCTTTTTAAAAGCCTTTCCCCCTATTTTTCATACTCCCACTGGAACACAGGCATGACACCCTGTTTATCGCCTCATCTTTGCACTTTTTCAAGATCTGAAACCTGTTTGAGTTTGTCTAAAACCTTTTTCCATTAAGTGAGAGCCAACTCTGTTTCCATACACCTTCCAACCATGAGTAATAGCAGCTTGCATCTTCGATTACAATAACGGGGGGAGTGAAAGTGACTGGGTCGGCCTTGGTGCATCAATAGTGCTCTCCATCAAACAGGTGTATTAATCCTTAACAAAATCACAGTGTATACAGCTCAGGAAAACATCACTGTGTGTCAAATCTTGGCCAATTAAATTACAGCACCCAACCTTTGGCATAAAACAAATAACAGTGCAGACAGAAAGAAAGAAAAACTTTCTTGTACTATCAGTACTGATTCAGCAAATGTCTTTGCATTTAAAGGGAAATATGAAAGACTGACATCTCCTAGTTCCGCTTCTGAATTCCAGTACAAGGACAGTGTTAATCTTAAGACGCTTGCTGACACTTGTACCCGGGTCAGTGGCAAACTACAGCAGCTTCCTGAGTGCTCACAGAACAAAGGACCCTTTATTGCTCTCTGTGTCATACAGGAGGCAGGAGACCATTACAGGTGGAAACTCTGAAATATTTTGTTACAATTTAAAAGCCATCAGTCAACGTGCGGTATAAATCACTTCAATAACTCAGCATTAAGTCAATATGAGCCATCTTAGTACAACATGTAGTTTTCTAAACCATGAAATGGAACACGGTTAGGAAATGTGAACGGGGAACTTGATGAACTTCTACCTCAAACCAGATGAATTCTCAGTCATACAGAGAAGGCTTGAATCTGACTATGCCATGATGTATGCAGATGATTATGGCAGTGTTCATCTACTTTGCAATTTCCTCTTTCAGTCTTAAAGAATGCATGTGATGTCTGAGGATAATGAAACTGAATGTGGCTTTAATAATGTAAGTGTTCATGATGGCAACATAATGTTTTTGTGTTGGTGAAACCAGTATTAATGCATATACGTAAAAGGAAACAGGGAGGTTTGTTTAAGCTAAGTCAATAAAAAACCCCTCGGTATATTATGTGAGAGTCAATAATGATTATCAGAGGGAGTTATGCTTGGCATTAGCCTATTCAGGCGATAAAAAGATTTAGTTGATATTGATAGAGAGATGTTGCACGGAAGTTTTAACCTTGGTGAAATGCACACAGCTGTGATTTCATCACAAAGAAAAATTAGCTGCTTTGATACACTGTAAAAAAAAAAAATCAAATAATAATAATTCTGGGTGAAGGGACAACTGTGAGTCATTGATATGGTCACTGAAAATTCTTCCCATTTAAAGAGCCTGTTGAACAGAAAGTTATCAAAAGGCTGGTGCGTGGTACAGTAAAAAAAAACTATGCCGGATGCTAGGCATACTGTACATAGGTGTAACGAACAGGCTGCTGTAGGGCTCGCGCTCTCGCTTTCGCTTCCTTTTTGGCAAGGCAGGACTCGGACATGGGATAAATGCAATGGGAACATTTATTTAAACTCGGAAACACAAAGGAACACGCGGAGAGCTACGCAGAGCTCAAACATCTGCACACACGAAACTTCAACAACAGACAAAGACAGACTGAACAGGACCCGGATTTATACAGAGACTAATAAGACATTAACAAGACACACCTGGACAGACACGGCTGGAGTAGGATACAGGTAACGAGCGGGGCGGGGTTACAAACGAGACACAGCACATGGAGACACAATGAAAACAAAACACAAAGACGCATGGAACGACAGACGGCGTGACAATAGGTTGGGATGCCCAGCAAAAAAATAAAAACAGAAAAATTTGTATTTCATTGTATCATTTGGTTATCCAACAAGCAGGCAACATCATTTCAGACCTTCCGGTATCTATAATCAATTCCTAAAAATATTTTTCATTTAAAAGCCCTACAGGTTGCATTACACAAATACAGATATTACATAATATTATACATAATAGTAAAAAAATCACACTCAATAAATCTTAATGTTATGCCTGTTTTTTATTATTTGTTTATATATATATATATATAATTAAATGGCATATTTTTTAATTCTTAAATATTTCTTATAGCAATAAATAATCAAGCAACAGCAAGTGTGACATTTAATGACCTTTGTCATCACATACAAGCCATTTTATATTTTAACAATATAAAGCTCAGGCTCTAAATGGCATCTTCATAATTAATGATGCAATTAATCAGGCATTTGTTCATATGGCACATATGTTCCTACTGTACATCTGACCCTCCAGAATACTGACAAACGTGGTAATAATGTTAATAATGTGCTATTTAGTAGACTTATTACAAAGGATATGAGTACATGACAGAAACAGCAGAAGCAGCACACAGTATGGTTTGGTCAGGGCACAGATTGTGGTTGTGATTGATTGTTCATTGACTTCAAACAGTCCCCCGTGCCTTCTTTCACACAGCCTTTTGAAATCAATAGTCCCAAAAGATTAAGATTTTCTTTATTAACTTCTTTCTCACAAACTTCTTTCTTCTCTTACCACATTTAACAGATTGTTTCTTCTTTTTACATGCACACACACATTCCAAGTTTGACTTACACGCTAATGCAAATTTCACAATTATATGAATCAGTGGCTACACATTCTTAATAAATATGTTCTAAACCTTGTCAAAAAAATAATCACTGATAATAACCAAGCAGCAACTCAAGTAAAAGCCAATTCTTCCCTCCGTTGATTTTCTTCCCTACTGATAGCATATAGTGTTCAAGCATGAGCCCTGTCCAAGTGTGCTTATTCTGTGATGTTTCTGACTAGTGTGGGACAATGTGTCATTGCAGATGTACCAACTTAACTTCCCTGACCTCAGCTGTCCTCTCGATACAAATAAAACAACAACATCCTGTCTCACAGCACAGAACAGTGCTCCAGTCTCACCATCCGACAGCTCAGCTCCCATCATGCACAAAAGCCCCCTAACAACATGTCCACAGACGCAACCAATCCGAACATAAAGAGTACATGCATTCCCTTTAAACTGGGGTCATATAAAGAGCATAACTTTCAGTGAGCTTAAAGAAAACCTCTGAAAAGCCATTATCATAAATTTCCAGTAATGGCAAATACAAACCATAACACAAACCCTCCGAGATCGTATTGGCGCTCTTAAAAGACAAATTACTGAGTCTATCAAAAGGTCACTGCTAGATAATAAGTCAATAATCAAACTTCTTGTACTACTGTAACAAGAACCATATCTTAATCATATTTATGTATTGTTATACTGAATATGGCTTCAAAGATAAGGTGAAAAAGCACTGTAAATACTGCATCAACATTTTCCTAATAAGCAGTTAATTTATTAACTAAGAGACAGGCATATGAACTATGATATGACAACACTGTACAGCAGATGGCAATTTTCTAAATACCTATATTTCTTTTATAAAACATTTAGATAAACAAATTCTAATTACTTCAAACACATTAAGAATTCGTTCCTAGGAAGAAATAGAGACTTTTAAAACAAAGTGCATAAATGTCACAAAAGTAACAGGTGAACTCCAGTTGTGAGTACATGATGTAGCCCGATCAAGAAAAAGAATGAGAACATTTTACTTACACGAAGGCATGGTAAACGAATGCCCAGGCTCGTGGTCTCTCCAGGACATTGTAGAGGTAGTTCTGGAGCTTCCTGTAGCGCGCGTTTCTCCGGCCGCTTTGCGCGCTGTAAGCGAGCGGTTTCCCCAGCAAGCTCAGCCGGGCGCCCTGCTTTCTTCTCTGGTTCTCCGAGCCTCCTGCACCTGTTGTGCCCGGCGCCGACAGCAGACTGTCGACTGTCCTAGTCGCGCTGTTCATCGTCCCACGACCGGCTTCAACATCTTTCATGCCATAGTGCTGCGAGGTCTTCATCCAGAGACCAGTGCCCCCCTCGTCGCCGCTGTGGTTGCGGGGCATCGCATCACCAGCGCGGGCTGGAAACGCGCGTCTGGCACCAGTGGTGCGAACATATAAAGAGACTGTAACACGAGCTTCACAGTTCCCTGTATAAAAACATTGGGTACTTTATTGTTCTTCTTCTCTTTTTATCTTTTCTTTAAGGTTAGAAATAACAGGATCGCCTAATGATAAGTGCCGGCATCTAGCTCATTGGCAAATAAGCTATAAAAGATTTGGTAAAGTTATGAATCTCCAGATGACTCAAGCAATCTGCTCCCGCCGCCGTGAGACTGGAGTTTTGAAGGAGCGTCACCATCTCAGTGGAGGAGATTTGGCGAGGGGAGGGCACCACCAGCGCTCTCTCTCTCTCTCTCTCTGTTACACACACACTCTCTGGGCTACTGTAAGCCATTGGCTACTGTATTCTAGTTCAGATGTCCTGACAAGATCGAATATAGGACTTAAACAACTACAATACATGCAAATTACGAGTTTTATGAAGCGTGCGCTTTGGCGAGCGAATAAGGTTGCTTTCATTTAAGCGGGTTATTTTAATCAAGTTTCTGTCAGTAACGTTATATGCTACACGTTACATTTTGCAGGCTATAGGCTAATTTTCGTTTCGCAATCTGTCGAGGTCGATCCTAAATGCATGAACGCAAAACTTTTCATGATCGGCTACAATACAAAAATATACGTTCACGCTTGAGCGGCGTACTGTTGCTATGGTTACCACCGCAGGCAAATTCCACTAGTGTTCTCTCGCACTATGGTCATTTAATTTTTTCTTTTAAACTTTCTTTTTATTAAAATCGGGGTGTTAACTACAACGTTGTAGGGGTTTGAAGTCAAGTGAGACTGACTGAGCAACCGAGATTAAATTTTGTCGCTTAAACATACCCACGGCTGGTGTTTTTATTTAGTTTCGAGTTTAATTTTATTAACGATTCCCCAAAACGCTTTATTGATGACCCTTCTTTAAAATGTCATTTTGTAATTCATACTTAATATTTAATAGCGATTCATTTCCAATTGCTTTGGCACCGACACCCGCTCCCTCTGCATGGCCATTTATGTCGAGCTGAGAGAGAACTCGTTCATTCCCTGCTGAGCGGCTCGGATTAATGGCAGCACATTTACGTGGGAAAAAAATATGTTTCTAAAGACACAGCTGACATTCTCCTCCAAAAATATAGTGAGACAAAGCTATTTAATACCGGGGATTTCTGATGATTTGATTTGCATTGATTTAACTAACACCGCTGTACCCACATTATCTTGAGTCGACTTGCAAAAGTGTCTGAATTATAACTAATAATAGACAGCTCTCTGCTCACTGTGGTGGTAGAACAGAGTCCTCTCAAAAGACTCTTCATAGAAACACAAAACAAATAAACTTCAGGGGTGAACTGAAAACGCTTCAGTCTGGTGATCACGGAGCCCAAGGATCTAGCAAATCACGTGATCCGAAAAGAAATAACATACAAACTGTATACAGTTTAATTAGCAGGTAACCTGAATGTTTTAATGATGCAACCGTTATTTAATTGTATTCTGCATATTTAACTACTTCGATCAGTCAAGCTAGCATTCATAAAAACGTTGCTTCTTTACTCGGTTACACTGTAATATAACGTAAATTAATCTGTTAACAACAGTACATTACTTTTACGGACATTTCTGTTTACTCTAAAACACAATGCAATTAAGTGCAAAAGTGAGCATTTAGTTTTCAGTTACCGTTAGGCTTTACTTTGTGTTTCACTCTTTTTTTATTAAACAAGGCTTATTCAAATAGTTTGGCATTTAATAAAGTGCATTAAATATACCGCACAGATAAAGGCACAAAGTCAAAGCATAATGGTCTATAGGTCAGACTGTAAGACTGAAATGCTGAATAACATACAAAAGAAATGCAAACGCCTTACATAAAGAGACTGCAAATAAGAGTGTGTGCACCTGGTATTTATCACCTTATATGTCCCCACAAAGATAGGGACACCAGGAAATTTTGACCTTGTGTGGACATTTGTTAGGTCTCCATGAGGAAACATGCTTATAAATGAAACAGAATTAAGTTTTTTGAAAATCTAAAAATGTCCGTAGTTTCCTGTAAGGGGTAGGTTTAGGTGTAGGGTCAGTGTAGGACACCAATGGTGTCCCCATAAACCATGTAAACCCAACATTTGTGTGTGTGCGTAAGAAAGTAAGATGCCAGAATAACATTATCTTTGGAACCTAAGTGTTACAATCTAATACTGTCACTATAATGTGCTCTTTCTACATGATCACAATATCTAAAAGAATAATCGCAATAAATCAGCAAATATGGTTCCAGCATTGTTCTTCAGGTAATATCAAACTTGAACGGACATAATAGGCCATGTATCAGCATCTTGTTTCATACTTGTTTTCAAAACTGGTTCGCATGCATCAGAAATTGGAAATAAGCCTTTAAGTTAAAATGTTGTACTTAATGTGCCAATAGCACATAAACAAAAGCTTTACAAATAGTATAGTTTAACAGTATATTACATGAGATTTCTTGCAGCTATGCAAAAGCTGTTTAAGCTTTTATTAACAAAAGGAACACTAAATGATTGATTTAGTGATCCTGGCAGTCCAATATATTGTTATATATAGTTAATATATAGCAATATATTGTTTTGTACTACAAGCAAAGTTTCCATTTACAGCTGTATTTGAACGCAAGCATAAACTGAACACCATTATCCTAATCATTTTGCTTATGAGGGTAGGCTTTCTGTTACTATGTTTTTGTCATTTAAACATTATTATTATTATTATCATCATTTAGATATCACTACGATCATTAAAATGTACTGCTACACTTTCTATACTTATTTTTATTGTGTGAATAGGTCTCCAAAAAGATTCATTCACAGCTAACAACACCACACTCTAGTGGTGCGAGTCTGTTAATACAGACTTAAATATGCCCTATTCATTTACAAAGCACTGATGCAAGCGTGAAATAGACTATAGTGTAAGCTAAAAACCATAACAGCTTTAAAAATAAATAAATAAAACCAAATACTGACACTATAATTGTTCTAATAGTGTGCTTCCATACAGCTTATATGATTTAGGACTACCTACAAACATTGTATGCCAAGCTCTCTGCTCTTCAGTCGTTTATATAATTATAAGAAATCTCCATCAAAATAACATAACAATCAAATCAGATTCACAGAATTAGATATTAAGTTACACTGTGAATGAACAGAGTTGACTGTAGCGTCTAACAGGGCCTCCTCAATCCATCTGCAGAATGCGAGTATGGCACGATGATGAAACTCTCCAATAACCCTGTCTTTAAAAATAAGTTACGAAGATTATATGGCCATCGGGATCAAGGCGAAGAGAAATGAGTAACGAGACCTAAAATATTATCAATAGATTCATTTGAAGAATGGCGCGCGAGATATGCTTTTTACATATTTGCAAGACTGGCCGTAAATCAGCCCCTGCTTAAAAAATGTTTGAAATCTTTTCACGGCACTGGTTTCGTTTCTCAGGCAGTCTGAAACCAGACAAAACAGACACTTTCCATTAACAGCTCATTGGCAGCGCAGCAGCAGAGAGTTTATGAATGTAGGCTACTTCTTACTGAACGCCTGTATCGCAGTCCACCGCTGACTGATTCACCTGCTCACGAGGACGCGGATCAGTGCAGATACCTTCAGCAGATTATTGCTTTGTTACGGCATAATGTTGCTTGTTTGATTCTTGACCAACTCATAAACTTTCATTTAAAACAGATATCACTAAACATAAGGATAACTCGCGGTTCTTTCAGAAAAATCACCCAGAAACCACTCTGTTTGATTCAGTGAGTTCAAGTGACGATTCGGTGTTAGAATCATTTGTTTCGAACTAGCGATTCGGAGCGCTTATAATACTGCCACCTGATTTCAGTAAACGAGGCTTTGTTTCAGAATGTTTTCGAGAAAGAATTTCGATAACAAGTGTCCTTAATAAAAAGGTAAAGGTTTATGCAGTTTTCGTATTTTCGCCGCTCTGACCTGCAGGCGAAATGACGCTTCGAGCGAGTGAATCGTAGTGGTTGATTCAAAGTTTCGGAAAGCTTCGTTTCTCCCATGAGTGATTTGGTTCTCAGTGGCACTGCACGTGTTTCGATCTGTTATTAAAAAAAGCCCTCATTTAATCCATTTCCATGAAACCGAGTGAAATAGCCTAAATAAAAAAAAAATCAAATAAAGTCAATTTAAGAAGTAATAAAAAAATAATAATAAAATGTTAAAAATGTGCTATTTATTATTGTCTTACAACTTTAAAAACTTTTTAGGCAATTTCTAAAGCAACTTTTCTCATTTTAATTTAGTTAAAAATTATGCACATAGACCTACATATTTAGAGGGAGGAAAAACAATAGGCCTACATGTAAAAACAAAATGACTAAAAGTACTAAAACCTAAATAAAAAATAAAATGCAAAAAACATGAAATTAATAATTAAAAATTAAAAGGACTTTAATGATAAAATAACACTGCCTGGAAACAATTACAAATGTTTTTTGTTGTTTTGTTTTGATTTGTATGTTTTTTACTCTTGAGGGTTTTTCTTCTTCTTTTACACTTTTTAATTTGACAAAAGTAGCATATAAGTGTTTGAAATGTTACATAATGATGATGAAATTACTTTTCATTTAGTGTCATATTTATACAAATATTTTAATTATATACATGACCATCACTTCAATTATAATCACTTTAAATTATTCCCTTTTATTGCTAAACATGCAGAGAGTTTAACCATTTTAAATTAGCAAGTTATTACAAAAAAAGTGCAAATATGTCAAAGATATTTTATTTCAATTGCCCAAATTTGCCCCTAGCTGCTGGAATGTTCTCAATTAGCATCTGAAACTCCAAAACAACTTCCTGCACTGATTTTTTCAGCTAGCTTCCATTACACAGATATTTCTCAGTAACAAGTCATCTTGTAATTTACTGTCTTTTTTTTATTTCTTTCTGTTAAAGCAGTTCAGATTCAACCATTCGCACATTATTGGACCTGAATGATGGTGCGGCTTGTGTTGTCCACTTACCAAATTCACCGCCGTTTGCAGTACATGGTGGACCGAAATATGTCTGGTCTCAAAAATACACCTGGCTTCCAGCTGCTGACATTCTTGACCCTCTCTTTCTCCAAAAAAAAAAAAAGTTGAGGGTACTGAGAGTGCCCTGCTCCTAGGCTACATTTGTCTTTAATGAAAGTTGTGCTGCTAAAATAAAGCTGATAATAAAACTAACATGAAAAAAATTTAACTTAACTTAAATAAATGAATTTAAAGTAAAAAAAAAAAAGACTAAAATCTAAAAAAGACTAAAAAAAAAAAAATGAAAGCTTCAAAATATTAATAAATCTTTTTTTTGCTGTATTTTTTTATTCTGATTCTGAGAGAGAGAAAAAAAAATATTTTATTCTTCTTTTATTCTTTTGTTAATGTTTTAAAGCCTTTATTGTTCTCACCCTTTATGTCCTCATTATTTGTCTCTGTCATGTCTATTTATAACCATTGTGTAAAATCCCAGAAGCCTTTAAAATCTCAGGAAAAATATAAAATCTTTAAGAAAGGTTTCCACACCAGTGACAACACATTCCACTGCTCGATTTGATTTCCAGTAGTGATGTATGCGTGTAATATCACAGCCTAACAACTATATAGGTTTCTGTTCTGTTACTGACCAGTGCACCAGCATTACAATAGAAGCAGTAACACCAAATCAATTACTACTACCAATAAAAGCATAACATTACACAAGTCATTTAATGCATCTTTCTTTTAGGCCACATTCCACTAGACTACAGAATGGCTACAGTACTTTTATTGCTCACCTGAACAGACATTAAATTACAATCAACTAAATAATTGATTTAGGCATTCTCACTGGTTATATAAACGCATAACACAGTCTATTGTCACATTTCCTGAAATCTGAAGCACTGATAGTAGTAGTATTTTTAGCAATAGTTAAACAGTGACCTTGCACAGCTATAAAATAATGATAAATAAACACATCAAAAGAAACTCTAAACAAAAAGAAAAAACTGTGTAATGCTATTTGTCTCCACGTGGTGGAGAGATTGGATTATGGTTAGTTGCATTATGATGCATTGGTGGACAGGATGCAACTGGTGGGCCTTGATTTGGTTTAAAGACATGGGAAAATGTAAAAAATAAATAAATAAATTATATATATAATTTTAAATTGTGTAAATATTTGGTACACAAATATCCTTACACTTTTTAAATTATAAAAGATAATACATGTAAAATAAAATAAAAAACGTGCCATACATTCAGTATTAAAAAAAGCAAAACATAATCAGCACACCGATTTTCTTCCACACAGTCTTTTATTTGTAAATAATAAAAATGAACTCTTGAATATAAAACATACACATTATTTGAGCCACGCCTGCTGTACAAACAAGAAATGTTGCAGTGAATACTTTCAACTTTGTTTCAGTGGAACACACGAACTGTAAACAATCAGTATCCTTGAATAATACTGACAAAGTAAATAAGTCTGCCATAACCAGGCATAGAAAGTAAACTTCTCATTGAAACAAGGATTCGTGAGTATTTATGGTAACGCAACAAGTCAATAGAGGTCCAAATTTCTCTTTTCAGATTGGGCATCACTAAAATAAAACTTTGGAGGCATCCCTTCTTCCGCTCAGCAGAACCAAGAGACAGAGCACTGATCCATTAACTCGAATGGGGCCGCTTTGTAAATATAAGTAAACCTCTTTGCAGACTCATATTTACATTATATGCATGTACGTAAGTGATGTTTACTTGATACACTCTGTTTCAATATCGATATATCTCTAAGTCAAGTGATTTTCAGATTTATATTCCATATACAGATAGCTCTAGTTTTTATACAGATTATCTACCTTAGTTTTAGCCCCACAGTAGTACAGACTACAGTGAACACCAACATCTTCGATAAAATAGGGCCTTGTGTTTGCTCAGTACTACAGTACAGCACTTATTTATCCATCCAGGGTTTAAAAAAAAAGAAAAGGAAATCAAACGATTCAAAAATTCTTATAGACATTCAGCCCCAAAATAAGGCCTGTGTGTATGGCTGAACCCGGCCAAATGCCCACACATGGAATGAATGGCTTCGTTTTATTTGATAATCTATTTATATCAAGTACAAGCAAACTGTACAAGTACATGCAACATACAAGCTGGCCTACAGTTTGTGGAACTAACACACACTTATTGTCTCTTTTTTTTCTCATCTGTCTTGTTTTACAAAATGTGCATGCAACTTGGAACAGTTCCAGATTCATGCTGTTCCCCTCATTGGTGGCGTCTGTTCCCCTTGTTGGAACGTCTCACTGTCACATTCAAAATGCTCAGGGGGGAGGGGGATCTGTGAGATTGCTTTTATAATCAACTAAACTGATGACAAACTGCTAAAAATAGGAAGCTTTCGATTTTGGCCTCTTTTTTTCAATTACTTTTAATCCCCAAAAGCTTTTTCTCTCTTTTTTGTTCAAAAAATCAAGCATTTGTGCTTGCATTAAAATAATGTAAACTCTAGTCAGGTAGAAATTCTAATATCGGTATGTACAGGTCCTTTACCAAACGGAATAGAATTGAAAGTGCTCGGAAATGTCTGTAAGATAGGATTCATGATCGCGTGAAACCTGGAAATCCAATGTGTTAGTGAGCTAACGTTTTCTTGTTAAATGATAGTGGCAGCTTCTTACAGTCCCGGTGAATCGAATACAAGTGGTTTTGTGTCGTCCGTGAAGCTCGTATGACACAAATGTCAGAAAACATGAAGCATGTTTTCACATTCTACAAAGTGTGCCTATTTACCAAATCAACATTAACGTGAAAAGGCAAAGCAGTCGATGGCGACTGCTGTAAACAGACTTAAAAGGTTCTCAGGCATCTCCCTGCCTTCTTCGATGCAAAAGCACACTCTTGCACACACACACACACACACACACACGCACACCACAGTCACACAATCTGAGTCTGAGTTTGTGCCAAACCGGCACACGGCGGGGCCTCGGATGCAGCATCCGTGATGCAGAGAGGAAAACTCTCTGAGAAGACTAAATATTGACCTTTTAACCCTCGACCTCTGGTCTTTTAGCAGAGGGACTTCCTGAAAGTGCAATATAGAGGAGGGGCAGTGCTGTCCTCTCACTCTCGCCAACACGTGAGAAAATAAATGCGCTGACTGACCATAGCAATCTAGGCTACCGGCGCCACTGTGGGCTCGCGTTTCAGCTGCCTCTCCCTTTCCTTCTCTTTTTTTTTATTTGGGTCGAATCGTCATCTCAGCAACAAAACATGCAGTAAAGGAGCAGAGTGGATCAAAGGAAATCTCTACAACCCAAAGATCAAAAGTAAAAGAGAGAAGTGATTGTCAGGCTTCAGCAAAGCTTTGATCATGATTCTGTCCATCTGTCTCTATATCTGCCGCTCTGGTTCTGATTGTTGCCTCGGGTCCTTGGTCCATGCGTTTCCCATCCGTTCACTAGGACCTGGTGCCTGGTGGCCCTGAAGAGTCCAGCGAGGTCTGGGAAGCGCGACGAGTGAGAGGAGCTATCGTCGGGTCGACCAATGATGAAGGAGGAAACAGTTTGTACCAGCCGATCACTGTGCTAGAAAGATCCAGCTCCTCTAAAAGAATCTGGGCGACTCCCATGAAACATTTGTGGTCCATGCGGCCGTAATCTCCCCAAACTATTACCTGAAGACAAATGCGGTGGTCAGTGCACGCAAACGTCGGACTTTGGAGGCATACTGAAAATAAACGAACGAAATACGCTTCCTACCTGGAGAACTTTACCCTGCGGACTTTCCTCAAACAGCAGCGACTGCTGATACAAGGGATCAAGCGTTTTTCGTGCAATCTTGGTTTTCTTTTTGGCTTTGCACGCTCCATTTTCCAGCAAATAGACCTTGACATAGGGAGCTGTGAAGAGCAGACGTACAGTAGTACTCAACTAGGGTTGTTCAGGCAATAATAGTGCCTGGTTAGTACAATGTATTAATTATCACATGTTTGGGATGTAATCATTCCATTAAGATTAAAAATTACAAATACACTACGGTTCAAAAGTTGTTTTTTAAGAAGTCCAAGGTTGCATTTATTTATTTATGATCAAAAATATAGTAAAATGGTAATATTGTCAAATATTATTACAGTTTTAAATAACTCTTTCTATTTCAATTTATGTTTATATTCACGTTGACAGCTTCACAGCTTTTGATAAATGCTTCCTTGCTGTATAGAAGTATTAATTCCATATATTAAAAAAATCTTACTGTCCATTTATAAATGTTCATACTGTAAATGGTAACATGCTTACATAAATTTTTTTTTCTTAATTTAACCATTACAAAAACAGAGTTGCTAATGAAAACAACGCTAATGAAAATGATTGTTTGTATTGTTGTCACACTCTCACCCGGCAACGATTTGGAACCTGGTTTAGGTGTAAGACCACGGGCCCTGATAACCTCCACTTCCAGCTGCCCTTTCTTGTCCATCAGTCCAATCTGAACATCTCCTACAAAACAAAAAAAACATAAAAAAGTGTTTTAAAGTTTTCCATGCCATCAAATTCAACTGAGAAAGACTTTAGTCAGTACATAATATGTATGATGATGTTTACTCACCCATAGCAGGCGTGGCAAGTGTCTGTCTACCCACCAACTGAGCAGGCCCAAGACCATCCAGGAAGTCACTGAACTGGCTGTCAGCCCCTAACCTCATCCCTGAGAAGATCAGACTGAGACATACACAGGTTATCAGCTAGACAAATGGATATATTTCTGTAAGACAGCAATTCATATATAACTTACAGTAAATGTCTTGTTATCCTTAAATACTTATGAGTCATAAATGAAAAGAAATTAACATTTGTACAGTACACACCAAACAAACAAGACCCTAAACATCAATTAATTTATCTGGATCTAAGTAGGCTTATTCCAGAATAAGGTTACTGTCCTCATATAGAGTTCAAAAGCTCTGAAATGCAGCCCATCTCCTCCAGCAGCAGACTTGCGCTGTGTATGGTATGTAAACCCTGTCCTGCATTAAGGCCCCTCTTAATACACTCAATATTTCCTTTGAGACCAGCACAATTTCCATGACCTAACTCCAGCAGGAATGTCTGAGGGACGTGCCAGCCCGTGTCCTGCTACCATATAAACTGCCTTGTGTGATTTCAGACTACTTAAAACACGTTAATGTAAAATAAGCCTTAAATCATGCAGTCGCAGAGACACACTCTGTGAAGTGGCCATGGCGACCAAATCGCTGCTCTGAAGCCACAAAGGCAAGCGTGGCTGCCGTTCTCGGTGCAGCTACAGACCCTGCCAAGACCCCTCTCTGAAGATGATGGATATTTTAATTATTATAGGGGGGTATCGCTTGCCATCTGGCTCCAAAAATGGAGCTAAGAAAGTAGTGGACACAGCATAAGCTCTGTAAATCAGACTGTTTCTATTAGCTTATACTATATATGTTTTTTCCAAATAAATCTAGAAGAGAAGCTCATATGAACATGATACACAGCCTGTTGAGAGACCACTTATGTATGAGTGATGGGTTTGTGAATGCCTAAAAACACCAGAGTCAAGACATTTTAAAGGAGTGCGAAAGCAGGTCAGCTTCAGGTAAAATAGCAGAAATTGGAACAGGGTTAAATTACATATTATAATACACACAGTGTGGTCCGTCCAATTTTTCTTATACTTACATGGCTTTTTATTTGATAAAAAATGCATTAATTAATGCATTCAAAATATTTTTCACCTGTGTATTGTTAATCGTGTCTTTTGCTCCTTTGTTTTGCTTTGTGTACACTGTAAAAAATTACCATGATTTTAACGGTGAAAAAATGTGAAAATGCTACGATAAAAACCTGTTAAATGGTTAATGGTAAAATGTACAACTGTAAGCTGACATTCCCAGAATTCCCTGCATTGCATTTCAAATTTTGTTTGAATCAGATGTTTTTTTCTTTGAAATAAACTTGTTTTTTTCTTATAAGTTATGTTTATTAGGGTTGTATGTTACATGTAATGTTGTTCAATTAATGTTTATTGCATATTTCAGTTTAATAAGTCTCACCATGATATAGTGCTTGTGCAAATGACTCTGAGCACCATTTTTTCACATGTAAAAGCTCCTTCTGATGGACTTTGCTTATCAGTGTACTTTAAAGGTACAAAACAGATTTCAGTGGTTTATTCAGTGGAAATTACGGTATTTAACTGTAAGTTTAATGTAAAACCGTAAAATCTAAAATGTTGTTACTATATGTTTTACAGTAAAATTCCAGCAACCACAGCTGCTGGTTTTTCAACATAAATTTTATTGATTTTTTTTTTTTACAGTGTATATATTCCCTTAGTCTCTATCTTCCATGCATCCCATTGTGCATACTATGACTAATATCACATAGAATTTAGGATGGTTAGTATGCACATTAGGACGCAGGCCTGGTCTTCGTCATGGATTGATTTAAGTTTAGTGTGTCTGGTTACACGCTCTCCTGGTTATTCTCCTGTCCTATGTGTTTGAAGTTGGATTCTTATTGTTACTCTGTTGTTGTGCTTGTCTTCACAGCCAGAATACTGTAACAGATAAATCATTTAGCATTCTGTCAATTTGAATTAAATTTTTTAACTTGAATGTAAAACTTATGCAGTCCTGAGACAAGATGCAAAATCGTGAAGAAAACAAATATACATTTATACATTTGTGGTTTAGAATGTTTGTATGCAAAAATTAAAAAAAAAAAGTTTACACTGCTCTGGATACTAACTTGCCCTCTGAGCTGTAACTGTTCATGCTGCCATCAGTGGACTCTCGGCTGGCTTGGCGAGCCATGGCGTTACGGGGATACTCCACTGCCATTCCCGTCTCTTGACTGCGCTGGATCTGACTGGATCCCTTTGATTTCTTGTTGGCTGCTTCTGTGGATGGAAGAAAAACAGTACGCAGGGCTTTTATCAGAGGGACAAGGGAAAAAATCTGTAAAAATACAAAATATAAACCTAAAATTAAAATACTACTGCTGTCAAAAAGGATCAAATTATTAATAATTATAATTAAGATAATGAAGTTGGGTTTTTCAGTATTGGGAATTTAAATTATTACTATCAGTACAATGATACTATAAAGAAGGTTTCTTTTGAATTGTTTTATATATATATATATATATATATATATATTGGTAGTTGACATATCAATGCATCTTACAGTGTGACAGAAAAAAAAACTATGACATTGAAGATAAACCTCTCTTATGCTATTTTTAACCAAGAATGAAGATACAGTTTATTCATGTTATTTGTGTAAGTTGTTTTTTGTTTGTTTGTTTGTTTCATTCACACCATAGTTTTTATGTGCCCATTACCCTTATTAAATTGTAATAAAAAAGAACATGTTTGATTACATTTTACAAGGTTTTATATTCACACATGTGTATGTATGTGAGTGTGTGTGCCAAGATGTTTGAGTGCTGTTCTTACAGCCGTCACTCAGGAGAAAATATTGCAATCTAATATGAAGCTCTTCACCCCTGGTGAGTGTAACATCTCTTGCTGGACGTCACGGGGCACCATCCGTACTATTTATGGCCTTTTGATGGATTACAGATCCTCTGAAAATGTCAACCACTGAGGTGGCTCACAGAGGTGCTGTCATCCCAGTTGTTTGAGTAAAAAATGTAGCAGAGAGATTTGTCTCTTCAATCATCGTGTTCGCTTTTTTCAAACCACCTTCAGTGGCTTATTCTGACAAAGTTTACAGACAAAAAAATGTCCAAGGGTTGTCATCAACAGACATAAATGGCTTAGGTATTATTTAAGGAAACAGAAAAATCCTGTCAGAAAAGAACTGTAGATGAACTGTAGCTTCACTGCAGCAGTAATCTATGGAATACAATACATTAAGATCATATGTATGCTGAGATTCAGCTTGTCTTTTGACCGATATTAGCAAACAACATATTAAAGCAGTCATCATATGCAGTCAGCTTCACTGTCATCATTAGCCATTCTCCTACATATATAATACATTTCGTCATTGGCCTGTATCACTGTTAAGATTATTACTATTCTAGATTATTACTTCAATGCATTTAACTGTTTAGTGAATCAAATCTATTTATTAAAGAATCCTAAAAAAATTCTAGAAAGATAATATCTGTATTTTTTACATATATATACATTTTATTCATTAAGAATATTAAGCAGCACAACAATTTTCCTGAAAACCAAATCAGTATATTAAAATGATTTCTGAAGGATCACATAATAGTTGTTGAAAATTCAGCTTTGCCATAAAGGAATACATTATACTTTATTAGTTTAACTATAATTTAATCAAATCATAGTAGTCTCAGAGAGTATAAAACAAACTGACCAACACTAAACTGGAGAGGTAGTGTAAATATACTGTTAATTCATGTTTCTGCTATACGGTAACTATGTTGATTTACACAGTTGAAAAAATGTTTCATATCACTATATGCATAACTTACTATGAACTAAAATTATTTAATGCTTTAAAAGAATTGTTCTTTGTTATTTTGTTAATACCAAATGCTTTAAATCACGTAAACAGATTTAGAAAGTGTTACCGTAATCTTATTTTTAGTTTTGGCTATGGTAGTGAATGGATGAGGCTGGTGCAGTGGGCAGAGCGTGGAACAGCTGTTACAGAGCAGCGGAGCTCTTTAAAATGCTGATTTATCACAGCTTTGCAACTCTTTCTGATTTATCATCTGATGGGCCTTTTAAGATATTATCCAGGCGCTTGGCAGACAGCGATGCCAAAAAAACTTCTTTTGCCATCCTTTTTAAATTTGTTTCTTTTTTCAGCAGTCCATTTATTAAACTATAAAAAGACAGTGCTTAAAATATGAGATTTTAGAGGATATCAGATCCAACTTCAAAGGCATTTATCTACATTACATCTGATAGGATTTCAGGGTTGATCTGCACCTGACACAATAAACGTCTGCCAGTGCTAACATGCTGCCATTCATATTTCCAGCCTGAGCTTTCAGCTCCCACACTTTAACAGAGACTAAAGAAGAAGTAAAACAGGGTAAAGAGGGACCTGATACATAGATCCACCAGACAAGGATGACCCCGGAAAAAGAGGAAACACTGATAAGAGATAACAATCTAAGTAAAGCAGGAAGACTAAAAAAAACACCCAACGGTATTGGCAAATGGTCTGAACTGATGGAATGGACAGTTTTAAAGAAGTTGCTTATTATAATTTGTCAGTCTTGATTTTGGTGATGATACTGCTTTCGGCCCGGGTGACACTAATGTCATTCAATTAAATATCTTTTCATTTTTAAGCATTTTTGGCCATACCTCTACACCAGTAGAGGGCACCTCAGGCTACACTAAGCCAATGAAACTCATTGGTGTCCTGTAACTCTTCTCTGGTGTTTAAAATAGGATAAGTTATATTTAATACAGAATTCTTTTGAGGTTAACCATTGTCATTGCCATTGTCTGCAGAAGAAATAAAACAAGGTGACCAGCAGACAGTGCTATCTAAACAATGAGTTTTAATGGGACAAAAAGCCTCATCGAAGGTCATATATAGAATGTGAAACAGCGAGCAGCGTATTTTGGATTTATTTTATAATGTACAATACCTGATCTATATCGTAAAATATATAAGCCATTTTTGCTGTTTTTAACTGAAAAAACACAAAGGAATTGACAAGGAGCGAGTATATGATTGGCTGGAGGTGTCTGACCTGTCTGACTGAGCTGAGAGGTGCTCCTGCTGCGGCGGGAGGGAATGCCCACGATGGCAACTACACGTGCGCTTAGGCTGGATCTGCGCTTTTTCCCTCCTGCTCCAAGTGTTCCCAGAGCCGTGTCTGACTGACTGCCATCCGTACGCTCCAGAGTGTAGATTTCCCCACTAACGCTCGTACTCTTCAGCATGCTGCGGCTGGATGGACGAATATGACGGCTGGTTTGGGGAGAAAAATAGAGAAGACTCTCAGTAACCCAAATGGAAAATGACCATTCTGACGTTAACATGACCCTCTGCATTTGATTATTGTGTGTGCTCTTTCTACTTTTTTTCACTTCCCTCAACATGAGTTTATCAAAAATCATAAAAATCTGAGAATGACGCTATTATGGAAAAGAAGGAGACATAAAATCATTTAAAGGAATAATGGAAAACAGATTTTGTCTTTGCTATTTTGATATGAAAGTGTTTGCTTTACAGAGTACACTACTATTCAATTGTTAAGGGTTGTTGTATATTTTTAAACACAGCAAAAAACATTTAAAAACAGAATTAGTTTGAAATAAGACCTTTAAAATATTACAAAACTCAGCAATTTATATTTATAAGTGAACATTTATTCAGTAGGTACAGCAAAAATCAGAAAGAGAAAATTATTGTCTGAAACTAAATTGCAAATTTTTTTGCAAGAAAACCAAGTGGACTTTGAGGGGGGACTGTAAATAAGTTGAAAATTCTTTATTGTAGAAAATGGAGGCAATATAAAGATAAATATTTGTTTTTATAACTTTATAAAATTATGTCTATTGTTTCTTAACCCCATATTACCACCAATATGCCCTCCACAGACCATTCCTAACAAAAAAGATGTTTTTTACCCACACAAAAAAAAAGATGCAAAAAAAAAAGGTGCAAAACTTTCACAAATCTAATACACAAGTCCAGAGTGATGCTGTATCATGCATCTCACCTAAAGCGACCCCTGGGTCGTTCTGATTGAATGGACATGTAGCTGGTGCTACTGATCCGCGAGGCACTGCTGGCACGAGAGATGGCTGACACGTCACTGACATCACTGTCTGAGGACTTATGGGACACATTGTCACAGCTCCGTCGCTG
This sequence comes from Enteromius afrohamiltoni, assembly GCA_034779775.1. Classification (NCBI taxonomy): domain Eukaryota; kingdom Metazoa; phylum Chordata; class Actinopteri; order Cypriniformes; family Cyprinidae; genus Enteromius; species Enteromius afrohamiltoni. Next base: position 12,802,610 of record JAUYWG010000047.1, read on the forward strand.
CTCCTTATAAAGCTAATGGAATGAAAAGAAAAAATAAAAGCATACATAATTTGAACTAATACTAGAACTAAAACTAACTGAACATTCTAAATTTTAAATACAGTTTGAACGGTTTGGATGGGATTATACTCTCAGTCAGTGCAATTTGAAGGCTACTTTTTTTCAAAAGTGTCAATAAAGACATTTATGTTAGAAAAAGTTTATTTTTTATTTTTTAGGTTTATATTTTAAATAAATTATTTCTTCTGAACTTTATGTTCATCAAAGTATCAAAGAAATTAAATGTTTGAAAATAAACATGTTTTATGGTTTCCACAAAAGTAGGCATTCTTGAGTAAGAAAATCAGCATATCGGAACGATTTCTAAAGGAACATGTAACACTGTAGACTAAAGAAATGGCTGCTGAAAATTCAGATTTGCCATTACAATAATAAATTACATTCTAAAATTGGAAAACAATTATTTAAAATAAAATAAAATAAAAAATACTGTATTTTTAATAAATATATGTAGCCTTGCTGAGCTTATGACATTTTTCTCTCAAATTGTGCTGACCACAAACTTTTGAATGGTAGTAGCATAAATGAATTCTAATCTGAGAGAGAACAAATGGCTCTCACCTCTCTTTTATTCTTGAGCGTCCTCTCCAGATCCTGGCTGGTACTGGAGGGAGCTGGTGTTTGGAAGGTGCGTACTTTCATTTGTCGCGTTCGCTCCTCTGAAGCAAGAGCTAATACATACATGATACAAAACAATATGATGCTCATCATTTCACATTTTGCATATTTGCTCAAAGAACATTTGAAAATGTAACCAGTACAAATCAGCAGACAATGACTGTACCTTGCTCTACACTGCTGCTTTTGGCGGGGACTTGGGGAAGCTGTCTGACCTTGCGTGCCGAAGGAGCTGCTGCTGATGAGGAAAATGCGAGGCTGGAGTGTGGCTGCACCCTGACAGAAGAGACAAAATGAGAGAGAGAGAGAGAAAGAGATGGAAACATTAGCTTATGATTATATCTAGTACACAGGTTATCAATATCATCAACCAGAGTAGACCAAAATGTAAACAGCATCAATAAATATTACACATAATACAAGACCACCATATCTTGATCAGACCAGTGTCTGAATACTCGGAGTACATTATTAATCACATCAGATATGTATTATTGCTAAGAGCCATTAGGAAAGCAAAACAAGCACAAGAGGGGCAGGTATGAAACCAGTGAAAAAAATAGTATTAATCTGTAAAAGAGCAATAAACACAGAAAGCTGTGGGTAGGTGATGAGGATGGGTGGATTTTCAGTGAAAGGCATTAACCACACAAAACATCTGAGAAAAGAGCAAAAGCAGCAGCGATTATAGCAGACACAAGCCTTTTGGTGAAGGATGGGTTAGACACAGCAAGGCTTCTCAGCCCAGATCAGGTCAGCATCTTTCCATTTGGGATGAGCCTGGGGTTGACCCCTTACGAGTCACCTTACCCAGTGGAGGCAGCAATGCCCTCTTCCTGCTTGAGCCCTTTAGAATGGAGGTTGGCTCAATGCTGCAGGCCAGTGCAAATAGCAACATACAAGACAGAATTAAGGAATAAAGGAAAAATAAAATCAATGTGACAAACCATTCGAAAAAAAAATGGATAAAAAGCCAAAAATAGAGAAAAAGGTGTGAAGAAACAAATACAGTATGTTTGTGGGTGAAGCCAGCTAAGCATTACCATGTAAAAGTTATATACATTGTAGCACACAGTATAATATACTAAAATATAAAGTATACAACAAGGTCCAAATGTAACATTTGCCGTAACTTCTAATGGTGGGTGATTTGAAAAAACAATGTATGTCAAATATTTTATTGAAGCCAAAAAATAAAATACCACTTTAAGTGCCCCTATTATGCCATTGCCTTTCATGCAGTGTGTAATGTAGCTGTATGTGAATGTAAACAATCAGCAAAATTGTAAATCCAAAAGTTCACAATAAATAAAGTCATTGTCTATAAAAATAAAGGATGGACTCTATACAGCCTAAACGAGTTGTTAGTAATTCGAATCCCATTTCTGTAAAGGCCACATGTCACAAGGTAACATTTGAATAATTCCTGCCTATGTTCTACATTGGCTGGCCGCAAACAACTTGACCCCGTCCACAAACACATAATTTTACTGACGACTGCTTCTCTAATCTCAGGGAGTTCAGGGCAATACACGAAAACATACACAAAGCGCTTACTTTAGAAATATGGTTCAGTTCCCAGTTTATTTGGACCATTTGCCTCCACTGAATCACGATCCGTAAGTATGATAAATAATAGATGCTTATATTTCCATCAAGCCTTCAAAATACAGAACTATGGCAGTGGGCCTATCTGACAGACTGGGCCATCTAAACAGAGTAGAGTAGGCTCACGGAAAGGAGGGGTTTAGAGAGAAACTGCTTCAAGCTAATTGTTTGAGAATCACTGGAAAACAAGGTGATATTAAATGCATATTTTGAGAATGCACACGTTAACCTATTGTAGGAATCTCCCAAAACAATATAAGGACCTTAAAAATGGCATAATAGAGGCACTGTAATATCACTGCTTTTCTAATTTTAACCCGAAAAATCTTGGTTATTTTGACAAATTATGAGAAACTGTCGAGTAACTCATTTAATAACCCAATTTATTTACTTGTGAAATAGGGGCGTTTCTAGGGTCAGAAGAGATAAGGGGCTTAGCCCCCTAAGAAGTACCCCCCCACACATATTAAGTGCAACATATTCCAAAAGATCAGGGGCTTAAGCCCCCAAAGCCCCCCCCTCGCAACGCCCCTGTTGTGAAAGTACATTTTTACTTCCATTTTGGAAGTAACTTTATCCAGTGTGATTTGTCTCTAAAACAGGTACTGTATGGACACACAAGACTTAAGGTACAATCAACAGGCAATGCAAATGTGACGTGAAGTGACATGGTTTGATAAGTCTTACCGCTCGCTGTCAGATATTTTCTTGCCAAGTTTCTGACAGCTAGGCTTGTCCAGAGTTCTCGACTGCCTGCAACATGGAAATGATCGAGGCGAGACAAAAAAATTAAAGAATGAGGAGTGGATCCACTCAGGACTGGACGGACATTAAATGAAACTGTCTAATAAAATGCCACGATGGAGATGGACATGTTACTAGTAGCTATACAGTATGTTCACTAGAGCTCTTCCTGTGTGTGTGTACCTCTGTGCGTCTGGCTTTGCACTGAGGTGGTGTACTGTCTCCTGAGCGGGGAACATAGCCTCCAAAACCCAGCTGATTCATAAGATCACGGTCAAACACATATGAATTGCATGGACACATAGACACACAATGACACAGTATGGATCGATGTTAATAACACATAATTATATTACACTTTGGTTAAGTGGCTTAATATACAAGAAAATTAAAAAAAATTACAGACATATACTGTCTATGATATGGAACACAGACACTTGACATGACATATGTGACATATGTGACATATGTGACTTTTTCACCCCTAAAACTTCCAAACGAAACCTCTGAAATCATTACAATTTCAGTTGAGTACATAAGTAAGTGAAGACACATGCAGTGCCCCCAAAATGTATTAGGACACTTCAAATGTCTGCAAAAGCATCCACAAGCCAATTATTTTACATATCTGTTCTTCTGATATTTTAAATTCAAATAATATCTTAGTTGGTTTGATATTTTGTTATATAATGCAAACATATTCATATATTTTTAAATGTTGACATACTTTTTGGGGCCACTGTTAAGTTTGAGACTGTATCTAAATGAAAAAAAAAACTGTTGGAGAAACCAGAGAAAGCTTTAGAAGATAGTATCAACAGAATAAAGAAGTTTAGATAAAAAATGATTAAAATACAACCTCATGAAATCCAGAGTAACACAACGCACTACACATCACAGCAAGAAAGCCACAAGTCACCACATTTTTCAAGCTACTAAGCTGCTGAAAATCTACAAAACACACTGGCGATCACATTGTAAAGCATTCAAATCATGGGGTCAGGTCACTACAAGCTACGGGTCAGAAGCTACAGAAGGCTGGAGGGTTAGATACATCCACTATCTAGTCCCACGGCAGAGGGAGGACGGACAGGTTAGAAGAGCAGAGAGGTTTAGCTATAGGACTGGAGGACAGGAGGGATACCTGTCATCTTCTGGGGAGGCATGCTGAATTAGGATCCTGGGGCTCGTGGGTCTGGTACGGGGCAGAGACTGGGTGCTCCTGCGTGAGTGTGTGCGTGTGTGATCCACAAACACCCAAAGAGTTCAAAGTGGAGATGGAAGAAACACGGGAAGTCAATATAGAGACTGTGGCAATGGTCATGTCAAACATATAAGAAGATGCACAGATTCAGGGGACTCATTTTTGACACTTCTCCAGCTACAGTGGTTGGATATATGCTCCCTATCAAAGACGCAAAACAGAGCTATCAGGCCATAAGAGTCATTGGACGCTAACAGAGCAGTGCGTGACCCAACGGTGGTGTGTTACTTTGACTTTACTTTGTTGTTCTTTTCAAGTGCTTATCAAAGGATCTTTTTAAAAAGTATTGCAGTTCTTACAAAAATATCAAGCAGTTCAATTGTTTCCAACATTGAAAATTCAGCTTTGCCATCACAGGAACAAATCACACTTTAAAATATATTAAAATATAAAACATTTATTTGAAATTGTACTTTTACTTCACAATATTAGTTCATTTTCTTATTATTTTCTTATTTAAATATTTCTTTTTAATAAAATAAATGCAGCCTATGTGAGATTTAAAACATAAATCTTAATGACCTCAACCTTAAAACCTTTAAATATTTAAAATGTATTTATATAAAAATGTAGGTGACTCTTTAATATAGGTACCAATTGGTTAATAGGTACCAACTCACTATTAACTAATTGCTTATTAGCATGCTTATTGATAACATATTGGCTGCTTATTTGTACATATAATGCACATAAACCTAACAACTACCTTACTAAGAAGCAAACTAGGCATTTATTGAAGCCAATTTTATGGTTAATGATTTGTTAATAGTGTGAATTGGACATTAATATAAAGTGTGACCAAAAAACAACTTGGCTAATTTAATGTCTGTAATGCAACAGGTTTTTGTATTTGTGGTTTTAGTTTGTTATAAACTTTACCCTAAATAAATAAAAAAATAAAAAAGTTACATTTCTGTCTGTGCACAAAGCCTTTTACCAAAATAATATGTGTGTATGCACATAAATAAGACCCAGTGATTGTTGTGTTTAAAGGGCATCACAAAAGAACATTCTAAGATTGTACTTTAATGAATGTGAATAATACTAATGACAAATTCACAAAACTGAAATAATCCAATTCAAAATAAAGAGTGTACCTGTCTCGTTCAGGTGAATTGGAATTAGAACCTGGTCTCAGACAGTTGGTACTAGCACTTCTAACCCTGTCAAGAGAGGGCTGTAGATCACTAGGGTCACAACATGCCATCCAATGGAGAAAGAAGGAGGAAAAAAGGAAGATGACAAAGAATAAAAAATGTTAGGTCCAAAGTAAAATGAAAAGCAAACCTGTAAGACTAGGGGAGGAAGTCAAGAAAACTGCTAAAAAATGTGGTGAGTGAGATTATGGTTGAATTTTCTGCTAACATTCTGAATGAGGAGCTGCTGGCTCTTGGGAGCTATTGGATGTTTGATGTTTTTTTATATAATTGGGTTTAGGGTTGACATGTTCGACCCCTTACCTAATGGTGATCTTGTCTGTGAACCTAAGAACTTGGCGTGTGACTGTACGTTGAGTGGCAGTGACTACAGACAGCCGTGACTTTGACTTAAGGCATGCAGGAAGTGTTAAGCTGAACACAAACGAAAGTCATTACAGAAAACATTACAGAAAGGTACAGAAATAGACCAAAAACATTAACTGTGTAATCACATGACCATGTTTTCTGTGGAGACCTGTTGAATGTTTAACACTGTGTCCCAACCTACTTGGTTTGGACAGACAAAGAGCTTGTGTCATCACTCCTGGTTAGGACATGCCTTAAGATGTTTATAGCTAACACTGATTTCCTTTTTAACTCTTCCAATAAATTTCATGTTTTAAATTACAGATGCTACTTTAAACATCCACAGAAACCAGAACACCACAGACAGACAGAAAGCACTCCCATTTACTTACCATCTTAACATCTAACAGTAGCAGATTCCATCAGGACTGTCTGCATTTCAATCTCCAGCTCAATAACTACAATAGTATACTACATGTTTGCATATGTCATATGATGGTGAAAATACAAATGCAATGTTTTATGGACCCTTGTAAAAAAACAGGACACTAACAAGTTTAATTTTTTAACAGTGTACTTAAGTATGTTAAAAAACTATTGCAAAAGTGCAAAACTTGCCTTTAACTACTGTATTATATGATCATTTGAAAGTGTGTATACTAAAAGTATTACATGTATATTTTAAAAATAAACTTTTATGGTTAAGCATCAGTGCACATTCAATACAATTAAGTGCACTTTTGCAAGTGAAACCAATATTATTACTTTCCCTATTACAAGTAAATTTACAACATTATCGTGCACATCCAGTTTAATTCTTTTGATGAGTGAAAAAAAATACAGTGTCAGACTTTGACAATGATGAAAATAATATATGCACCAGCATTCTGTATATTGCATTAGCTAATCTACAATAAAAGTGCTCTGGAGATCTTTCAAACATGCTATAAAATCCTCATTAGTCAGAAAGGATGCCATGGCTTAAGTGTTAGTTTTTGGCCGCCTTACCTGTAAATATCCTTATGAATTCCATTGACTAATAAAGGCATCTTGGGAGGCAGAGTGCTACTGTACTTAGATGAAGTCCTGCCAACACTGCATTAACATGCAAGCATGCAAGATGGAAACAAAAGATGTATCAAAATCACAGCTGTGGTGAGTCCACTCAAACAGTAAAAGAATGTCAAAGGTCATACACGCAAACATGCAAAGGTCACTCCAGAGGTAACTCCCTCATTCTAGATCTTTTTTCCTGTCAAATGTGCTTGGTGTATAATCAATGTCAGTAAGGACTGGAATAAAAATTAACGTGTCAAACGACACTTGAGCAAAATTAGATTTTCAAAATGAGATGCTATTTTCAGAAAGCAAACACTTTTGTGGTGACGAGGTATTCGTCTTTTAGGCTGTACGCCAAAAGCAAGTGGAAAGTTCCGCTTGTAATGTTTCTTGTCAACGAGCTGTTCCGAAATATTAGAGTGGAGAGGCAAAGAATTTGACAAGAAGCGTTTGAGAGAGAGAAACTGCCATCAGCGGTTTTAATTAAATGGAGTAAACTTCAGGCTAGGCGAAAGAAACAGATACAAGGAGTCTTTTCAGAATGAAACAGGTTAATACCAGTTCTTATGACACCAAGATAGTAATATTGATTTACACAATAATCTGAACACAACAATAGTACGATTTACAGATTGGTGGTTCAATTCTGTCCTTTTCTTTACCTTTGGGTGTGCAGACACTCTGCGCTTCTACCCCGCATTGATCTGTGTATCAAGATGACCTCACTGCTATTACCATAGAGATGGAGGACACATAGGAAAATAAACAAAACAGACCAATAAACGAGCAAACATAAAGGAAAAAATGGACACCAGTAAGTGAGTTAGAATAGGAAGGGCAACAACCTTTAAAGCTAGAAAAATACACAAAGGTTAAAAAAGATGTCTTCTGTACGATCACCTCTGTCCATACAAACCCTTCAGTGGCACTCAGTCCTTTCAAAAACACTCAGTCACATGAGGTTGGACTTTAACCCACCTTCTGAAAATGGCGCAAGTCCTTTGTTGATTAGCAAGCCTCGAAAATGTCAATTCTCTTTCCAAAAACTCATTTTAATGGTGTTCCAGAAACAGAATTTTTATGGAAGTAAATGAAGGCACATGGAAGTGGTTATTCTTTTTACACACAGTAAGGCACACTTGTACACACTCACTTGGGCCTGCACATTTCTATTTACCTGTCATCTACGTAATCTTTCTCTTGCACACGGCCACGGTCGTGGTAGCGCGTCGGGGAACGGGATCTGCGGCTGTGCTGGACCTCATCCAGACTCCTTAGACAGAAAAGACAGAGAGAAAACAGGGGTTTAATACAGGTAAAAATGATTTGGTAAATGATAAAGCCTAAATATAGGGATGTACCTTTGTGCGGGGACGTTGGCTGGACGGGACCGTCCCCTGCTCTCTTCGTCTCTGTGTGGGGACACGGACCGTGAGCGATACTGAGTTGGCCTGATCTGATCTGGAACCTCTAATGTCGTTGCTCGGTCTCTATCCCGTTCTCTTTCTCTGTTCCGTTCTCTTTCTCTTGATCGGTTTTCTGTAGCTGTGATGACAAAGACGAAAAAAACAGTAAAGATACATTTTTGGAAAGCCTGTCTGGAAAATTCTGATTTTGCTTATGCAATCACTGGCCTTGCCAAACCACATTCCCCACGTTAGAACCCGTCCAATAAAATAAAATGATAGACATAATATGTTAGACCAGATCTAATAAAACATGCCCGGAAAAATACCTTGTTCATTCTCCTTATTGCTATTTGTGAACAATGTGTGCTTTTAATAGTTGGAGTTGGAAGCACAATTTGAGTCCTAGATGTACACTACCAGTCAAAACAGTCAAATCGAAAAATTGAATACATAATTTTCTATTTTTGATTATGTAATAATTTGTTTTCAACAATTACTTTTTTTTGCTTTTACATATTTTTACAACAATGCAGAACATAAAGCAATCTTGGTTTAGTGTCAAAACTTTCATTCATTGTTTATAAAGAATGCAGCTTTTCATTAAATAGCAAAGCAATACAAACTTAAAAATATGTGGGGTATTTGTTCTTTCAACAGAAATAGTTTTTTACACCAGTTGCTTTTCGGGAACTCGAACTGAGTCCTGAAACGCTCTGGGAATGCCTCCTGCATGACATGCTCTGAATCTGTTGTAGAATCCGTCCAATGGAAGGGCATGACGTAAGGGTGGGTGACGTCAGACCAGGATATAAAAGGCACATACAGAACAGCCAGCATCAGCTTTCTGTCATTCAGAGCGTGCTTGTGAACCTACTTGTGTGTGAAATAGGTGAATATAAGCCAGACAGTTATGGGCAAAGATAAAGGCAAGCCACACTTCTTTAAGCATTTTTTGAGGGATCAGATTGCCCTCATTGCGAGCTTCTGCTGCTACGAATGCTTCGGTCCCGGAAAGGAGGAGGGGGTTTTCGTCAGTGAACCTCGCGGCTCAGGTTGCCAGGATTGGCCAGCCGAGAAACAAACCAAGCCTCTCAGCCACCACCTCCACATCGGAGCCTGCCTTTTTTCCCTGATTTGCATACCAAGGTGTGCAAATCATGGAAAAAAAACATATTCGGCCCATATGTTTGAATGAATGATTACGGTTATAGTGCAATGCTTTCTAAGACTAGATTTTTAGTCTTGTTTCCAGCCAAAATATCTAAAAATTCTCAAATCTAGAAAAAATATTGTCTTGTATTCAGAAAAAAACATGCTGAAATTAAGTGAGTTTTATTTAAAACAAGCAAAATAATTTGACAATTGGGTAAGCCAAATAATCTTATTTTAAACAGAAAATCTTATTTTGGTTACCCCACTGGCAGATTATTTAGCTTGTTCTAAGGAAAAAGTTTTTTCTGAAAACAAGACAATATTTTTCTTGTCTAGAAAATTCTTCTTGATTTCAGAATTTTTAGATAGTTTGGCTAGAAACAAGAAAATCTAGTCTTAGAAAGCATTTTTTGCAGTGCAGAATTGAACAGACGCTTGCTAATCGCTTGCTTGCGCTCGTGGGCAAGGGGTAGTCATGCATGCCTTCACACTACGGCTGTTCTTCAGGCGTACTGTACCAGGCTGACCTGCTGAAAGACTTGAATGAGCAAGAGCGAGTGAGCCTTGTGCACTCCCCCATGGTGGAGTCGCCACAGAAACTGATTTAAGATCTTTAATTGTGTCTCAGAGATTCCAGCAGAAGAAGTCCTGATGGACTGGGTCTCAGGATTTCTGAGGGCCCACTGGGACAGGCGCAGTTTCTGGTGCCCATCTCTCCCAGTGCCCTCAACAGTGCATTCAGTCCCTGAAAAACAACGCAACCGAATTTTCAATCCGAAACGAACTTGAGTAGTGTCCTCGAGCAGGCTCTGGTCATGGAACAAGAAGCTCTTCTGAAAAAGGAAGCCATTGAGTTGGTTCTTCTTCACTAAGAGAATCTGGTTTCTACAGCCAGTACTTCATAGTTTCCAAGAAGGATTGTGGGCTGAGGTCCATTTTAGATCTCAGACATCTGAACCGCTCAGTCAGTCAGCTGAAGTTAAAGGTGCTCACACTTAAACAATACTTCAAGTCAGGTCCTAGGACTGGTTTGTAACAATAGATCTAAAGATATGTATTTTCAGGTGTCCATTCATCCTTCTTACAGGAAGTTCCCAAGGTTTGCTTTTGGGGGCAATGCATTTCTTTTAGGTTCTTCCCTTTTGCCTAGCACTTTCGACCCAGAGCCAAAAAGTAGTAGATGCAGCCCTAGCTCCTCCGCGGCTTCAGGGGCATTCATAGTCTAAACTACTTCATCCACTGGCTAATATTAGCACTGTCAGAGAGCACAGTGATTTAACATCGAGATGTAGTCCTCGTTCACACTAAACGTCTGGGGTTGAGACTGTACACCAAGAAGAGTGTGGAATTCGACCACGATGCAGGCACAAAGCCCAGACCTGACAATTGGAGCCGCTATGCTCCTGGGAGTTCTTGCCAGGCCAATGTGGTTCTCGGACCTGATAGATCTCCTGGACAGTGAAGTGGTGAGCGTGGCCCCTGAGAGGGCACAAGTCATAGCTTTGGGTCTCCCAGATGGTGTGGTAGAGACCATCCTCCAAATCTAGAGCTCCCTCAATGAGGAAAGTGAACTACCTCTTCACTTCATGTTGCAGAATTCACCAGCAGGACTCTGTCGACTACCCAGTCAGTACAGTTCTTGAGTATCTGCAGGCTAGATTTTCTGCAGGGGTATTCCAGGCCACAATGTAGGTGCAGGTGGCAGCCTTGTCGGCTTACCACTCACCGTTCCATGGCAAGTCAGTTGGTAGAAACGCGCTTTTCTGAAGAGAGCAGGAGACCTTCAGGCCCTTTCAGTGGCCCCATCTTTTTTGATGGGGCTGATAGCATGGTCAGAGAGCAAAGTGATCAAGAATCGAGATGTAGACCTCGCTCACATGTAACGTTTGGGCTTAAGACCAGACGCCAAGGAAAGTGTGCTTCCTCCAGTCAGAGGATCAATTATTTAGGCGAGATTTTGAATCACGGTGCAGGCACAAATGTCTCCAGCTGGAGTAGATTTTATTCTGAAATTAGTCAAGAGAGTGAAAGAAGGCTGATTGCTCACTGTTAAGCCGTTTCGGGCTGCTGGGTCTGATGGCAGCTGCATCCTTTAGGCCTGCTGTACATGAGACCCCTAAAGAAGTGGCTCAAGAGGAGCTGAGGGGGAATCCCCTTCGAATGACAAGGTCTCCCTATGATGTGCAAGAACCTTAGAAGTCCCTCAACGAGGAAGTGTAATACCTGAAGTGGAAGTTCTTTATTTCATGGTGCAGAATTCACCAGCAAGACCCTGTCAACTGCTCAGTTGGTACAGTCCTTGTCAGCTTACCACCGTTTGATGACAGATTAGTGGTGACACCCCCAGTACTTTTCCTCCATGGATTAAGGTTGAGACCACCAGTACGTTCTCGTGTCCCAATCTTTCCCATAGCGTTTCAGGATGTAGTTTGAGTTCCCAAAAAGGAACATCTCCATGTATGTAACCATGGTTCCTTGAGGGAACGAGACATTACTAGCATTTTTAAAACTCTTTTTGTATTTAATGTTTACCTGCTATCCAGTAAGGGTTTGAGAGTAACACAATTTCAATTCTCTTTATGTCCTGTATATGTGGCAGAATTGACAAATAAAGCTGACTTTGACTTTAACTTTGACACTGCCACATTTGTTTTTATATCCTGGTCTGACGTCATCCTGCCCTGACGTCATGCCCTTCCATTGGACGATGTGCTCGAACACATGGCAGAGACTATAGCCAACGACAAACTAAACACGTATGTTCTGTGTCTGCGTAAGATGAGTTAGCTGTCTATATCAGCAGCTCCATGTGATACAGTGGATCAACTTCAGCTTGCAATGCTAGGAGAATACGTTTTTGTGCAAAGAAAACAAAAATAACATATTTTACTCTATCCATTCTTCTTCTGTGACTTACATCTTTTGCTATTCAAGAGAGTATCACAACGCACCGTATACGCAAGCTTTAATATTTTTAATCAGCCTTGTTAACATCCGAGTGAAAGTACGCGCATGAACATAATCTGTGGTTCTTTATGCCGTGAGGAAAGAGTACACATACTCTCTGAGCATCTCCTAGCTTCGTAAAAGTTGATGCACTGGTGTCACATGGACTTTTATCTATGTTTTTGCTGCATTTCTGGACCTGGATCATTGCCAGTTGTAGTGCCGTCAACAACTACAAAAAATATCTTAATTTGTGTTTCAAAGATGAACAAAGGTCTTACGGGTTTGAAACGACATAAGGGTGAGTAATTAATGACAGAATCTTCATTTCGGATGAAGTGGCTCACGTTATTATGATAATATTCACTTATTGGAATGCTTGGGGAAGATCATATAACATTGGAACAGTCTTCTGTTTGTGCCATCTTCATTTACTTCCTCGTTTTTATCACTTTTTAATTCTCTAGCATTGACTCATTTGTGAAACTAGGCATCCAATCAGAGTTCTCACTTTCCCCAATGGCCCGACATCCACAACGTGATTCAAGATGCTGAATCGGGCCAGCATGAGCCCAATTAAAGCCGACAGGTGGAATACATCAAACCGAGTAGCTTGATCATCGCTCGTTGATGGCCAACCACTGGTTTGGTGTGTCTCGGCCTTTAGAAATATAATTTAATTGCTAAAATCATAGTAATATTTTGTCAAAAATTGTAAATGTAACTTAAAATATCTAAATTGGTCATAAAAACAAAACAAAAAAAAAGCAGGCCTATAAAACTATATCACAGTTTTTGCAATTGCAGTATGCCTAAATAGTTTGGAGAATGAAGTCAAGGTATGTCACAAAGACACATCATTTTCTAACTTCTACCATGCAGAAGCAAAATAAAACATGTAGCACCACTAAGAGGAAGCAGTCCTCCTGTTTTCAATCTCTATTCCCTCAATTTCCCATTGTGATCATGCATGTGTGATAGTGTGCATTATGCTGCAAATCTAAACTACCACACTACAGAGAAAAGCACTGGAGACAGAACACATTTCAGATAGTTAGTGTCTCCCCCATACAGAAGAAGCACCACTTTATATTCATTTTAAGTGCATAATAGTACAAAATAGTTAATATGTATAGTATTAGTATGGGATGAATGAAACATGCCAGATGTGTCATGATTCGTGATCGGTGCATTGTCTCCAGCACAACAGCTGTGACTTCCGAAGGAAGGGAAGGCCTGCTATTGGTTGCTTCTCTCTTTCGGGAGACTCTAATGCACAAAGTACAGAGAAGTGCCAAGGTTGACATCGCCTTGGCCCCTCTCACCCACCTGAGGTGACTACACCAATACCATCATCATAATCAGTTTCTGTAATACGCTGCGAGCCTGCAGACACAGATACAGATATACACACAGGGACAGATGTACAGACAGACACAGAGTTACAAACATAAACGAATGCACACAAAGCACTGTTGGAATAATCCATTGTTAGGCAAGCAATAAAATAGCATACTAAAATATGTCTTGTGGATACACCATACCCATGGGCCACACTCCTACGCACTAACTCACAGGCAGCATGGTTCAAAAACATACCTCCGCATGAACGTACAGACAAAACAGACATGAAAAACCTTGAATATTGCAGGACAATGTCAAACATGAGACTGGATTAATTACAAGGCCTTGACCTAAAAGATATGTTGATGTTAAACTAATGTTTGATGATTGTCCTTCACCTACTTATATATAGTCTAGCAATTGTGAAATTATGATAATATCTGGCTTGACTTAACATCTTAGAAAGTGAAGGAATACTTTATCTATTTTAAACAAACTGCCCACAACCTCTTTAGCTTGTGGTAAATCTGTGAAACACAGCGGGGGCGTATTCACTAAATGATTGAGCCACGCAATAGAGCAGTATTTCAGCGCAAAACTCTTATTCATATACTACTCACAATAAAGCAAAATCAGGGATGTGTTTAGAATTTTGGGGACTCTAAGCAAGTGATCACTGGGGTGATCACTTTTAATTGGACATATATCCAGTTGCTGATAGCTCACAGCGCAGGCAAATAAACAGATGAAATTGAAATCATTCTTACTAAATTCCTCCCTCTGAGAGAAACAGCAGTGTGTTCAACACTGTCAGATCACATCCCCACCGTGAGACCATCCACTTACGCTGGAGCTTTTTGGTGGGTGTTTCTGTGTGTCCGTGTCTGCGGTGCAGGTATGGTGATGGGTGCGGCAGTGGGATGGAAGAGACGTCATGTGTCTGCAGCTTGTACCAGTGAGGTTTGTCATCCAGCAGGGCAGTCTCCAGCTCAATTAGGATCTAGGTTCAAAGAGAGGAGAAACCGCAGACAGTCAGATGTGATACTGTACAAATGTTTTAAGAGAGCAATTCATGCTGTCAATAAATGGACAAAGTTAACATATGCTTCATACTTCTCCCAGAAAGTCACTCTCCTCATCTTGTATTCTGGGTTGGTCCCACACAGTAATCTCCAGCATGTGTTCTCTGAAATCGCGGCGATGGACATGGGAGTACACAAATGTCTGGTTCCACTTGGGCTCTAGACTTTTCTTTACTGTCTTCGTCCTTCTCTTGCTCTTATCGCTAAAGTGAAACATATATAACAATACAAGAAGAACATTTGAACTATTAAAACTGCTTGATGCACATATGAGTATATTGGATAATCTGTTTGATCTACACTTTTTAAAGGGTTTTCTTTAAAAAGATTTTTCTTTTTTGTATTCTGTATTTTTCAAAGAAGGATTTATTTGATCAAATACAATATGAAAATAGTACTATTCTGAATTGTTATTATAATGTGAAATATACATTGCAAATAGTATATACTGTATATTTCAAATGTAATTTATCTAGATTAAGTATCACATGATTCTTCATTCATTTTCTACACTTTTATTTTCTGCTCAAGAAAGATTTCTTATTATATTATAAATTAAAGCAGTTTGGCTGCTTAATAATGTTGTTGAAACTTTTTCAGGATTTCTTTTTTTTTTTTTTTTAATGACTAGAAAGTTAAAAAATTATAATTTATTTAAAATATGCATCTTTTGTAACACAAAATGTCTTTAATGTCACTTTTGATTAATACAATGCAATTTAATGCAAATTAATCTCATAATGGGTTTTAGATGCTTGACACTAAAACTAACCCAACAGGAAGCATATACAGTAATATACCTTCTATCGGGCAGGAAGTACATTTTGACGTAGGGGTTTCTGGGTCGTCCATCTGATCTGGGTGGCAGGTCTATAGCCTGCAATACATTCACTATCAGCTGATGGCCGACTTTATCGTACCACATTTTCACCTGCAAGACAGAAATACATAAACAGTGACTAAACAAACACTCTAAGCACAACATTGTGAATGTACATATTTAAATATGTACTGACCGACAGCTGTCCGGGCAGAAGCTGAGGGGCATCTCTAAGACCACTTGGGCTGGATGGGGACAAGACAGATATAGAAGGTCTTTCCATCTTCTGTGATTCGAAGGAACTTGAACCTGCTGCAGAAGGACAAGAAAAAACAAGCGCTGAAAACATCAGAATAATGTTTGCATATTGCAAAAAAAAAAAAAAAGGGTGTTTAAGAGTTTACAATTGATCATGAATTATTTGATTCCGTACGTACTAGATTCTAATGGAGGATGTGATGTTTCTGGTATCCGTGGTATATCACTGAAAAAAAGATCACAAATCCATACATTAGCTGTCAAGTACACTATTTAAATGTTTGAGTCGGTAAGATAATTATAAAATAAGTCTCTTATGCTCACCAAGGCTGCATTAATTTTTATATAATATAAAAATAATAATATTGTAAATATACAATTTATATAACTATGACTATTTTAATTGTAAAGTTCTGCTGCTAAAAATGTACAGAAATCATTTGCAACATTAAACATGTCTTTATATCCACATTTGATGATCAATTTAATCCATATTTGTAAATAGAAGTATTTATTTATTTTTGTAAAAGAAAAAAAAAATACAATATATCCATACAAATACATAT
>JAUYWG010000047.1:12833061-12855987 GCA_034779775.1 Enteromius afrohamiltoni
CAGCGGCCAGAACTCTGACCAGGGAGGTGATCACAGAGTGGGTCAGTGTGTATACACTGTAGTGCTGGTAAGGATTGTATACAACTTCATGTCTTAAATGGGCGAACTAACCCTTTAATATGCATAAGTAGTTAATGGTGTCATGGTATGGATTTTTAATTAATTTAATATGTTACTTTAGGTAAACTTAAAATGTTAATTAATGATAGTAAATAAGTAAATTAATGTGACCTGTAGTAAATCTGTAGTAACAACCTGTTTTAAGGGGGCGTGTGCCTTTATATCTGTCACCGTAATAATTGGCTAACATCATTGCATAGGAAAAAGTATCAACACCCCTCTCTCTATTGAATGTGATTGTTTTGACATGATAGAAATGGTCATTTCCCGACAAAGCATTATGAAATTATTTACTTATGGTAATGCAACTGTAGTCAAATCTAGTACAGCTTCATCTTTCAACAAATGTCTCTTTGTGAACTCTTCATGACACTGTGCCTCATTTACAAAACAAAATACTCCAATCAGTCCTCAGACACGATCCAGGAATCCATTAATAATAAACTGTCCACTTGTTCCTTTTGTGAAATAGAAAGGTTCTTTTGGGATCATGTATTTTTATATATTATTATTACACGGCTCTCTGGAATGCTTGATTCTGATTGGTCAGTTGAGACAAATTGCAGGTTTGTTCTTTTCAAATAATAACCGCTCCAAAGTAATAACGCATAGCCGGTACTACTTGTATGTTTAAAATCCCTCCGCGCCAACAAAGATTACAGTTCGGCACCATCTTGTGACAAACACTGGACAATCACAATTAACAATGGAACATTTTCCTATTAATAATTAATATTATTCATATGTAGATGTTCTAAATGGTCTTACTACCGTTTGAATGTTAGTTACGTTGCACTATATCGTTTCGCAGAAGGATGAAAATGTTAATTTAATTTAAATTGTTTCACATTTATGTCCAGTTTTTTTCCTTATGTGGCAAGTAGCTGTGTAATAAGCGGGATAATGTTCAGGCAGCCTGTATCTCTCCCTTACGTATAGACTGCAATTCAGTTTTGAAAATCATTCTCACAGCGCATAACCGATGCCCTCTGAGTCAGACTGATTTAACAAATGTGTTGAATCGGTAACAAGCTGTGGTTACTGTTAAAGCCAGAGCAGGATTCTAGACATTGACTTAACCTCATCTGTCCCATAACGAGTCCATCCCACAGGGCAACTGCCTTCATGAGAAGTGCAGTTTAAGTCTGTGTTAGGGAAGAATGCTTTGATGAGGCCCTTGATCTAGGGGAAATCAGAGTGCCGCTCATAAGGGTGGTAGTGACTTTGCCTTGTCTGGGAATGTTTTATGCTATTTTTAATAGCATAATACAGAATAATAACCATCATATTAACTCAATAGATTCATGACAACTATCAGGTTTGGTCTGGGTGTTGTTATGTTTGGAACTTTGGAAAGAAAATGTTTAAACTTGTGAAAAGTATGACTGTTTTAGGTTAGAATGTGTTTGTCTAAATGCTTTTGTGTTACAACTTCACTGTGCCGGTATTTTCATTTATGCATATTATTATTAGTTATTATAATAATGGATAATTATTAAAATGCATCAAGTAACGCATCAAAAATAAACCAAATATGTCACTTGTGCCTTATCAAAAAATAGACCCTCGAAGCTATTGGTGAATGGAAACATTGGCAGTAATTGATATGATCAGAGGCCTTGTTTGGGTGGAGGCTGTGTGTCTTCCAACTCCCAGCCAGATCCTTTCCTTTTTTCATTTAGTCTCGCTCTCTTTCCTTGCTCTCCACCCCTTCCCCCAATTCCCTCTCCCTGTGTCTCTGCCTTACTACATGCTATGCGGTTGCCAAGTGCTAAGAATCTGCGGAATGTGGGATTGCAGTGGTCTGATAAAGTTTGCTTTGTTCCCGCCGTGACCTGAACACTGGGAGGGATATGGGACCCTGGGAGTTTCACCAGAGTCAGTGCACTGCAGAGCAGACCCTGTACACGTTCTCAACACACTGTTAAGTACACACACACACACTTTGAGCCACGTCTCATTAGCAACCTGTTATTTGTCTCACATGCTACTGACGGCTGGTTTATGGATAGGATGGAGATGCAAGTTACAAGTTGAATTTACATACACACAAATTTGAATATGCATGTTATATAGCTGTTGTAAGCAGGGTACATGTAATGCTCAAAAAACAAGGTTTTTAAATCGTCTGGTCTTACTTAATTCAACCAGATGTCTTGTTTATCAGACAGAAAATACACTTAAGGCACAAGCTGTATAGAGTAAAATAAAGGCCACTTGTGAAAATATAAATCATGCCCAGTAACTGATAAGTCTTTTTATTGGCTGATTTATTTCTACCAAGCTAAATGATAAAACATATGCATTATTGCAAAATAAAATATATTATTCAAATATAATAATTTAATTAATTTTAATAATTAATTTACATAATATAATTTGAGAATAATGTAATGTGACTTAAAATATACGGGAGTTGAACTATTAATGCAAATAACACAAAAATATTAAATTAAATTGCTAAAGCCACCAGGTTTTGCTACTTTTTAGATTAATTGATATTAAAGCTATAAATATAATTAGTAAAATGTTTATATATTGTAATGTGTATTATTATTATTAGTGTAGTAAAAATGTTTGAGTTAGTGAAGCGAGAAAATCTCATTTTTACAAATGATCAGGAAAGATTTTTATAAAAATGTTTTAGTGACTTAGAAATGATCTGAAAACAAATAGTTCTCATTATTTTACGTAATGTAAAAAATAAAGTAATATTTTCATAATATTAAGTAAAGAAAAGACTAAAAATTCATAAACAGCTGAGTAGATTTTATAAATGCCAACGCATGATACAACGCATCTAGTAAACATCTTGAACAAATCCATTTCCCTAACTGAAAATTAGTTTCTGAATGCACAAGGCCTTCTTCAGCAAAAGATTCCTTCCAGAGAAAAGAAGATGCATGATTGAGGGAAAAGAGACACTCGCTCATGCATATTTGCAGTTTTAGAGTGGGAACACTCTCAGGAAAGTACGACTGATGACAGAAAATGTATTTAGTTGAAGTTTTAAGTTGGCGTTCAGAGGTCACTTCTCTCAGAGCTGCAATCTTGAGTCTAGCGCTGAAGGGAGTTGAGACGCTCTTGAGGAAATCTGCCATCTCAGCCCTCACAAAACAGGGGTCCTAACTGCTTAGTTTAAAGAATAAACATAGATGGACGCTTTGTGATTGGAGGGGGTTGGCAGGAAACTGCTCTGGTGTTTGTGTTTAGGAGACTTTTGCAGTCAGCAGGGATACATTGCGTGTGAAGCTTCATCAGATTGGCTCTTTGTGGGAGGGTCATGGCAAAACAAATGACAGCCGCTGAGTTTCCAGTGTTTTCAATGTAAATATGGCATGTCTCTTCAGTCATGGTTACCAGCCCTCATAGTGTCACAAGGTGGGCCAAACCTAGCTGGAATGACTGCATCTCCAAGGACACAGAGGAAGGAGTGCTGAAAGGCTTCTGAAGTCTGCAGTCTCATGATATAAATCACATTTTTAGCTGTGTTTGTCAAGTTTTTGTGCCAGTGAAAATTTGAGTGCATTAGGGTTACAGCCAGTGTCAGGTTTACATATCGTCTTCATAGTGGGCAAGAATTCAGCTGGCAGTACGGGCTACTGTAAACATCCTTGACTGGAAGCTGGTGCTTAAGATGGAGCTTTCAGTCGGATGTTTGCAGCAGCCAACTGCTGTTACTCTAACCCAGAGAAGATGGACACACCCACTGGAACAAACCAACAGATAATAATGTTCAGTTGTTCAGGTCCAATTACTTCTAGTCCCTTTCAAATACGGCAAGTTGAAGGGCCACCCAAGGTCCATTCACTGCCTGTCTGATGCATGTTGTACAAAAAACTATGAAAGGTTTTCAAACATTCTGAAATTTTTATCAAATATACGAAACAGTGAACTACACCAACAGCTGACTGTTTCAGCTATGTTGCTTTCAATCCACAGCAGCTGCAATAGTGTTGCTGTGTGAACTGAGATGGGTGAAATGGATCCCTCTGTGGCACGTCAAGAGCAAACAGTGGTTTGAGAATGAATCAGGCTCAGGGTTTGGTCCACGAGCTCAGGCTAGAGTGAACATTGTCTCTAGAGGCCGAATGTCAACATCAGAAGCCAAGGGTTGCCATTTGTGTCAGATTAACACTTTCAATCATGTAAAACACATTCTACCCCGACACCTGTGGAGCGCTAAGACCCAGATTAGCTGAGCTGCCTCTGCTCCGGGTCACTCCTTCTCAGAGTTTCAAAGGCCTGTAACACAGATCCCGAGAACACAAGACTCTCGCTTTCCCACCTCCTGCATGAAGGCTCCCATAGGGCGCACGATGAAAGCACAGAAATCTGATCCTGAAGAACAGCTTTGGGTCAGCAAAGTGAAAACCTACAAAGTCCAGTCACTGAACCAGTTGATAGATTATCACTATATCACTAAAAGCAACTTTTCAATATTTATTTGTTTGACCACTTTTTATGTGCAGACTACAAGCTTGCCGAATTATCAGACTTTAACAAGTTTTTTTCTACTTAGCTGTCACTTCGTCTGCGTTAAGTGACAGATTTAATGAGCACCCAATTTCAGCACTCTGGACAGCTCTTTAAGGTTGACCCTGCAGACACCCTGTCCTGGGGTGAGACAGTCCTCAGAGACATTTTTACTGTGATAAAGTAAAATAAGATAGATAAAAATAAGCAGGGATTTCTATTTTACATTCTTTCTATTTTACATAAATTACATTCTGACCACTTAATTGTTCTTTATAATGTCAACAGAGTTCAAAATTTTACTAGAGTAAGCTAACTGAATTTTTAGTAAATTTTTGTGAATTTTTGAAGTATCTAATTATTTGTATAAAAACGGGCTAATGATAAACTGCAGTATTGTTAACAAAAACTGTAAATTAAATTAAGTAAATTAAAATACAAAACTGAAACTTGCTATTAAATTCCTGGACAAGAACACCGCAAAATCACACTTTCTAATAATTAATTAATTCTTAAGAGTTTAAAGTGCTTCTTATTATTGTTGACATGCATGTAGGGTCAAAAAACACTTTCATTTTCCCTTCTGTAACGTCTCCCAAATAACAATTAGTTAAACTATTTGTTTTTCCAAACTCCTCCGATTGGTCGATTTGCTTTAAAGCAGTGTTTGTGAATTTTTAACTTTAAAATCGAGTTTTCTTAGGTCTGTATTAAGTGAACGAGCATTATGCTAATGTTTCATGGCTTGAGATTCTTTTTAAAATGACTTGTTACAGTGATTTAGAGTCGACACTTTCTTTTGAAAGACAATTACTTTATATATTCTACACTTTCCAATATAAAAATTTGCAGGATATTGTTATTTACTTAGAGCTGTTTTACCCACTGCATAAAAGGTAATTATCAAAAATCATTAATGGGGGCACTTTAAAATAACCACAAAATGTATAAAATTGCTGCACTGTTTTTGTTAAGTGTAAGCTTAAATTTTTTTAAATGACAGAATGTCTTTAGGTTTAGCATCCATGCGATGCCTAATGCATTCCAGAAGGCCACAGTCACTAACTGGAGAAAAAAAAAAGATTTCTACTGCTTTGGTTTCTAACTAAAGAACTAAAAATGGAGGTGTGATGTACATTTACCTAATATAATTAAGATCTTTTACAGTAGCATCCACATTATGATGCAGTAAGTTCAACTTTGAGTGCCTGCATTGACTAAAGCTTTTTCCAGCCCCACCAGTTTAATCTCTCTGTCCCCTCTTGTTCCCCTTCCTCATAAACTCAATCACTCTTTCTCTCTGTGTTTCTTGTCCTCCACCCCTCTTTATGCCCATAGGCTGGCACCAAGTCTGATGACTTTTCCCAGAAGATTCAGTCAAGACATAGAGAGAGGGGGCAGAAAGAGAGCCTTCTTGTCCAATAAGAGGAAAGGGGACTAAAGAATGTGAAAAGCTCCCATTCAGGTCGGTTCACAGGGGCTGGGAGCGGCCACATCCTCAGGAGGGAGGAGGGGTTGCTGCTTTCAGGAGGGTGGGCTAGGGATCTTGGACAGGGGCCAGGAGCGATGCAGAGGCTCCTCGGATGACGCTGGTCCGTGGGAGCGTCCAATGCCTCTGCCCCTCCTCTGTCCCTTAGGACACCGACTCCGGACCCCTTGCATTCTATTTACTCACACAAACAAACTCTCCCCACAGTCCTTCTAGCCTCAGAGCAGGAGCAGCCAGTAGGCTTCAGAATGAGGAATGCGTCTCTATTAATAGAGCGGTTAGATTATCTCGAAGACTAATGACTGGCATGTCCAGATTCCTGAAAGTCATGGCAGTGACGTACTTTCATCCACCGGTCTTCATGATCTCATTTCCTCTGATATTTTATGAATTTGGCTCTCTTTTTAAAACTTCTACTTGCACAGTTTTATCCTCACTTATATTTAATGAAAGCATAAACTTTTTTTCATAAACGCCTTACTAGCGACTTACAAATTATGCAAAAATCACTGCTTTTTTACTAACATTTTTTGTCTTGTTTTCAGCAGAAATATCTAAAAGAGATTTTCTAGACAAGTAAAAATTATTGTCTCGTTAACGTCAAAATTAAGTGAGTTTTTTAGTCTTATTTTAACAAGAAAAAAAAAAATTATTTTTAGTTACCCCACTGGCATATTATTTTGCTTGTTTCAAAATAACTAGATTTAAAAAAAAAAAATAAGATAATAGTTTTTACTTGTCTAGAAAATCCTTCTTAATTTAAGATGTTTAAAATATTTTGGCTGGAAACAAAAAAATCTTAAGTAAGAAAAGCAATTTTGCAGTGATTTCAAATGCGAGAAAAAATTTCATTAAACAACAGAAGTAAAAATTAAATATGAAGGGAAAAATCATAAAATATTTAATGTTTTTATTTATTTATTAAACATACCAGTTAGCACATGTAGTTTTGGTAGCCCTAAAAATCTAACTCGAAGTAAAAAACAAACTCAAAACTAAATAAAACTTAAAAACAAAAACACTAAAACCAACCAGGAAAAAAAAACAACAAAATTCTAAGTAATAGCCTGCTTAAGCATAGTGTTTGTATTTGCATTGATTGTTAGGGTCAAGAAATTCTTTCCTAAACCGTGGCCAGATCTCTCCATCCCAGCCTGACTTGGGAGCCTATATGAGCTTCAGGGAGTGTAAACATCCTACACTCTCAGCTAGAGCCCAGCCTGAGGCCGGGAGTGGGATGTTTGCGCTCTCTGGCTCAGAAACGCCACGCTCACTGCGGCTATGCCACGGAAGAGAAAAAGCTTATTTAGAAATAGTCATCTAGATGTTCTAATCATGTGTTGAGTCACAGTAGATCTGAAATTACACCTGCTTTGTTTGAATATACTCTAGAACTACAGTCACTGGAGAAGGTAGCAATAACAGAACTATCTTTCTAAACATTGTGTGTAAAGTATGTTAAAAATCTCAGGATAAAAGAAGACAGCTACTTCCTGGACGTTGTGATTAGATCGAAGTGGATAGATTTGGAAGTGGATAGATTTGGAAGTGGATACGAGAGCTTTGAAACGCACACAGGAAGTGAACTCCATTGTGAGCACTGGAAGGTCTCTAAAGGGTGAGTGGCCTGTCATTAAGCTGTTCAGGGCAGACTGAATTCTAGGCCTCTTTGAAGCTTTCTGACCCCACAGGGTGGGACAATTCTGTTCAACTGCAAGCGCCCCCACCCAGAGAGAGCAGCCGATGGAATTGCCTGAGAGGAAGTGACTATTTATACCCGCTAAGGAACAGAGAGAGGCACCCTTCCGATGGGCGTCTCTCCTCTTGCTTCCTTTGACAAATACGTTAGGACTGCTCTCATGAAAGCTTACCCTAACTCCATAAAGATATGCACAACATCCAGTGCTCTCAATGGAATTTGTGTACACGCCTAACCATGTTTTGGTTACCATTCTGTCCTACTGCAATGACCTTTACAGACTTTGCTCGGTGATGTCATAGCTCAAGCATCTCTTATATGTGGCCACTAGGTGGCAAACTAACTCCAGGAAATTCCTACTAGCTTTCAGACTTTGCTTGGAAGTAGTATTTTACTCTTTTTAATCATATAACTCAGCACAACGTTAATATTATTACTTTTAATAATACTGTTGGTTTAAAATAAAATACACATTCTGATAGTTTGTCACACATTCCCCTTTTAGAAAACAATAAAAACAATCCTGTAATTAACTGTGACACTTTTAATATGACAAATGATAAATATACTAAATATATATTCTCCACCTCATTCACCTCAAAGTGCGTCTCCCATCTCAGAACACAACAGAAACATTTCAATCCATCAAGCTTTTCCTGTCAACTGGAAGAATCGAAACAACTGAGGTATGGCAACAAAAGCGTCATTTATTATTAGTTTCTCTTTTTTTCTTCTTTGAACTGATTCAGCAATTCTTCTTACGATGCTGGAGTTCTTTTCATCTAACTGCATGAGAGCTACTGAATTTACACCAAGTTCCTTTCAAATGTTTCAAACAATAATCTTGCACCACAGGTGGCACAGCAACAGGAAGCATGAAACTTTATGTATGTATGTTATGTGTAAATTAAACACATCAGAAGACTGTTCTGTGAATGTTGTTGTTTAATAAACCATAGGCAGCTGACAGTTTGACTCTTCTGTTATTGTTGTGGCCTCGTTTTCTTTGTCCTTTTGAGTAAATGTTTCCTTAATTCAAAAACACGACAAAGTCAAGACAGTCAGTCGAAACCCAGCATCTAGTTTTTGTAAATATAGTAATAGTTTCGGGATGTTACCACTCTCGAACACATGAGGAACTGAAACCGTTCAGTGTGGTCAGATTTCATTTATTTGATCCTGGCACTATACATCAGCAACAAAAAATACTGAGCAGAGATGAATACAGTGACTGTGCCAACTAGACCAGCTCATTTGACCTTGCGTGACATCAAAAACTATAACACTTGAATTGTATTTGTTTATTATTATTTGTTTTGGAATGCAAACATTGAGGTTTACATTTAAAAATTGTATTAAAGATGGGAAGACATAAAGTGCCCCTTTTGTGGATCATGCAGTATGTAACACAGCTCTAAGTGAATACAAACCTCCAGCATAGTTCTATATCTGAAAGTGCACTGTGTATAATGTTATTGTCTCTCAAAAGAAAGAGTTGACTCTGAATCACTGAAATGAGTCGTTCATGTTGACGTGAACATGTTTGGGACACCCACAACAAAATATGAACCTTTCATAACCCATAATGTGGGCACTTTAAATGAAATGGGATTCAGAAGTCTGACCAAGTCTTGAAGTCTTGAAAACAAGTTTTTTTTAATATCTTTTAATCCGGAAAATGCATTAAACTGATAGCAAAACATGTATAATGTTTCTAAATAAATGTTCAGAAATATTAAATAATCCGTAACACTTTCTATGAAGCCAGTATTTATTATTCATTATAAGGCTATTCTTAAGGTATTATAATGAATGCATAATCCATTATAAATAACTTTATAATATGTTGTATCATCTCATGAATATTCATAAGAATTGTGTTGTAATATTTACCTATTTGTGGTTATAGCTTTTGAGTATAATAATTTATAACACAATGAAGATGATTCATCCACTTAAGTTACAATGGATAATTATAAAGTTTCCTATCTTACCATTTTGCTTATATTACTTTACTTAAAACAGACCACGTATAAGTAATAAATATGAAAATACACATACAGCCAGAATATATATTAGATTAGATGAATGTCTAATGACACATTTGCTGTGAACATCTGTTTTTTAATAATTATTATTTTTATCATTATTCATGAGATATAATATCATATGATAAGGTTTTTTTTATAATGCATTATGCATTAGTTATAATGCCTTAAATGCCCTTATAATGTATTATAAAAACAGGTTTTATAAAAAAGTGTTACCAAATAATCTTACCGACCCCAAAGCTATTAACAGTCTTGTATTAGGGGCCAGGGGTCAATGCACAAACCTAAACAGAAAATGAAAGACTCCGTGTAAGTGCTTACTGTCAAAGTGTGACTCTCCCATTCTTGGTCTCGCTTTCTAAAGTATACATACTCCTACACGGCTGTGATGTGAGAACAGCTGTGTAATAGCTGGGTAAAATTTTGGTCAAGGCCTAAATGCACTTAGAATGTCATAGAATGGCTAAAGGAAGGTCATTTAAAATCATGTGATTGCTAAAAACTGAGTTGATAGAACTTCTGAGGTTTCAAGTTAATGCTGTCCCGATGAGGATTTGGAGAAATATATATACATATATATAAATATATATATACATACATATACATTTACAAAAGTAATTTATTCCTGTAATGACAAAGCTGCATTTTCAGCAGCCATTCACATTATCTTTTAGAAATCATTCTAGTATGCTAGAGTACATTTACGGTCTATGGAGTTTAAAAGTTCAGTTAAAGAGGACATGATGGACAGAAAGAGAGACAGAATGTAAAAGAGGAAGTCTCATATTTGTCAGCTAGGCAATACTCAAATACAGTAGTACGGACATTCCCTAGACATGTGAAAAAACCCCATGTGTGCTAGCTATCTGACACTATCAACATTGCAATCTGTAATGGACGGGATTATAAACATGTAAGCCTGTCAAATAACCCCTGATAGCATGATTTAAGAATGTATATCCCATATCTAGATATTAATAAATAATATTTTATAGTTAAGATAAAGTTTTACCTTTTAAAAAAAGGTTTGTTTATCTATAAGGACCAGTTCTTATAGTTAGGTTACTTATTAGCATGCATTATTATCTAACATACCCATATACAAAAACACAAACACATGCATTTATATAAGAAAAATATGTTTTGTTTATATTTTTCTATATAAATAAATGTATATGGCATGTATAAAGCACATATTTATGCCTTATTCCACATGAGCATAGTTTGAATCCTTGATCCTTAATCTGGGGCCATACCTAAATGTAACTAATAATAAGTAGCAAATTAGCAGTTTGTTCAG
This sequence comes from Enteromius afrohamiltoni, assembly GCA_034779775.1. Taxonomy (NCBI): domain Eukaryota; kingdom Metazoa; phylum Chordata; class Actinopteri; order Cypriniformes; family Cyprinidae; genus Enteromius; species Enteromius afrohamiltoni. Next base: position 12,844,197 of record JAUYWG010000047.1, read on the forward strand.
GGAAAAGTTAATAATGAATACGTGTTCCCTGTTCTATAAAAAAAAAGAATATAATTCTATAATTTCTGAAAAGGATGTTGGCAAAACATGTTTATATCTGTTCAGCTCAGAGGATAAGACTTGACTCAAGGTCAGAGATTAAACATGAAATTAGTAGAGTGAGCAGATGATAGAGGTGGTGATGCCGGAAGAGGTGAGGTAAGCAGCTGCTTATACCCTTATCATTGCGTTTGGCAGGATTATATAAACACTGCTCCTTAAAGACTCCATGAAACCAATGTTTTATGGGTATCAGTCCCTGTACGTTAGCTTTGAAAATATCGATATATCAGTCTAATGATAAACACTGACAAACTTTTTGCAAATATATACAGTACATTCAAAATTTATAATTTGGGAAATCTTCAGCATCACATAATCCTTGAGAAATCATGGTGATTTATTATCAGTGTTTATATATACATAAATGTAACATATCCTTGCTGAATGCAAAGTATTAATTTCTTTCTATTTTCAAAAAGAAATAAGCCAAGTTATATGCAATATATAATGCTCATACAGTAATTCAAGTAGTAAGCCAGTATTCCATGCAGTAAAAGGATGCACTGACTGCTGTGATATCAGTTTCATGGGGCGTGTGAACAGCAGGGCTCTGTGTCATTCAGTATGGGCCTCATCTAAACATGCCGACTGCTCCATTCTCGTCTGACCTGTGGCTAATGCCTGTTTTTCTGCGTCACTGCTCAGAGTTGCACAGTGCATGTTGTACGTTTAATTGAGGGCTGTGGTATGAAGCTTTGAGGCGGCTAATTGAATGAGACTACAGCACAGTTAGGAAGATACATGCACACACACTCACACACACACACACACACAAGCTAGAAGCGTGAGTCATGGGGAGTATCCACTTCACAACACAGACACCCAGCACACAAGTCCTTCCACCTCATTCTGTCACTACCGATCAGTGCGGCCGTACTGCTTTCCACTCAGCACATTTAACACACATGAAGCACAGCAAGAGTGCTGGAGTAAAACAGTATTTTACTAACTGCTAACTGGAGCATACTGAGCTATTAAGCAAACTAAATTAAGTTAAATTACACTTAAGATAATAATAATAAAAAAAAGATTATATAATAAATTACATAAAATTTATCATATTTCCAACAAACAAAATACAGTAATTATAATCAGTTCACAAAAAATTTGAATAAAGCTAATATTACTTGTAACTATATTTTATTGTATATAATCAAGTTATGAAATTATGAAAATATTATTAGTGTAACGTGTTTGTTATTGTTCCCCATGTGCTCTCTGTGACCTAGTTTCTGTCTTCTGTTTAATTATGTGATTTCGTTCAGGTGTGTCTCGTTGATTTATCTTCATTGTCTGCCCCTTATAAGTTTCTTAAACTCTTCATGAGCTCTTGTTTTCAGTGTCTATTAATTATTGTTATTGCACTTCTGAGTCAGCCTCCGTGCTTTGCCACACGCAAACGTGACAATTTGTGTATGTATAACACACCAAATATTATATTTCTTATTTCATCAAATATTTCATTTATTAGAATTAATGTTTTATTTGATGTATGTATTCAGGATATATGCATTAAATTGATGCAGATGCTGTTCTTTTTGGCTTCCTATACATCAAAAACTCCTGAAAAACAATTAAAATATTTTAAATGTTTTAAAAAGAAAAAGTTATTTTGTAACAATGACAAGAATATTTTACAATATTTTTAGATAATTGATTTGATATTTTGATATAGATTTGAAAATGCGGCCTTGGTGGGCATTTTGGTAACACTTTATCTGAAAGTATCTTTGTTAACACATGTTACACTTACTATTATGATAAGAATAAATTACATGCAGTTTATTAATATTACTCAGTGCTTAAATGTATAATTACACTGTAAAAAGGGCACCTTAAAATGAAGCATATACTGTACGTATATGACCATAGTTGAAATATGATATGTAAAAAGATTATCACATTTACATATCATATTTATGGTCTTTTTTTGTTTGTTTGTTTGTTTGTTTGTGAACAGAACATATTCTCTTAAAGCAGATTTACCAGGCTTCGTAAGCTTTACAAGGGCTCACTAATGTAATGCTATCTCAACACAGTGTGTTGGTAGTCAAACAGTAGGCAGACAAGTCCTGTGCTGATGAAAACCACAGGAGAAGATGTGCCGGAGCGCACTAAAAGAGTCGGTCCAGGTGTGTGTGTATGACAACTCTCAGACTGGAGATCTGGCACTCACAGGTGTACGTCAGGAAAACCCGCTCCCACACACTGACGCTTTGACAAGCAACAGCGCAGCTCATGCTGATTACGGATATACGGTCTCCTTAAGCCCACCGGGGACCAGGCTGCCTGAACAGACCATATGGCACCACTCTTCTGTGATTTTATCACAATTTTAACTGTTTTCCCTTACTTTACAATCCTCTCAACAAAGAGTGATTTTTGACTTGTCCTCTGTCAAAGACACAGTGCAGTGCTCTGCAGTGTTGAGAGTGAAGCCAGAGCTGCTTTATCTTAAGCCGAGAGATTGTTTTGAAATTGCATTTGTAAGCGATGAGCTTCAGTTAGCCGCTCACTCTCGCAGAATAAACTTCAAATCACATGATCAGGTCTGTAAGCTAAAGTGTCTTTCATTACCCTGCCCTTGTGAAACAAAAAATATATTAATCTAAACTAGTGCTCTGTCTTTCAAAATACTGCATTATATGCATAGACCATGTATTTAATATAAAGAATATTCATTCAATTAATAATGAAGAACACATAATCAACTTATATCTTTACTGTTAGCTACACATTTCATACAGTATATGAAAATATGTGAACTGAAATATAAGGGGAAATAAGTCCTGAAAACAAGTATTAAAATTTAAGGACAATTGTAGGTTACGTTAAATGCATGGCAACATGTTGACTGGAAAATTATATTTGATCTTTGTACTTAATTAACTTAACTTTATTTATTATATAAAGTAATAAATTTATTATATTAGAGAATTTAGTGTAGAGAATTTTGGGTCCAACCTAATTTTATTTATTCTGCTTATTACACAGGTACTTAAATTTTGTTATATATCTTATATAGTCATGATTATATATAACAATATTTATATTGTTATTTTATATTATTTGACCAGAGAATTCTGTGAATTGAACGATCAGGAAAATGAATCGATAGTGCTATGTAATAAAAACAAATTATTGTGGTTAGTTTGTGATATGATGTTTTTTATTTTGAAATTTTATTCATAACAAAGAGTTGATTTATATATGCTTTTACAGTATGTTCTCAAAGTGCATAAATATATATTTGACACACCATAATAGCAATCACCATGACCATACTCATTTATCCACCTCTGACTAGCAAATTAATTCAACAGAATTAAATGTACAAAGGGAAATTAAAAGAGATGTGTCAGTCCAATTCACAAAACATCAAAATTCGGTAGCTACATTTAAATGCACGCACACTTACAATTCGTCAAAGAGCTGCATTTTATTATACAGTAGGCCACAATAAAAACTTCCGAATACGAACTTCCAAATGTCACACTTCCTTTGATTACAAATGATCACTTCTCAACAAAGTTATGTTATAAACACTCAAGGTGCCTTGCACGTCGCCAGTCAAACTGTTTCCACACGATTATGGCACAAGAAACTCTGAAATACTCAAATGTGGATTCAACAGTCTTTTAGAACCACAGGTTCTTCAGATGGGCAAAGAGAATGGCTATTTGTTTCCAAACAGGACAGAAGTCTGAAACCTAAGTTTCGCTGCCTATTTTGACTTCAAGGCAATGTTTTTTGTATAAAAGTACCTCCCAAAGAAAAGCTAAAATCTAAAAATCAACAACTTCAAGAAATTCAAGTGAGCTTATGAGAATAGCAAGCAAATATTAATTCTTATTTCTAGTACAAGTCTGGAAAAAAATGCATGAACAAATGTAATTATTTCAAACTCTGCATCCGATGCCTTGTTTTCCTTTCACCAACTGCTGTGCACAGGTTTGTGGGATATTGCAGTGCACATCTGTTAAATTCAACAAACTGATGAAGGTATCTTAGTAGACAGGACAACTATAGTTTTTTTTAGGTTTTGGACACAAGAATTATCTGTTTATTTGAAGGAAATAATAAAGCAGATCGTGAACCCTCTTTTCATGCATGACTCAGATGGCATTTAATAAACCCTAGGGTATGAACTGGGTTAGATGGTAAACAGAAAAGCGTGCTCAATCTAAATATATGAGACTAAAAGACTCAGAGAGCCTTCATTGTTTAATCCAAAGGAAAAAAAGAAAGACGTACTCCAACCACTCTTACAAGAAAAAATGGATTAGTATTTGCTGAAATTTGTAGCTGTTTATGTGCCGTTACAAACTGGCAGAACCCAGTGACACACACACACACACCTGTGCTGTGGAGGAACTGTCTCAACCTCTGGGTAAACTCTGAAACAGCAGTGTGGAACAAACACGCGTAACATGCATGAGTCACATTATATCAATGCTAATTTATTTGTATTCTATGTGGATAGTGACCATTAATAGCCCTGATTGTCCACACTTAAACACTGTAGGCTTAGTATGATTAGAGAAAGGAAGCATACACACTCTCACATACATATGTGAATTGCTCTATCACTTTGAGTCATTTTGAGTTGTATGCACTACATAAAACACCAAAGTCTCTGCTTTCTAATGTTATCACCATTATCAGTTCTCCAGATTTGATCATTTTATCATTGGTGGGTGCCAAGAAAAAGAATAAATAACAGCCTAAAATGTACATTTAAATGTATAATAGTGTGTATATATTCAGCTATTATTATTATTTAGGCCTACTTTTTTTCAACTAATAAGCAAACATTCCTAAAGTGAATGTTAGGCTATGTAACGCTGTATTGTTCAAAAGCTGTTTTACCGTTGTCTTCCTCTTCTTCGCTGATTACATAATAAAACCTTCAACATAAATACACTTTTAATATACCTTCTGTTGTGCTTTAACTACTGTAGTAGCCTACTGTTACGAGCGATAAATGCCGCCGTTTGAATCTGTCACGTCACGTTTAGCAGCGTCAAAACGGCATTTACAGTTTAAATTTTCATATAAAATAAGAGCTAAGGCTTCGTTTTATCAAAAACTAACATAAAATACAAAAGAATCTAAATTCAAGTTTGTTTTTGCTTATAATTGCGTTTGTCCATAAGCGGCTTACTGCGCGACTTCTGACTCGAAATGATAAAGCACCTCACGTATGCTTCAACAAACGAAAGCAGAGGCACTTTATATTGCAAGACTTGTTCGAGAAAACTGGATTAAAGTTTCACACGTACCTATAGAAACATGGAAGATCAATTACCTGAAAATTCCTGCAAGTATATTCACACTTCACATTATTATCCGTTGTAAGAAACAACATCGAGCTCGGAACACGCAAAAGAAAACACGTCTGTTGGAGAGACGGGCTTACGATTAGCAAATAAAGCCTCATCTCAAAGACAGTAGACGAAGATAATATTATCTCACAGGGAAGACTGAATAGTCAAAAAAGTGCAAAATTTCACACGAACAGAGTGCTCAGGAAGCACTTCTACATACTCACATTGTACATGCGCTAAGAACTCTCCAGAGGGCTGCAAGTAAGAATTACGGCAGAGAAATTCATCCGCTAACACTTTGTATTCAGAGTTAAGAAAAACACCTCATATTAATTGGCAAACATAAAAATCTAAATGGCAAACAGTCAAGTTTTTTACAAAGCAAGTCTCTAAAAGGCAATAGTATGGAATAATATTGCTGTGCCATTCTTTCACTTAACTTTAAACTCAGCTTAAGCTACTCTCTTTGTATTCTTACAGAGGAATGGTCTCAATGTATTCTTCTAGATCTATCCTACTCCTAACCTCCTGCAGGACCATGGACCTTTTTGCTGTTTTCCACTCTCCACTCTTCCTCTCGTCCATGTCGTCTGCCTCTCTCTCTAAGTTATTTCTACCCTCCCTAGGTGACCTGGTTTTGCCCACACTCCTCTCTACCACCTCGGTTTTTCCTGCCTTCGTCAATGTGGATCCAGAGACTGGAATGCGCCTCTTCTTGGGTGGCCCCCAGATGAAGTTCTCAGGCGGCTGGTAGTGGCGTTGGGCGAAGCGGAGCAGGGCACGTCTCTGAGCGTGTTGGCGCAGTGTGTAGACAAAGTATTCCAGTGCGCTGTGCCGCATGTTGGGTACTGTGCCCTCCACCAACGCTTCCTCCAACAGCAGACGCACCAGAGGCAGCTTGAAGCTTTCAAAGCCCAGTTCACCAAGACTCTTCAGAATGCGAGTAATACGCAGGTAATTGTGCTGTGACCTGGAAAAAAAAAGAGGTCATAGGTCAAAATATAGGTTTCACACAAAGGCCAACATTTTGAAGTAAAACTAGTTAATGACAGAGGAGTTTTGACATTTTTATTTTTGGTCGGTAACTATCAAAGTCTAACTGAAATTTGTATGAAAGCGTCTAAGCAATATAATATTTACATTCATAAAACAAAAACTGGTTTATTGGCATTTTTGGGGTGTGCTTATTGCAGATCAGTTTTGCTCATATAGCTTTTGTAAAAAGTCTACTTTCATTTCTGTGCCCTTACAAAAAGCAACAAAACGTTGTGAATTCGTAAAATGAAAAACAAACAGGGTAAAGCAAAGCTCTGTGAACTTTAGCATGTCAAAAAAAAAACTCCATGCTTGCCTCAACGGCATGAAAAATATACATCTAACGAAAGTGAAATGTCTTCTTTTAAATGCACCAATTTGAAAATAAAACAAATCGTTTCAGATTACGTAATCCGTAAGAAACATGCGCGACCACTGTGGAGATGATGAGTCATCATAATAATGAATTATGATGTTAAGGCAGTCTTTCTCCCTGAAGCATTCGTAATCATTACTTATGCGTGCACTGTGGCAAGCTTTATGTGTGCGCTTGAGCACTGATAGGCTATAGGCAATTAAAGGCTCATCATGAATTATACGTGTTATTAATAAAAACATGCGATTAGGCGACTAATCGTTTCTAATGAACAACTATTAGTCGTTTAGAAAAATTTAGTTGAGGGCAACCCTAGAGAAAATACATTTACTGTATACCACCTCTAAGCAGCATTAAACAAGTGTCTGTATAAAGACACCTAACATGCCACTTCAGAAGCACTTCTGTGCCACCTTTGCAGTGTCAATTAGATGTGTTTACTGGACAACAAGCCAAAAAGATTACTCATCAAGAAGTTGTTTTTGTCCAGCGTAAGAGAGGAATACTCTTGGTTTACTCAAAACGGCAGCTTTTTGTATAGACCCATGCACACTGCGGATGAAGTTCATCAAGCTGTGTATATCTGCAATGTAATGCAATGTAATGTAAGTGTGTCCTCTATGGTACAGTCCCGGGGCAATGACACACAGACAGACATACACAGTCATCTACTAGCCCGCTGCACTGCAGATTTTCTTTCACTCCTTCCTTGCTTATCAAGCATTAATCAAATTTGCAATTCTCCCTTTCTGCATCTTTTACCCCTGATCTAAATCCTAATTTCTCTGATTTAAAAAAGTTTTTGCATCCTGTTCTGTTCTTCTCTGTTCAATATCCTCTGTTTGTCTGACCCATTTCTCCGGCCCCTGCATAAGACGGTCACATGACGGTGCAGTCGGGGTCATGACTGTGAAATTGTGTTGCAGGGACAGGAGACTAAGAACTCCCTGGACCGAAGCATGCTAAATATGGCAGGAGACAGGAGATGGGAGACTAGGAGTTCAGATTGTCATGTAATGTGAAGTTAACTGGTGCAGTTGAAGTAGGACATACAGTAATGGGAAGAAGAAAGAAATTATAGAGGAGAAAGCACTACAGCAAACCAGAGAGACAACTCACTCATTCAGGTGCTGGAAGCGATCTTGCCAGTTTGAGGCCCGAGCCACATTGCCGTTTTTATCCAGGAGCTTGATTCCAAAGAAATCCAACATGATCGTATATGCTAGGAGGAAGCGTCTCTTGGCTTCTCGAGTGCTTTGGAATTCCTGTTGAAAACAAAAACGTACTTGGTTTAAAGCTGATCTGCACAATGACTACAGAAGGTTATTTAAGACTGAATAAAACAGAGGCACTGAGACAGAATGTGCCACTTTCCTGAACTTATTTATGGATGTTCTGTCACCCCTGACTAGGTGATATTACACTATTAAAAATAAAGGTTCCAATTAGAAGCAAAGAGTTTTACAGCCTAATACATTAGAAGTTTCAAGTTTTTTCTTTTTTTTTAACTAACCTACTAACCTTTTAGAAACCAAAAATCTAAATACTGATTTAAAGCACTTATTTTTTTATTGCATCCAGAGAACCATACTATCATCTCAAGACCTTATACAGCAAAAATTCAAGTGAAAAAGAATAAAGTTATTTGCTTTGAAGAACCTGGATTAAGAGTATGCATGTCTCGACTGTTCCTTTTTGCTTGGCTTCAGCAGCATACCTTTATCTCATCCTGAGTGAGTTCTTGAGCATAAAAATTTAGGCCTTGTTCTCTGAGTGGGAAGAGCCTGTAACAGCAGCAAAGAAACATGTTAGGATCTACCTCTGAATGTATTGTTATTTATCAGTTAAAGACCTGACTGAGAACTCTGGACTAACCTTTGCAAATATGATATTTTTGGTCAGGGTTATTTTGAGGACGTTCTGCATAAAAAAGCCCGTGTGAATAACTATAGATTTAAATTCAAAGAGACGAGATAGTCTGTGCATGACCTGATGCAAGCGGTTTATGTTTTATTCACTCTCAGGCAGAAATTCCTAATATGGCCAAAAGCGTCCAGCTATCGCTCTATGAAAACACTAGTTGTTTTTAAAGACCAACAGAAACATTTGGAACATGAAGACATTAAACATACGACTGCAACAATATATGTTTTGTGGTTTTGAAGTCATCTCCAGGTAATAAATCAAGTATATGAACAGAAAAAGCAACTCAAAAACCTTGGCACATCTTTTTTTTTAAATTCCTCTCCTGTTTATCTTCATTCTCTGAAGCCACGATATTCTGGCAGGCAAGCTGTCACTGTCATCTCATCTTTACTTAAAAAAGCAAAATGCTAGAGATCTGTCTGCTTCCACTCACTTGTGTTTTTTACATTTGCTAAATGATATTAAGCAAATAGCCTTGCAAGCATACGGAGTGTGAATAGGGGGAATGAGAGAAGCTAATCACTTTTCCCTCGTCTGGAGGGGGTACCGAGGTACGACTGGCAGCATATGCGTGAAGCTTGATTTTAGAACTGTGTTGTTATTTCACGCGAACTTAGAGCATCATGTCCTCCCCCTCTTCCTCACCCTCAATGCTCGTGATAACAGCACAGGGAGGAACAAACAGGAGCTTTAGATCTGGGGGTGAATGATGTAACGGCACCCTACTGTGAACTTGAGTACCTCTGTACAACCTTCACTGTTCACTGAATGTTACACCGCAAGCAAATCCATTACTATTTACATGTTTTCTCCTTGGTGACGTAGGAATTGTATAATACTTATTTTTAAAATGAATTAGAGTTCGAAAAAGAGGATGACTAAACCATGAAACAAAAAAAAAGATGACGTCAGTTTTTAGCCAATCTGAAAGGCTAATTCTAGTTTTCTTTATCTTTTTTTTTGGACTGAGTAAAATAAGGTCTGTGGTTAACATTATTTGAGGAGACTTTTATGTCATGTTCTACAACAGAAATTCTCACACTATTATACCTGAAGCGTGAATAGTAAAACTGGCTGTGAGCTTTAAAAACGCTGCTAACACCAGCTGCTGTCAAGCTGATCAAGCATGTGCTTGTGGATGATGAAGTCGCTATTTAGCAACTTTTTTTACCTGGTAACTTAGTTTGAAAAATTTCATTGGTAAGATAACAGCATGTGAACATCTCTTAAAAGTAAAGTTAAAACCCATTTAAAATTATTGAGGAAACTCATGGATCGAAATGCTAATCCTCTTCCAGGTTTTAGGCCTATAGCTCTATTTTAAAGACCACTAAGGTAAAAAGGAAATGCTTTTTTTTATATAGTTAATAGCATGAGGCAAATGCAGGAGACACATTTTGTTCTTCATGTTGCAGTTTTAGTAGGATTCATCTTACCTAATCATCACTGGAATCCAAAAGAATTGGAGTATTTCTCTTACGCAGAAATGAAAATACATCTTCATATCTCAACATATACTACAAAAGGATTCTTAATATTGAAAGCCATTATGCTTCATGCACCCAAGGACCTGGATGCATGCAAGATGTTTAATTAATCATGCTTGATTTAATCTCAAATTCTTAGAAAAGCTTCCATACTGTACATTTCTATAATGTGGGCTGCACTTACTGTATCTGCTGCCATTAAGATTAAACCTTTATCGTTTGCATCTTTAATGTTAGGAAAATGGACCATTTAATCCGAAAATGCCCTTAAGTCACAGAAATTTCCCAAAGCTTCTTCAGTTCCTAAAGAGATGATGTCAGCCAAAGCGCTCTATAAATATTTAAGCAACGTTAAACATTAAAGAAACTTTTATCTATCATGTAGTCCTAAGGCCGTCTTTTGTCACCAAAAAGGATGTTATTGAACCCTTCACCTGAATTTGTCTTTATAACTGCCTTTGTCTGCTTTCATGTTTATTTTTTTGCCTTGATCTACATGATTTGCATTTAAAGAAGATGAATTGTATTTTGAACAGATGGTAAAGAAAAGGATCTAATCCACATCTCGACATTCAAAAATTAGCGTGCAACTTTCTCTGTCTTTGAACAAGCAGTGATAATAATAAGTGCCTGGCTGATAACAATTTGTGAAGTCTCGGTTATTAAGCATTATTAAACTCTTACTGACTAGGCGCTTTATTGCTCACTGAGAAGCTAGAATATTGAAGAAATGTCTTACCACTGAATGTATGTGTGATTGTGCTCTAATTTTTCATAGTCTCCCCTCCATTTAGTGAGGATTTCTTCAATATAAATACCTGCGGGGACAAAGAGAAAAATAATAAATCATCACAACAGGCCAGGCTCACCATCAGTCACTTAAAACTATATTAAAGGGACAGTTTTTCAAAACCCTATGACTTTTATTTCTTCTTTGGAATATTAAAACCTTAAAAAGAAAGCAAAAGTGCCATATAAAACTTGGTCTTATAAAAATAGGTACCTCTGTGCACACTTTTTGTGCAACACAGTTATTAGGTGCCTTACTCTAAGTCTAATTACTATTTAACAAGCAAAATATTGTTGCGGCTGACTGTTATCATATAATATAAGAGCTAGAGACAATGGGACCTCTGTATGAATGACCTTTATGTAAAAGAGACAGCAAGACCACAGTGTTTTAACATATTCATGCAAAATAAATTTGAATGAATTTAATGAAATAGATTTTAGAATACATTCAGGAGGGTTTTATGCAACCTGGTCTGTTAAAAATATGCACCATTCTCAGTTTTCAAATTTCCCAGCATATTAATATTGTCATGATGTAATATTCTTCAGGTAATTGTGTAAAAATTACGCTTGATTAATCAAAATTTTTGAAAAGGAATAAAAGGGGTCACACAGTTTGCCTCTATTGTTAATTTTTTTTAGAAAATGCAGTGATATGTAATTTGGTTGCTACATATTTCGTGTCTCGCTAAAAAGTGCACCAAGGTACATTTATGCCATGAGACCGGGTAGGTATATATGTGTCA
>JAUYWG010000047.1:12856087-12909431 GCA_034779775.1 Enteromius afrohamiltoni
TCTGTTTTGCCCTCTGGATTGTATCTGTTGTTACCGACCCTCGCCTGGACTTTGACTACTCTTTGCTCTGCCTCTGCTATTATTGTTTTGCCGTCATCGACCCTGCCCATTTGTACTCCGAGTTTGTTCATTAAACAGCTTGCAAGTAAATCTGCACGCCTCTCGTCTCCTCAATCGTGACAATATGTATCATAACTGTAGACAAAAAAAATCATTTAAAAGGCCAAAATAATTCTATCCTCTTTTCTTGCAGTGAGCTAAATCATATCCGTGAACAAATCATTCAGACCAATGTGTACTAGATCAAATGATTCACTTAAAATATTTGATTAATAATATCGATTCACTCACATATGAGACATGATAGAAAAAACATTTTGTTTCAGAACAGAGGGCAAAGAGACGTGCAGGTCATCCGTGACATGGAAACACTGAGATCTCAATGGAACAAAGAGCATAGCAGTGTGTGTGTGTGTGTGTGTGTGTGTGTCCTTCTGCCTAAACAGCAGTTATGCTGCCATTAAATGCTTGCACAACAGATCCAGTTAATTCTCAAACAAGCCCACAATAACTAATCAATGGCTCCTCTGAGACGTCTTTACTGTCTGCCTGCCTAAACTGGCCCCCCAGGGAAAACATTCAGCTAATGAAGCACTCCAGAACCCATGTTCTTCCCTCACACCAGCTGGCATGTGTATTCGGTTGTAAAAAGTGCTTTATGTTCATTTGGGTATAAATGTTCTTGTAGGATGTATGTTCATGTCTTTGTATTCTGTAATATTCTTGTGTTGTAAGTCTTACCATCAATATTTTCAGGTGAAATACTATAGGTGGGATTGACAAAACTTTTGTTTTTTGGCAGACACATTTAATCCAAAGCAAATTTCACAACATGTCTAACGTTACAAAGCAATAGCTCAATAAAAAATAAAAATGCACTCATTATTAACTCATTACTAAATCATTAATAACTAATTATTAAAATGCTGTTGCAACCTTATATGCTATTATTTTTCTATGGATGCAGAATACAGAAGGATACATTTAAAAAGGTGCAGAATCAGCTCTTTTACATAAAAAGGTTGGGTCATAATGACCATAGCTGAGAACCTTGACTAAAAAAAAAAACATTATGAGAGTATAAAAATGGTCCTTAAAACTTTGTGTTTGAGAATCAGACATTTTTACATTTAGGTTATTTATCAGTCAATCCAACAAGCTCTCAACTCTTTACAAATTTACTAAAAAGCTCAAAAAAATGAGGAAAGTGTATTTTTTTCTAAAAAAAAAAAGTATCCCACAGAAAAAATAACAGCACACAAATTTGAGACATGTAAATAATGTGTTTTTCTCAATGTAATCAAGGCTAAAATTATTTTCAAATGACTCTCTTGCTCACGGATCATCTGTGCAAACCATATTTTAAATCTTACTGGATTACCAGCCTAGATCATTATTTGCACCACGCTACTGTTCCTGAAATGGCTGTGTTATTACTTCAAAGAAAATTTCCCCATGTAACAATTAAGGCACAGTCTCATTATGGGAATCAAGGGACTTCCAGAGAGGAAGTTCCTTTAATACAATGGTGATTTAAAAACAATAAAGCAGATTTGTTTGGCAAACAATTTGAACCCTGTGCAATACTGTCCTGGAAACAACAACAATAATATTAGTTCATTATTGAAGAATAAAGGAAATACTAAAGACAAAAGTAAAAAAAAAAACGCCTATTATGGTACAATTTAGTACACACCATCAGCACTTCACCCAAAACACATTCAATGGCTGCACTGAACACATATAAAGACATTTTGAATAACACGAGAGATGGCGCCCTTTCAGTCTAAATCCTATTGTACAGTAATTAAAATAAAAAAGCAAACACACACTTACCATCCGGCACCAGGGGGATCTTATTCAGATAAAACCTTAGATTGCGGTATTCGTTTGCCTGACGAGGCTCCTTGTAGTTCTGAGCAACAGAATCACAGATTAAAACCAGGACAGAAGAAGAGAGAGTAGACAAAAAATCATATTTTGTCTCCAATATGTTTTCTGCTGACTGTACTGCAATATTAGTTACAAATCCAATATTTAAAGATGATGTATGAGAAACGTGAGGAGAGTAGACGTGACTTTACCGGATAACTGTGCCGATACTTGTACAAGTCCTTTGCAGCATAAAAGCTCCTTTTCATCCTAGTAGAGGACTCCATCATATCACCAAACTGCGAGAGGAGTGGAATGGTTATATAGGCAGTGAAAGAGCATATGAATGACTTCGCTCATCAGCATCTGAGCTACATTGTCACTGCTCTTCCCCATTGGGATGCAAAGGCTGTTAGACAAAGAGAGAAGAGTTCCATTTTGTAGACTATGTACTTTTTCTAACTAATTCATGACCATTTTTAGCTCTCAGCCTCTTGTGATGTTCAAACACTGAACATCTTTTCGGTTGAGTGAAAGCTCAGCAGAGAAATCTTGCTCTCTTACACATAACATGAAGCGGTTTGCTTGTATGTCATATAGAAATGCCTGTGAGGCTTATTAATTAATAACATTACATTTACGTCTTATATAATTTTGTATTAAATAATACAACAGTCTTTGATGCAGGACTCACAAAAACAAAACTACTGTTATCAAAATTGTAGCTTCAAATAAATAAAAATCCAATTTCCTTCTTCTGCTGACAGAAAACTCAACAGAGCGAATTTCCCATGAGGAAATAGGTCACATTGAACAGATCACAGTCTCAGTGGCCTTAAAATCCTCCAGAAACCTAGAGAGAACATGAAATGTTCAACTTTAAAAAAATAAATAAATAACATTGAACAAGGTCAAAGATACAATGCTTTAACCTTCCTGCTGCTCTAAGAAAAGTTATTTCTTGTTCAATTTTAAACATTTTTGGAATTTCATATTATCTCAAGTATATTATAATAATACCTGCAATATTTTTATATTAGATAATGAATGGTCTGTATCTCAGAGCTACAATTTCAGTAGTGTATTTCACAAATAAAACATTTATTTATTTATTTATTTATTTTTACACTGGGTGCCGATATCACAGGAGTATGCGTTAGAGACTAAATCGTAGAAAATCTTTGACTAAAATGCATAAACACGACCGCAGACCAAGAAATAAAAACAAAAACTAGTATTCTTAATGCTATAGAACATGCTGAAAAGACAAAGGTGAAAGGTCATTGCTTCTTCAAATATGGGTCAAATAGCTAGTTTTAATAAAATGTGCTTTTGTTGTGTTTATTTTCTATTAGTAGTAGTATTACATATCACTAGCAATATCATAGACTACATCCAACTATGTGGTATTTATAGCGTCATGGACAAAACTGATACAATGGAGCTCATTACACCTGCGACGTGCTTGCATTTAGTCCAAATATTACCCTAAATGAGCAATCTTTAGTAAAACGCGGTCTTCTTTACATGTGCACATCGCTAATTTAATAATAGCTACTTATAAGATGATAGATTGACATTGACCACGCTTTAGGCAAGCACAGCACGCGTGCTTAACACCACATGGATTTGCATCGATTTTAAATATCACAATTATTACTACACGCGGTAATCTTTGATGCAACCTCCTCTTACCGACGCTTATAACTACTACAGCTGAAAGACCGTTTTCATGGTTATTGTTCCTATCTTTGTTGTCTTTCACTGCTCGTCAAGGATTAGGTACCTGTGGTGATCCGTGGTCCAGCTGTTCGGCTCCTCTGACTGCATCCGCCGGGCTCATGGATTCGGAGATGCCGCTGTCCTCCTCCTCTCCTCCCGGCTGATGCTCGTCGCTCTCCGAGTCCGTTTCCCACGTCGAATCGCATTCTTCCACTGTGCTCGGCTCCTTGTATCTCCAGCTGCCCATCAGATTGCCCATTTAAACACTGTCCACCGTGCCTACATAGTTTTAAACTCCTCGGTCGGCTCAGGGTCGAGCTTGATGTGATGTGGAAATGGCATTCGGGTCGCCTTTATGTGACTAATAGGGGGATTTCCAGCGCTGTGATAGAAGAACACACCCCCTTCTGCCCAGAGATCAGCACTGGAGATGATGAGGAGGAGGAGTGTGCTCTCAGCATCATTTAAGGCGTCTCTATCTGCTCAGTCTGCTTTAAAATCTGTGTGAATAATGATACACAGATGTTCTGTTTGCAGAAGCCAAGTGGTTCTGATGCTGCATCGGTCTTTGACATTACAGAACATGCATTATTACATAACTTTATTTAAAATGTCTTGGTTTCAAAAGTCTATTCAGCCTTAATTATTCAAAAGATTAGGGGTTTGATGTCCAGGAGCTTCTAATGCTCACTAAGGAAGCATTTATTTAGTAGTAAAGTAAAAACAACAGAAAAAAAACCATTTATAATAAATGCTGACTTGCAGACATTACCCCTGTCTTCAGTGTGAATATTTTCCTTCAGAAAATATTCTAATCATTTTGATTTAAATCTCTAGAAACATTTTCAATATTTTCAATATATAAAACAGTTGTGCTGCTTAAGTAGAGCTAAGCAGGCCCCTAAACTCACTAAACAAGCTGCATAGGGTCCCACATTAGAGTGCATTAATCTGAACAAGATCAGCAGATGGGCTGAATAAAAATGTGCATTTTTATCTGGACTAAAACATGCTAGTCTAGAAAAGAAGTTAATAATAAATAAGAATAATAGAATTATTGTTATTTATTAATTTTTTTCAGAACATTAGTAGGTGCTTTTGCTTTTTTTTAAGGCATTACTCTTAAATTTAACATTTTTGTAAGTAAATATATAAATATGAGTCAAACTATTTTGTAAAACTTTTAAATAAAGTATCAGTATAGGATGTGCACACTGGAGGATGTGGGTAGTGCTTAGGTGAAATCGTAATCAAGGATCAACCCTGTCACCAGCTAATTACTTTTCAACAGAAATGATAGAGCATCTGCAAAAATAGAAGTTGAGTTCTAAAGATGTCTGCACATTTGTTTCTCTAACGCATAAGATCTGTGCTGACTGTAGACAAATCAAGAAGCATCTACTGAAACTACTATATTTCTGTTTTACTACCCTACATTTTCTGTAAGAATGCTTGTGTAAACATTTTCAAACACTAAACTGTACTGATATACGGACAGCTTTAGTTTCCTAGAACAGTGGTTTTTGGATTCAAAAAGGTTGGAATCCTCTCAAATCAAGAGCAGTCAGGTTTCCATCCCTGTATCAAACAGAGAAAAAAAATAGCTTAAAATGTATTCGCACTCAGACCAAGAAAGATGCAGATGAGGGTTTTTTTTGGGCATTACATTACTTGCTCGACAATTGATCCTCTGCAGGGAATGAGTGCCATCAGAATGATCTCCAGTCCATCAACAATGTCGAAAAGTTGTGTGTTTGGAGTAAACAAATTAATCATAAAGACATTTTAACTAACCTCAATGGGAAATTAGCTGATGGACAGTGGTTGTATGGATTACTTGTGAATTACTGTAATGCTGTATGGACTTTCATTCTGACGGCACCCATTTACTGCAGAAGGTCCATTGGGGAGCAATTATATTAGTTTGCCAAATATGTTCCAAGAAAGACACAAACTCATTTACTGTACATCATTGATGGTGTGAGGGTAAAATATGGGTGAATTTTAATTTAATACATGACATTTTTTTATGGATTAGCCCAATCAATCTCCAATTTAAAAAATAAATCCTGCGCAAATATTTTCAAATATCTAAATCTGTTACATTCTGTTATGAGGATGCATTCATTTTCTATTTATAGGAAGCTGTCTCTATTTTTCAAGAGCCACTAGGTGGCATTACCAGTTGTAAAAAGCTTCAAATAAGGCATGCGCAGTGAGCTACAGAAGGATGAGGCTGGTGTGTCATGAGGTCAACTGCAAGTCATGTATGATCATGTGTGAGAAGCAAGTTCAGTATGCTTTCAATCCTAGATCAGACCTCAGCTCAACATTGCTGAAGAGGCAAGCATCTAAAATATGTACATTTAAGTGATACCGACAGGAGAAAATCAAGTCTCTTTAGAAAGCTTCTTTTTTTTACACCTTTAATTGTTGGAAGAACAATTATGACTGAAGGTCTTTCTGAGACCTAAGTCTCAAATCCTTTGAACTCTTATTCTCTGTCGTCTCCCTTTCTCTTTTCATGTTGCTTACAATTCTAAATAATGGACTTACAGTCTTCGCCGTTGACTCTGTCTATTGTTCATGCTATAGTACATTTATCATTAATTTATCACTTTGCTTCTTCCTGTCTCTTTCCATCTAGTTTTCCTCTCTATCTCTCTCATTGCCTTCTGTTCTCCTTTCATCATGAATCTCTCTCAGTGTGTGTGTGAGTTTAGTAAAGTGGATAGGCTCTCCAGTGACTGTGGGGTAATTATCCTTCATCACAAGTCATGCTCTATTGCTTCCTGCCTGTTGGGGGCTGGGAGACACAGGCCCATCAGTGCAACTGTTTCTGAGGCCTACACAAGAGGGGATTCGAGATTACAGAAAGCTTGTCAACATACCAAGCTAACATTCTCTCTCTTTCTTTCTCATTCATTCACTCTGCCACTCACACACCCATTCAGCTTTCAATTTTTTAGCATTTATGAAAGAAATAGTCTCATTGCTGGGTGCCGGAAGCTAAGATAATTAAGAGTTTTAATGATTTTGAAGGAATTGTCTTCTTATTCTCACCAAAGTTGTTTATTTTATTGAAAAGTAAAAACAGAGTAAAAACAGATATAAATATTTAATTAATCCAGTAATGACAAAGCTGCCAATCTTTTGCAATATTACAAATGTCTTAACTGTTACTTTTGATCATTTTAATGCATCCTTGTTTAGTAAAATTTATTTTAAAAATAAATCTTATACCACCAATACCTCGTTTTGAATGGTATATGGTTTCCACACACACAAAAAAAGCATTGTTTCCAGCAACTCTTTTCAACTGATAATTATAAGAAATGTTCCTTGAGCTGAAAATAAACAGATTAAAAATATGTCTGAAGGATCAGACACGTCATGATAAAAATGTGTATTTGTAATTACAGGAATAAATAAAAGTTTACAATATATTACAACAGAAATATTGTTATTTAAATAAATGAATAAATGCAGCCTTTGTGAGCAGACCTTTTTCAAAATTAATTCATTTTGAGCGTAACTTGTAGTTGTAACATGCATTTTCAGAACTTCTCAATCTGTTCATCCACTGAAGGGAGCAATCTGTGTCTACTGAGTTAGCAAAGAAATTAAGAGTAGTTTCTAAGCAATTTGACAATCATACTTAGAAAACTGCTTGCCTTCCACTTTTGGGAGCCATTGTGCATTTTATAGCTGTTTTCTCATTACAAAAAAACATCAGTGCCAGGCTATGAGAGAACAGAAGTTTAAAGAGGAGGTGATAGAATAATGACTTAGCCATCCCATCCGTTAATAAATTAAGTAATCTTTTATTTATATAGTGCTTTATATAATGTAGATATATAGAAAATTGATGCAAGCAAAATTAAATTCTGCTGTAAAGCAACTCTAGCACAATAGTAAACAGTCATTTTTTAGTTAAAATGAGTCCGTTGTTGACTGAACTACTTGATTGTGCTAATATGCATTTCTAAGATATAATTAAGAGCAATTTTTGTAAAGGCTAATGCTAATAGGTTGTGCTGACCAGCTGTTTGTAGAAAATCTATATTGCCCAATGTGTGCTCTTGTAAAACAATGTTTTGGGCCAATATAATCTACTACTGCGATACAATGTTAGAACTCGACGAGTACAAGATAATAATTGGAAAAAAAAAAAGGCGGTGAAGGTGGCTATTCTGGCAGTGAGTCAGTAGGCTAGGTATTTGAAAACAACTTTGTAGTACTAGGACTAAACCACCAGAGAGCAGCAGTTCCTCTGTAATAAAAGCAATGCATTTGTGAGTTCATACGCTGCAACTGCGAGGATACATTTGGTTAGAGTGAACTTGTGGGACATAACTCTTAGTATGCATTATGAGTCAGACAGCCAGTTGTGGGGCGCTGGGACAGCAGATGGGCTATTATCTGGATCTGTGCGGGAGTGATGGAGAGCCAAGCCTGTGCTAGATACAACACACCATTACTCAAACAAAATATCACTGTGCCAAAGAAATCCCTCTGCTTATACTGAAGCTTACATCCACTCTTTTAAACAATAATGCTTCTGCTCTCTCTCTCTTTCTGATACATTCATGCATATCAAACTAATAATACAAATAATGAGCATAATGTTAGTTTGTTAAAATAATAATAATGTTGTTAATGACAGTTTATTAATATTATTATTTATATTTTTTCTTCTACATAACACCTGAGCTGATTGGGTTTTCTGTTGTTGTTTTTGTTTTTTTAAGGACATTTAAAGTTAATTAGTGTATTTTTTTTAAATTACAATTTTGTCTTTAATTACTCACCCTCAGGTCATTCCAAACCTGTAAGACCTAGGAACACAAATTAAGATATTTTTTTAAGAAATCTGAGAGCTTTCTGACCCTGTATAGACAGCCACGCAACTGACACGTTCAAGGCTCAGAAAGGTACCGATATCAGGGTGAGTAATTAATGACATCATTTTAATTTTTGGGTGAACTGTACCTTTAAGATTGTTGGCTGATGCCCAAAATGTAATTGTCTAGATATCATGATAACGTTTCGAGCATGACAGAACATTTTGAGATTGATTTTAGTTTGCAGAACATTTGATCTGTAAGCCACACCAAAACACTCCTGAAGCTACTTAGTCAGACCACAATGATAAAATGTAAGCTTGATGGCCTGTTAATGACATGGCTCTTGTCTGTTTGTTGACATATGTCTTGTGTCTCATTGGGCATGACATTCTACCGGCCCTTAGATTGTACTGAAAGCTTAATGAGACAACTGACTGTTCTTCAGCCATAGCAGACTGAATTTAGACAAGGTCAGAACGAAGGGGTCGTAATGAAGAGCAGCAACACTGCACACTAGTCGCATTTCACCCTTAATACTGTGGGATGAATAAAAGAAGGTATCAGAAACCTGAAAAAGAAAGATAATTAAAGTCATCTGAGGTCTCTTCGAAACCCAGTACAATCTACAGGTTATGAAGTGGAGTGTGCCAGGATTATGCAAGTCAATCAGTTTTATAATTGTCTGTAATTAATTAAAGATATGGGTCATTACCTTGTAGTCAAGTGTGTCTGTGCATTTCAAGGTTGCTTTTACAATCTACCTTAATAGCCTGGATGATTCTACCGAGAATAGTAATCACATCCTCGCTGTAAGTGAGCAATGAGGCACCCGTGTCCTTCTAGCAAGGGTTGTGGGGGGTAAAAAGGCACATCAGCATTCAGCAGTCATGACAGAAACCCACAAATATCCTGGGATTTCAATTCTGTGTCTAACGGCACAAGGCCCTTATCATTTTTACCTTATTTCTCCCCTTAAGGCAAACACACACACACACACACACGTTGTTTTTTTTGGTTAATGGGGACACCATAATGGTGTTTCTACTGTACAGACAGCATGTGGTATTGTCCTACACTGACCCTACACCTAAACCTGCCCCTTACAGGAAACTACAGGCATCTTTAGATGTTCAAAAAAACATAATTTGGTATGGTTTATAAGCCTTTTGAATTATGGGGACACTGAAAATATCCTCATAAATCACCTTCATATTGTAATACTTATGTCATACCCATACTGTACAAATTTGTGTCCTCATAAACCACATAAACATGCACACAGAGACACACACACACACACGTTGGCTTTTGTGATTTATGGGGACTCTCCATAGGCATAATGGTTTTTATACTGAACAGACTGTATGTGGTATTGCCCTACACTGACCCTAAACCTACTTCTTAGAGGAAACTGTGTGCATTTGGTATATTTTTTAAGCCTTTTGAATCACGGGGACACCAAAAATGTCCTCATAAATCACCATATCCATGTCATTATACAAATTTGTATCCTCATAAACCACATAAACATGCATGCACACACACACACCTTTACTTCTGTCACACTGTGAATGTTACAGTGGGCTGTGACTGCAGCTTGACCATGGCTGTTAATTAAGTTCTTATCAGAGCTGTGTGTCTGTGAATCCATGGGGCTCCAGGGACGCCCCCAGATACGCAGTAGCAGACCCCTCAGATATATCTTTCTGTTTTATATCAGTATTTCTCTGCCAGTATTCCTTTGTTTTACATGGCTCAATACTTGATTCAGGCTAGTCAGCCACACTACCCAATGGTCTGATTCTAATATTCACTGTTGTTGATGGCAATACTGCAAAGAGTAATGAAGCGGATGTCATGAACAGTTGATTAGCCTACATAAAAGGGGCCACACTTCCAATTCTATGTGCTGAAGGAGCTTTTAATATGTGTTCTATTCTAAATAGAATTATGACATATGATGTATGTTATAATAGCTGTGTGACTATGAATGGATATTGTTACTGACAAAAATTTCTAAAATAAAAAAAAAAGTAATACTATCTTAGCATACTGTTAGCTTGAATCTATTATCTTTGATATATTAAGAACATGCAAATAATAAAATGTAAAATAACAAATCTTAGAATCTTTATAATTTATAATCTTTTATAATAATTATACAAATTATTGGAACTTTGTTTTAACTGTAATGACAATGGAAACATTGCGAGTTCAAATAATGTTTGTTTTATCATTTATTTATATTTGGATCACTGGACTAACTTTTCTTGGCAGAAAATTTAACACAACAAAGCATAATATGCAGGTAAGATTATAATATATATATATTTATACACTGTACATATGTGTGTGTTTGTGTTTATATATATATATATATTTACTCATTAGTTCATTACTCTTAATATGTTAAAATTATATATGTTGAATTATAGATCATATATTAATAAACCTAATAATAAACATTATTTTCTAAATTAAAAAAACAGCAGTCATAGACAACACATTCTACTGCATTCCACTGGCTCATTATTATATTTATTATATAAAAACAGGATGCTTAGTTTAAAGTTTAACTAAATAATAATCTGCTTTTTAACTCAGTCTACAGTAGATCTTTAATTTTTCCCCCCCATTCTACTGCTTGCCTCTCACAATTTTAACCCAAAAACAGTGTGTGTAATGAACCTTATACACATTCATTATGCATTCTCTTTTGCAAGCCAATCACGTACAGGATGATGTATTTAATGAAATAAACAGCTAAAAACAAACAACGGCACGAGGTATAAAATTGGCCCAAGAAAGCAAAAGAGAACATCTGGAGCAGGTGACAGAAGCGAGGAAGGGGTTTAACGGCATACAGACACCGGCATAAATCACACAGCACGCTAACAAATAATGCTCAGTGTCACAGACAGCTGATTGCAGGTAAAATATATAGGTATAGGCACTCATGGTGATGAGACGCTTTTCCATAATGACATATATTGTTATGGATGGCCCGCAGTTTTCATAAGAGCTTTGTGCTGTTTCCTGGACTGCGATGACAGGGGTGTTTTATTAGAAGTACACTGGCTTTGCTACCAACATCTGCACACAGAGAAGCGCAAGCTACAAAAACTGGGCATTCATATTTTATTAGCCATTTTGCTGGCTATCCATAATTCACAGCGGAGCATACTTAACAGGCCTGCTCTGGGAGAGCTGACCAATCATACGGCCCCTGTGAAGGAGGATTGATTCTGTTTGGGTCGTCGTGTCTGTGTGTGTTTGTGTGGTCTGCAGGTGATTACAGGAGTTATAAATGCAGGAGGCTGCAGGGAGATGGAGAACAGGTTTGGGTTCTTTAAACGGTAGTGCTCATACAGCGGAGTTCAGCTCATTTGATCAAACACACTTTAATGCCTTTCTGATTTGCAATTAAAAACTGAATATTTGTGGGATATTTAAGTGGGATAGTTAAAAATTGTAAATAATGTTCAGTCAGACCTCAATATTGCAGGAGCCACCGGAGGAGAAAAAAACCCCTCTTGGATGGCCTAAGGGTTAGTAAATTAACAGCAAATTTAAATTATTAGGGGACCTGTCACTTTAAAATTGGTCCCTATTGCTGTACAAATTTAATGGAATTAATCTCTGGAAATAAACCATTTGGGTTCCTATATCAGATTAGAAATTGGTAAATAAAGTGTAAAAGTTCACTTAAAAGTAGGGTAAGCGATTTCTGGCGAAGTCAATGTTGATATTTGAATTTACCAAAACAAACACGTCCCTACGCCAAAAGTGTCTCGCCCCTGATAGCTCCGCCCCACACATATGTGGCAACCCAGGCAACGATTAGTTCTGTGAAACAAAGCAGAACCAACGTACACCGTCTAAACGGGACTTGAGTGGCGCCAAATCTCAGACTGCTGCCGCTTCTATTTATGACTTGCTGACACAAATTTGAAATGATTTTCAACGGTCGCTTTATCGCGTCGTTTAGTTTAGGCAGACGTTCAGCTGCGGTCCTACTTCTTTCCTTATCGTTACGCAGACTATATTTTTTTTATCTTTATTGTCGCTTAGCTCAGCTGTGTTTACTGAACACTTTTTAGTCCACGTCATTAGTAGGCGTGCCCCTTTACTGCTCATTGGCTACACGTTTGTTTTGGTCAGAGCCCTTGAGATTCTAAACCTCTCTGATTTTGGTGCTCTGCACCGACTCAGCATTCTAAAAGCATATTTTTTTAAATCGTATAACCTGCCTTTAATGTTCACTAAATGTTACATGATTTTAACCTACTGCATAGCCTAGCTTTTTTATGTATTTTTTATGCATTCAGATTCTTGTTTAAAAAATTCCACTTTATCAATGTACGTCCTGTATTGGAAAGTATGCTGAGTCACATGCTTTTCTTGTTTGCAAAGTTACAGTTGAATTATTGTCCTTCCTTTAACCTGACCTTGTCTCATGTTGATTGAGCATCTGTTTGTGCGTAACTGACATTTACACTGTCAGTTATTTGTTCAATAAAGGTACCTACTAAATGACATGTACAACATTTCAATATTTGACAATCTGATTACTGTTTGTTTGTTATTTGTATGCAAGACTGATGTCATTGTTCATTCTTCAAGTGACATTATTGTTATCTTTTTATTTGCGTCCCACATACACACACCAAACCTCCTTAAATTCCCTAAATAATTCCTGCAGCTTTACTAATCACAGCACTCAAGATTATTATGGTCTAATGCGCGTCTCTGCCGTTTAATTAAGAAAGTTCAGTAAAGACTTTGAAAAGTCCTCCTGTCTGTCACTCCTAACCTATGCCCCTCGACGAGCACTAAATCCTCCTAAGGGTCTGTGACTCTTTCTATTCCATGCTAATATCTTCCTCACTAAAGACTGGAGCTAACCTAGTTCAACAGAGCACTGCCGTGGCGTATAAAAATGCAATACAGCACAAACAGATTAGGATGAAATTTCAGCGGCTGCTCACATTGGCTTTTTTCATTTTCAAGATCATTAAATGTTGACAGTTCTTCTGTCATTAAGTGGAGGAAGTTAATTATGGCTTTGAAATGTAGTGCCATCACATTCAAACAAAATCGGAATATTAGAAAGTAGTAATTTCAGCTGGAGGACATATCCATTTCACACTACACATAAAAGTATTGTGTTTCTAACAATGATATTAAAGCACAGAATTCTTACACTAAATTAGAGACTAGGGTCTGTAAATTACACCCTGTCCAGACCCTATTCAAGTTGGCTCATTTGGAAAAAACGATCGCAAATGAGATCTCTATGATATCTCAGTTGTTTGATATTTTGAAATGAGCCGAGCATATGCTTTTATTTTTTTGTATGATTGCATATCATTTCAAACCATTTGAAGTGTGCTTTTTACCAGTTACTACCACAGCAATGAAATATTTATTTTCTGTAATCTTATTTGCTTCTCCTAGACCATGAGATTAAATGGAGAGCAAATTGAGTCTTTTACTTAGGGCTCTTTTTAACATTGAATCCAAAGATAAAAAAAACAAAAAGCATGAGAGAATAGTCCGATTGAGCAGCTTTTTGATGTTTATATTGCAAACTTACTGAAGTCTAATGTGCTTGCTGTATGTGTGCACATATGATGGTATTGGTATTTTTTTTACCAGCGTTTTACTCAAAAATAGCTTATTAAATATCAGATTTGTTGCACACACTCTCCAACACCTTTCAAACTGTAATGGGCAACATAGTCCCTATTACATCACATCCTGTTTTTGTTTAGATGTCTTTGGTCCATGTTGCATTCATATATCGGTTGAACCACACCAGAATTAACTTGGCAGCAGACAGTGGGTCTCGCTTTTTTCGGGGCTGCATGGTTCAGATGGCAACATTCACAATTAAATGAACTGCACTAAGCTAAGACCAATTGTTCTTAGCTTGTATTGCTTGTATTAATTAAACTAAATCTGCCAAGTGCTGCATCTGAATTCAAACGTCAGATGTCAGCATGAACTCAAACATTTTAAGCAGCAAGACCAAAATTTTCCACTCTGCTATCCACATGAATTTGATCACTCTATGCTCCTACTGTCTGCCAACGATTGTCTCATTTGGTCCTATTTTTATTTCACCCAGGAATTTTGTCATTGGAGCTCCACATGGGCACACAGCGTAGTGTATTGTAGCATGCGGTCTAACCACCGATTACATTGGATACAGATGCCTAAATGAAATCTAATGGGACCTCCGATAAGCCTACTGAGTTATAAAAGAGCAACCTCTGAACAATACACATTTCACCAGGGACTGTCCCTTTTCCAGCTGAGATGAAAACCAAGGGGCGTCATCATTCATCAGCAGGTGAAAAAGAAGTCAGCAGGCAGGGTGCGGCATGGACAACATGCCCTTCCAGCATGGAAATTAAAACTACTCCTCCAGTCTGGTATATTCCACCGTAAGAATTCATGCATCTCCCGGTGGGACTAAACGAACAGAATCAAGGGAGTTTCCCAAACAGAAGTGAACAGGCCAGGGAGAGACAAGCTTAATTGATCACCCTGTCACTGCTCTTTATCGTTAACGGCTTCGTGTCACAGTAACAAATTAGATTGTTGCAGGATGAGACCAATTAATTGTGATGTTCGAAGGCCTTGCCAAGTTCCCTGTGCCAGATGCAATTGTGAACACCAGTGATTCCTTGGTTTTGCTGGAGCACTCTATCAAAATCCCATTCTCTATTCTGCATCTTTCATGATTTTTAAATGCCTTCTCAGGCAGAATGTGAAAGCATTTTCTTTTGTTCATATCTTCTGTGAGAAAAGAGTCAGGACGTACTTCGGCACAACTGTGTTTTTATTGAAACTAAATGGCGACATGCTACATCAGTGCTAACACAACCACTGTAGAAATCAGCCATTCAGGATGTGAAGATCAAGGCCAGATCAGACTGCATAAAGAGGCAAGAGAAGGACCACTTTAAAAGATATGAATAGAAAGAAACGATAGCACTTATTATAGCAGCCATAAAATTGGAAGAATATTTGCACATTGGACTAATCAGTTTATTTAGCCATAACTTTAGTGCAAAAGAAGAACATGTATTTAATTATTGTCCATTTTAAAATTTTTAGATTTAGACTTTCTCCTAACAAATGCATAGAATTTGTTCTTTGCCTATTACCCTTTTTTTATATCTGACCAAGAAGTCAGAAATATTACCAAGACCAAGAAATATTAACAATAAGGCTGACGAATAAAGTTAATAGCCTAAAAAAGACTGGCCAGAATCAATCCAATCGAATCCAGTATTTCAAATGCATCATGCGGCATGAGGTTAGAGAACTTTCTCTTTTAAGCTCTCCTTTTCTAGCAGATATCATTTCCCTGTGGATTAATTAAGGACCTGAATGACCTTTTACTGCATGTATGTCCCATGAAGAGAAAGTGCAGCATTAAGGCAATCTGCACTCCTATCAGTATGCCAATATGTGGTCTCGCAGGCTATATGGTTACATCACCAAATTGCTCTGATAGTGCTATAAAATAAATGAATATGCTGTGTGGCAATAAATACAACCATGCACAGTATTTCTGAGGATCCAGTAGATAAATGCTTAAGTTAGTCGCAGTGTGAGAGAGGCGGCTTGGTATCACAGGTGTTAATACGTGTTTATCCCAGGGCTCATACCTTTGATGTAGTCCCGGATTGAGGAGTGTCATCATCTATTAATATACTCGTAATATGTGGCCTGTGAAATGCCATGTTACCGCTTCGGAGCTGTTTACTTGTGATTGAGCTACAAGAGACATCTTTTGTTATGTAAATCTGTCCCACAGCATGATATTCTGCCACAGATTCAAGGTTATTACAGCACATATTCATCCTTCATCATTCATTGCTGTGCTAGGACTGCTTTTATTCACTGGTTAAAAGAGCATCATGAGAATCTCGAAGACCGCAACAGACAAAGATGATGAAATATACAATACAAAGAGATGTAAACTATCAAAAGTCAAAAAAGATTGATCGCACGCTTGGATGCTTCAGATTAGCACTTTCTTCGGTGTCCTTGAAATGAAAGAGCTTGCAAAGTTACTTCTGTCATTTAGAGATCTGGTTGCGTGACCTGCATATCTGACTCTGTTCTGGAAATTATTCACACACACACTCACATTTTGGAGCTAAGTGGGCTATTCTTACACTAAGGCTTGTGAGAAACAAAGTCTGTTAAATTATTATGGCAATTAAGCTATTATAAGGCAATTTTGCCGTACATCTTAAGACTCAATTTATTGTACAGCTGAAATGGTGGCAGAACTGGAAACACAAACTGCTATCAGGTTGAAACATTAGATGCATTTCGCTCGAAAATTAGATTAGGCTTGGAACAAGAGAAACTATCTGAATGCTTCGATTTTTAGTTGAGAAAAAGTCCAACAGCAATTTGTTTCTGCAGCTTCGAGAACAGAGACCTATAATGCTGTTAACTCCAGACCAATTGATTCCATAGAGTTATGCTGAGAAAATGTATTGGCTCAAGCGGAATTCACACAATAATGGAAAGTGATGAAAAGTCATTTCTATGCAAATGGTGTTGACAAATGCATTCTATATTTCCTGCTTATTGTGTAGATCTAAATTGCTTTGCCTCACTCTTATTGAATTGAGACCTAAATTATCGTTTAATCTAGTTGTGCTGTGATCTATTTTCATGGGGCACTGCTTTAATTGGTTGTTATTGCGTTCTGTTGGCTTCAACAGCATGCCACTAGTATTGAAAGGATATTTCTCCATCAATAAACAGCTTTTCTTTTCCTCCTCCCCCACCCATGAAAGCCATTAAATAGTCCAGTCCATGCTTTCCTGCGAAGCGTCATCAGCGTGAAAGAAGATGGGAGGATTACCAGATTAGATTGACTGCTAAAATGCACAGCAGCACCATTTTCTCTTTTGAAGTGTGTCATAGTGTCTCTTGTTCCTCCTGAACAGCGCAAATCCTCCACAAATCAAGAAAAAGACACTTTCTCCATGTAATAGAACAGTTTGCTGTGGATCAATTCCATTACATTGGAGACCTGAGGCTCGTTTCTTGAATATACAGGCCATAACCATTGTGCTTCTCCTTATACTTCGCAGTGCTTCTCTTTCATGCTAGATGCAATGAAATGAACAATAGCCACTGTTACCTGTCAGATTTCAGTCATTTGCAACAAAAGGTTGCCTACAATGAGATAGCGTCTCTGACAGTTGCTTCTATTTTCTGTGATTGACATTGTCTGTGGTGACAGGGGGTGGCATGTCGAGGATGGGGGGACAAGGCTGGATGTCACTATCCATTGCTGTCATCGCTCTCTGAATGGAGACATGAGACATCAAATAGACACGCCAGTGCTGAAATGAACATCATAAATGTCTGCAGGCGATGTGTCAGCCATTTTGATTGCAATGTAGTCTGTTAAATCTAATTAGTTGCCATGTTGCTTTTTACCTTGTTGTTTGTCATGCATAAGGATGTTTGTCTATGTCGTCAGGTGATCTGGTAAATCTACAGATGGGAATATGCCTGAAGAATGAACATCAACATAATGAGTCCTCAGTCAATCAAACTGTTAATGTGCAAAAATGAAAATGGATTTCACATGATCTTCATACACAGTAATTTTAAACAATATTAATTTAGCTGTGTTTTACATTGAGCAACAGAACAAAAGGCATTTTTTATGCAGCACAGTCTCACCTCAGCTCGTCACACATTGAAGCTTGGTCAGGACCCTTTGGCGTCACTTTTTGAAGTTCAATGTCAACATTTAATCCATTTTTTAAATGAAAGTTTCAGATGGCATTTGCCCAAAAACAGACTGTCAATTTACACTGTCAATTTGCAAAGAGCCTGTCTTATTGGCAGAGGCTATTTACACTCACTCTGTCCACCGACATGTGATTGGGCTAGTCAACATTACAAAAGACAGCTGACTGTTAATTGATTATTAAAACGTCAGCTCCAGTGGTTCAGATGGTAGAACGTGTTCCATAAACATTTTGATGCTATCCGCCTTTTGGCCTTTTTTTCTCTCCCTTTTCACATTTTAATTCCCATCAGAAAAGCATTTTATTTTCAATAAAAATTAAGAAAATAATCAAAACGTTGAAAATAAAATATCAGGTAGGGTATCACATGTCCCAAAAAGGTGGCATACATTTAAAAACTTGAATTAAAATTACACTTGTACAAAAAATTACATGTTTTATAATGTACCACAATACTGAGGTGCAGATAATTGCCACTATTTGCAATAAGTAGTAAATCCTGCTAACAGTGTAAATAGAATATATGGCTGTACACCTACATCACTAAAAAATGCTGCTATTTTCACTTACTGTAGTCTAAATCGAATATTTACACTTGCATCTAGCGCTAAGAAAATACTATTTACACTTAATGCAAATAGCCTCTATTGCTGTATACACTCGCCGCTGCCTATAATAATAATCTGCTAATTATGATCAATAATGGAAAAATAAATGAAAATGTTTCTGTATTTGATGAACACACCTTCTAGTGGAATCTCAGATGTCTGATTGTCCCTCTGGAACAAGCAAAACTGCTGCTAGTCTTTATTGAACAAACTCCACATATGTTCAATAGCTATATGTTAACCTGAAAATATGAGAAATATTAACTGTTAAGATTTTTTAAGATAATTTTTAGAATCAAAAATGCATAACATAAAACAATGATAAGGAGGTATTTATGATTACAATAAATTTAAACACAAGGCTAGGCTATTCTAGACAATATCATTTATGTCTAAAAATAACAGTGTATTATATAGTCACCATTAATTTCAGACAACAAAGGCTGAGAACATTCTCTTTTTGTGTTCCACAGAAGGCAGAAATTATACAGGTTTTGAATTACTTGTCAAGTTAGTAAATTCACTTTTTCTTTAATACTAGAAATTTGCATTGTTTTGTACAAAGTTATTTTGGCTTTATGGTTTTGCTATATCTCAGTGTAAATTATGGATGGTATTTTAAGGGCTGATTTAAACCATTGTTTTCTCAGATCAGTTCCTTTCTTAACAATAGAGTGTTTCTTTAAAAACAAGGTGGATGCGGGCAAAGAAAACTGACGGTGGTGCCACCTGAGTCTGAGGGCTATTCAACTAAGTGTTTAAAAGTGGCATCAAGCAATGGAAAAATCACATTATACATTGTTCCACTACAAGACAAAATAGACAGTACACCTTTATCGTCACATGCAGCAGAATTTGAGAAGATGCAAAAAGTGTGGAGTCACCATGCCCCTGCAAGTTTTGGCTCTACATGTTGACACCTGTGCAGTAGAGTCAGAGAATGCATCAGTAAGTTTAGTATAGGATTGCAGATATAGTTTACTATACTATTGTTGTAAAATTATGCACATTTTCCGTTTTTTTTTTTTTTTTTTTTCTGAAACAGGAAGAAAGTCCAAACGAAGACATAATTTATGTCAGTGAGGAAAAAAAAATTTTTTTAAAACAAAACAAACAAACAAACAAAAATTTTAAAAGTATAATTATTAATGTAATGACTTTGAACACACTGGAAAACATTTGATCTGCGCACCATAGGAACTATGTCCAGTTTGTGGAAGTTCTTTTCCAGAAGACATGATTGAATTCCATGCTTGTATCTGTGTGGATAAGTATGTTACTTATCAGTTTACACATTACATTTATTGATAATTGTACAGCATAGAGAAAATAATTTTTACAATCACTTTAGATTTGGTTTATTTTTAAGTTGCTCTAGAGAAATGGATGCTGTGGCTGGACCATCGCACAGCAGAGAAGATGGAGGGGATGCTACATCTGAACATCCGGAGGTCATGTTTTCAATACTGCCCTTTTAAAACTGACAAAAGGGCTTCATGATCCCTATTGGTAAGATGTGTGTTGAGATGAATGTTTGATTCCAATGACTTTGTGAGTTAATATACACACAAAAAGATAACACTGCAAATAGCTCACCTTGTTTACACCAACTCAACGTGTGATTAGGCAAGTAAACACTACTAAAGACAATTACCAAACAACAGCTTCAGTAGTGTAGATGACTTTTAAATGTCATATCACATTAGAAAAACATTATTTTCAATTAAAATTAAGGAAATAATCCAAAATTTGAAATTAAAGTATCAGATAGGGTTAGGGTATAGGGTATAGGTGTGCCCATGCCACCTTATTGTCCCAATAAGGTGGCATCCATTTCAAATGTTTAATTAAAATTATAATTTATACCCAATACGTTATTATTGCATGATGTTTTATAATGTACTACAATACTGAGGTGCAGATAATTGCCATCATTTGAAATAAGCAGTATAAAAAGCAGAAAATCCTGCTATTTTAACAGTATAAATAGAATCTATAGCACTTGCGTAAATGACATCTATCAATAAGAAACTATGCTATTTTCATTTAGTGTAAATAGCACCTCATTTCAAGTGAAACATTTAAAACTGAAAATTTAGCTGTAGTAATTTTGTGGCCGAAAGTTACCTTTCACAAACCTCTTCTTTAGGTAACACGGGATCAACCTTGTTGTGAGCCAGATCATCTTGTGCCCACATCACAAACTCTAGTGGAGAGTGACCTTTTCCTAATGGCCGGTAGGATGGTTGGCCACTCCTTCATCCATGGTGGTCTTTGTTTGACAGGAATCAGTCCTGCTGTGATACGTTTTACTAGGAAGACCAACTGAAACAGCCTCTGTTCATCTACAAGACTGCCCAGACCTAGATCATCGTCAAACCATACATTTGGTATGCAAATGTTTTAAACAACATTTCAAGTCAAATGAAAATAACTCCTACAGATTGAGGGCGATGCCGAACTTACAGAGCAGGACAAGAAAGCCATCCTAGACTTGGCTATGTCTTGGGACCTCCCTGGTGTCACAAATGACAACAGACATTGGCTGTTCAACCTACTCCTGTATCATGCTGTAATTTACAGATTTTATTTCTATTAGCTGCCTCTGTATTTCTCCATAATCTTAATAGGCGTTTAAAAAGATTATTTTTATCTGAAGTATTTGAACATATTATTCCTAAACTGTTTGGTCTAGGTTATCATATTGCATCTTTTATAGTCTTGGAAATGTAAGATTTCTGGTATCTCACAGATACATGATTATTTAATGTCCTTTATTTACCAGTAGTTTAAAAAGCAGTATAATTACAATTAATCTTTGGTCTGTGTTTTGTTGTACAGGTCCTTGGAAGAACCATTCGTCAGATAAAGACGTGGTCTAAAAGACACAAAAGTTTGGTCTCTGCTTCAGAACATCCAGATGTTGTCCCTTTAATGTTCCCCATGCAGTCAGAAGCTGCATGCTGTCCTCATGTATTAATAAATAAACTTAATGGAATATAGGACTGGATTATATAAAAATATGTTGATGTTAATTTATGATTATGCACAACTAAATGCTTTCATATCTCTGCCATGTAAACAATGGTTAAGTAATGTCATTAACATAAAAGAATCACTTCACATTAACTCCTTTAATTTAGAATGATGTGCTGTAAGAATAGCTTACTTGCAAAAGCCTGCATCATTCTGACTCTCAGCCACAAGGAAAAGTGCATACGTCCTGTTGGGACCCTGACATGAAAAACCACATAAAAGACATTAATATTAAATGTTGCAATACATTTTGTTGTCCATTTAAATCTGTGTGAATGCATGCTTTATAAATGAGGCCCCGTGTTAAAGTTAAATCAAGACTTTTTAAAAAATACAACATGTAATTTTTTTTTTACTTCCAGATTTTGTCTTGAAGATCAATTCTTTACATATACAAATAGAAATGTTGTTGAACATATTGTACGACTGAATGATAAAGATCACGGCCAAAACAGTCAGATGGCCCCATTGGGTCTTTTGCAACCCTAAGTTCCCCATATGCCTCTGCAGTTAGTGGACACTGTATATCCGGAACCTGGATCCCAGAGTCCGGTTCTACTGGAGGTCCACTATTCTCCCAGTGAATCAAGGGAATGTCGATGTTCTATATGGAGACAAAAGATGTATGTATTATACAAACACACACACACACACATATATATGTGTATGTATATATGTACACTTCATCAGTATTTGTCACATGAGCGTTTCAAAGCTGAAGGCACAACCCGTACTCTTCACATTCAAATCTTTATGGCATTATTTTATCTCCATATTCTCTGCGCTGAACGTCTAAAGAATCCCTATATAGGGAGCATTATCTCAGGGAACGAATTCGCACTAGAGTCCGAGTCTCAAACTCGAGTCCCCATCACTGATATAAATATATAGTGTGTATGTGTGCATTAAGAGTACCATTGCGGCGCGAAGACGATGCTGAGCCAAATGATGATCAGTGTTGGCAACTATTTCCAATGAAAAGTAGCTAAAACCTGCCAGAAAAGTAGCTAAATGTTGCCAGATGACGTCACGCACTAATTTGCGTATCAGAATCCCTATATATAGGGAGCATCATCTCAGGGAACGGACTCTGGCTGAGCGCAGGACGGGATGGGTTCGCAACAGCGATCGCAGGAAACGGGAATGGCAAGTTTAAACGTTCACGGACTGCGGATGCTGGCTAAAAAACACGCGAGGGACGGCTTTAAAGGAAGTTTAAAAAGTAAAAACCTGCAATAGTTCAGTAATCGGCTGTGAATGAACTGCTCTGTCTGTGGCGGACTGTTAATTCTTCACACTAAGCAGCGCTGGTTCTTCGCGCACAATGAAATCCATCTTCTACACGCGCTTTTTCATCCTTCTTCCGTGGATCTTGATAGTGATCATCGTGATCGACATCGATACGAAGAGGCTGTCTGTTCGGAACACGGCCAGCTTTTATTTGTCTCGGCTGGGAAACGTGCAGCAGCGGCAGGTCGTCAGGACGACTCGCACCAGCAGCAGCACCAGCAGCAGCAGCGGGAGCAACGCCACATCTCTCCCTGTCATTTATGCCATCACTCCTACTTACAGCCGAGCGGTGCAGAAAGCAGAGCTCACCCGCTTGGCAAATACGTTCCGCCAGGTACCGCAGTTCCACTGGATCGTGGTGGAGGACTCGAACACCCACACGGAGCTGGTTTCTCGGTTTCTCGCCCGCTCTGGGCTGCGATACACTCACCTGAACGTGTTCACCCCGCGCAGGTTCAAGCGGACAGGGATGCCCCGAGCGACCGAGCAGAGGAACTTGGCGCTCGGCTGGCTGAGAGGACATCGCTCGTCCAAAGATAAAGGAGTCGTTTTCTTCGCGGATGATGATAACACTTACAGCCTTGAGTTATTTGAAGAGGTAAATTCGACTTCTTGAAATGACTATTGGGTTAATTCTAAGGATTGATATAAAAGCTGAAAAATGAAGTAGGCTCTACTTGGTTAATAGTGGCGACTTGGCAAAGATATGGCTGGGGTTCTCAAGAAACCTCACACTGGTCCAAGTCATTAGAACTAATTTGCATAAATTTATGACATTTTGGTTGCTAGATTTGGCTGGGATTTGCTGTAGGGTTGCTAGGGTGTTGCTATGATCTGCTCCTTGGCCCAGGTCCAAAAAACATTTTTTTTTTTCAAACATTAATCTTACACATCGAAAACTGTCATGCATGTCAAATCAAATTGTGCAGGATAAGTTATTTATTTTTCACCATCCTTAAAACCCAACAGAAATAAATGTATTAGTAGGGAGGGATTGTATATCTACATGCTTTACAAAACGTAATAATGATACATATAGAGTACCTCTAGTTTGCCTTGAGAAAATATACTTTACATTTTTGACAAAATTGGAAACCTAAAAATTTGAAGCAGCAATTGAAGTCAATTCAGTGCAACATCTTTATTGTCATTGAACAAATTTCATTATATAATTAGAGAGAAAGAGAAGTATGTTTGCAATTAATAACTTGCAACGCATCAGGAGACTTTGCTGAGACTTCTGTCCCTATGGACATTCATGTGATGTGTTTTATCATGCCATTGCCATCTATTTCTTATGAGTCTCAAAAGTGCAGCAGTTGACGCACATAAGTGAAGGCGACCCAGTATACTGTGTAGCCAAGCAGAGTGAATTAACCCAGTTTAAGGCAGTGGAAGTCACAGAGAAACGAGAGAGTGACCTGACAGCTGCGAAATTAGGATTTGTCTGTTTAAACGGTTGTCTATGGACGACGGATGAAACGGATAACACTGTGAACTGATGAGTGGAGAGACACTTAATTTGAGGCTGAGTCTCACACAGGTTACGCTTTTCTGCATCTTGCAAATGTTAAAACAGTTTTCAATTCTGCACATATTTAATCAGGATATCTACAGGGGTAGGCGTACATTTCTTCCAATAAATAAAGAAACTCACTTACCCCCTTTTGTAGGTCTTTCCCATTCAGTCTCGGGACACTTCTTTTCCTGGTTCGTAAGAGATTCCCTCCTTTCGCAGACAAGCCCCCAGATTGTAAGAATAAATTGTATCAAGCGTTTTGCAAGATCTGGGTCAGAGATGTGTTGCTTGGCCTTTGAGCATGAAATAGACGGAACAGAGGAAGCAGGTACCCAGGAGTCAAGAATGACACACACACAGTGCAGTTCAAACCAGACTCAAAGTTTGTTAAAAAGGCAAGTCATATTTATAGTATGATTGGGTATGTGAAAGTTTACATTACCTGAACAGCTTGTGACTAGCACATTGGCAACAGCTCAGCACTTTCTAAACTATGTTCTAATACTCTAGGGTATACGTTTAAAGGGTTAGTTCACCCAAAAATGAAAATTCTGTCATTAATTACTCACACTCATGTCGTTGCAAACACATAAGACTTTTGTTCTTATTCGGAACACAAATTAAGATATTTTTGATGACATCAGAGAGCCATCTGACCCTCCATAAAGAGCAACACAACTGAAATGATGGTGTTAAATTATGTTATTTTTGTATTGTTACCATTGTTTTTGCTATGTTTCTTGAACTGGGATAATTTCAGTTGTGTTGCTGTCTATGGAGGGTCTAATTGCTCTCTGATGTCATGAAAAATATCTTATTTGTGTTCCGAAGATGAAGAAAGGTCTTACGGGTTTGGAGTGAGTAATTAATGACAAAATTTTCATTTTTGACCCATCAGTTGGCACAGAATGTTCTCTTGAATCTCACAATTTTGCCAGGAGAACGGCGAACTCCGAACCCCAATGGTTTGAACCCTAGTATGGGTTAGTGTTCGGTGTTCGGCTCGGTTTCTATCTGCCCCACCCAAAGGCGTGAATCAAAAATGGAAAAAAGGCGGAGAAGGGGCGGAGGTGGGGTGCACAAAAAGCGAGATGCAGGAGAAGGGGAAGCTGGGATATTTATAGTGTGGGGGAAATTATTTGGTTTGGTATGAGTGGATGATTAGATGATGTTTTGCCAGCCGTGCGTGATTAGCTCATCCAGCGATCCTCTCGAAATTATGTTATTCGCAAAACATTCACTTTGTGTTTTTGTGTCCTTTTTGGAGTTGGGCTAACATGGACAACACAAGTGATGTAAGAATTTTTTATGAAAGTTTACCCAATCCTTTAATCAACTGAATTGCACAGGAAAACATATTTAACAAGTTTGGTTTACATATTAATTCATATGATGCAATATTTTTGAAAATGTGCAACTTTTTTTAGAAAAAAGCCTGAGGGTCTACGCATAAAAAAAAATCATCAGTGGGATGCAAGATGACTGAACCAAAACACAAATTTGTGTTGCTTTGTATTCAATGTTTGATGGTTGGACATTTCGTTTTTTTGACTGGGCATAAAAAAGGCACCAGGAAGCTGACAGCAGTCAAATGATGAGAATAGAGAAGAGGTCTCCTCTTCTGCATAACATTCTCTGTCCCATCTACAGTAACACAAAATCTTTTTCTCTCTCTTGGCTGTTGTCCAAACCCTGCACTTATAGCTCATCGTTTCATTTATCATAAATTATTCTACCCTTCTCTTACCTCTGCTTTTTCCTCCCGTCTAAGCCATTCTCTTTTCCTCTGCCACGGGCCTTACTGCCCTCTTCATTCCTTCAATGCTTGCTTTGTGCATCCCTCCCTCTCTCTGCCTCTTTCTCTCTCTCTCCATTTCTCCAGAACACAGCTGGACATGTGGATGAGCACATGGAACAGTCCCTGAGGGGTAGAGCACAGTGTCAGTATGCTGATGACCCCTGCTCTGCTCAACACAAACACATTACACAGCACAACAATGAGAGTCATTTGGCCTTTTTCAACAGCTAGTGTTTCATAATGACAAATATTAATGACACATAGGAAATGTATTCATTTAGCTCATACTGTTTTTCCCCAACGAGAAATGCTACAGCTCGAGTGATTTATCCTTAGGCGACAGTAACAAAATTAGCTAGAAAAGCACAAACTAGTAAAGATTTGTGACAGAGTAACGGGGAAACAATAGTTTTTAAGGTGTATTAGGGAGTTGAGTATAGTTGTCAAGTTCTAGTGTAAAATAAATATCTTTAACTGCCTAAGTGTGAGAGTGGAATCTTTTCACATCTTTTTCTCTCTGTTTTGGTCTTCTGTCCACACTGAGACGGCGTTTTTGTCAAGGAAAATGGAGCTTTTTGAACAGGCTTTCCAAAGTGGATAAATTTGAAAATTGCGTTTTCGCTTCGCAGTGTGGACTGTGAAAATGGAGGCTTTTGAAAACGATGACGCATTTTAGTCATATGATGCAGTCATTTGACCAATTCAACTGATGGCAAACGGCATAGTTTTGTTTACTTTCAATTTTGACAGCCACATTAAGATTAATATCAGTTTGTACATGCTCCAGATAGCTTTTCTTCAAAAAAAGACATAATGCAAGTAAATAAATGGCAGATGGAAATGACGCAGATCGATTTCAAATTTATCCGGATTAGTGTAGATTAGTGTAGTCTATTCTAAAATTACGTTTTTTGAGCGGGGAAAGCTTTATAATTGAACTCACGTACACATTATTATTTATACAGTTTGAAATAAATTGGAGAAAGATATTATCAATCACAAATTACCAAATCGGAACCATCTTTTTTGCGATCTTTCTCACATACAAAATATGACATAACTGAACAGCTTAAAAAGAAAGAACACATTTAGAACACATCTTAATCTTTAATCTTTAGGCCTATCCCATCCTGGATGATATAAACAACCTCTTTGTTTTCTCTTTGTTTATTTCTAATATACATAAGGAGAAATAATTCACCAAAATGAAAAACTGGTCAACTGACTGACAGGAGATCTGAGCAATAATAACACAGAATATGCTCTTTTTTGTCCCACAAACACATTAGGACTAGACTAACGTTGGTGGACGTGCACTTGAAAAATGGTGGATGGGTGAACGCAATAAACTGATCAAGTATTTGGGTTGGCAACCAAGCAATTCGGGTTCCATTGTGTTTTTTTGTCCACATAAAGCAAGTCACTAGGACCTGAAACTGTTTGGCTATCAACATTCATCAAAATATAGGGGTCATAGAGGTTTGGAATGACATAGGGTGCATAAATTACATTTCCATTGGCTGAACTTTCGCTTGAAGCCCAATGAGATTTCAACATGTGCAGCACTACTGAAATAAAAGCCCAATGACCAGTGAAAAGTAGCATTGCTTGTTGTAGTCGGTTAAAAAGTCAGATTAACGTTTTACCCTTTAACACTTCTTTACTGCAGAAACCAATTTTCCAAATGGGTATTTTGTATAGTTTTACAGTTAAAACAAGTGAACACAAGATACGTTTACATGAGAAACCACACTATTTAAGATACTGACACTTGTTTTCATAAATTGTACATTTTGTCCTACTGCATTTGCAGTTTTGCATTTGTCAGTGCAGTAAAACACTTGTATGTATGCAATTTTATTTAAGATAAAGTTATAAACATAGTATTTTACGCAGTGTTTCTTCTCTTGTTTCAAGCATTTTTGGATATTGTTACTGGAAATCAAGTCAAGAGGAGACTACCTAAAAAAAGAGTTACGTGATGAAGTCATATTTCAATTTTCGTGGTGCAATATACTCTGTGCAATCATGTATTTTCATACCCAGCCTTGTGTCTTCAGTGCCATGCCAACCCACAGCAAATTCTGCATTAGATTTATTGTTCTCAGTTGTAACCTGTCTCTGCTTAGAAATACATTTCCTTACTAGATCCAATTTTGTTGTTGCATTGTTCGAATCCTCTCTGGAACTGTCAGGCAGCATGTAGAGTTTTGTTATCGAAGGTGATTTGACCTCCCTAAAGATATCGAACACACTCGTCTACTACAAATTTATTTCTCTGCACCGTGTTGTCAAAATGGGGCCAGACTTTCTTATTCCCTGTCCCTGCAGGAAAACACATGGGTCAGAAAAAACGAATACAGATACCTAGCCATAGCCGCCAGTAGCTTGAGAGCACAGCTCAAAGAACAGTGTATGTGACACTGCATTTGATGGCTGTGCCTGTTACCCTTGTTGTCAACTTCAACGCAAAAGGATGCTTGGCACCTGCAGATGACATCCTCTCTGCTATGGAGAATTCTTTGACTTTGCCTTTGAGCTGTGTTAGACTTTAAGAGCAACATTATGGAGATGGTGCCTTTGAAGAGAGGGAGGAAGACAGACATTAGAAATACAGCTAAAGGGGCAGCAGTTTGGGCTTCAAAGCTTGTCCGTAGCTTATGGCCGCCAGCCACGTCACCCGACTACATACAGCACGCACATAAATAGCACAACCATTAAATATTCAAAGGCTACTCTGACCATTTGTTCGAGAAATTGCAGCAACGCTCATTTCCCCAGTGGCAAATAGTTTTATTTTTATTATAAATGAAGGAATGGAGGGAAAACAGGATTCTTTCAACAGTAAGATGTTTAGAATTCCTCAAGGAAGATGGTATCTTGTTGGAAATGACAGTTTTAGTGTTGGCGGGTGGTTCAATCAGATGTGATCGTGTTTATGAAACTGAAGAAGCGATGTGCGCTGTCTCCAGCAGACTGCAGGTGGATGGACTTATTTGTGCTGAAAATGAGCCAGGATTTTATAGTAAGCCATGCTGTGTGTGCCGGTACTGTACGCTTGTTCCTTTAAAAATAATAATAGACTAAGTACTGCATTTGTTTTGCAGTATAAAGGTTCATTTCAAAGAACTGACTGGAGGATCCAGTATAAAACTCTGCAGATCTTTATGATAACTTTGGTCGATTGGGTTTGCAATATTAACGTGTTCATCACTGCTCTTCTGCCGTTTAGATGCGGTCAACCAGGAGAGTGTCAGTGTGGCCAGTGGGACTCGTCGGAGGCCGGAGGTACGAGCGGCCCTTGGTGGAAAAGGGGAAAGTTGTCGGCTGGTACACTGGATGGAAGGCCGACAGGCCGTTTGCAATTGACATGGCTGGTAAGACACCACTAAGATCTCTTAAATTTCTCAATATTCACAGCATGCATGGTCATTAAAACACCACTAGCAATTTACTGATTATAATTACAAAATGAATGATAATGGTGTATAACAATCTTGCTGCAACATTGTTACCTAACCAGGAAAAAAATATTCAAAATGATGCCTGTTTTATTCTATGTTCAGGATGAAACACAAAAGCATTAGTTCACACTAATGGCGTTTCTGCTATGTAACAGTACCGCAGCTCAAAATAACAGAAAATGGCAGACAGTTAAGTGATTTCCAGGTTTTTTCCACTGCATTGTCTTTAAAAAATGGCCCAAAATTATAAAATGGTTATCAAATGTATCATTAAAACTGTGAAACAAAATCTAAACCATCTGAAATGACAAAAATAACTTGCCAGGTTATTATTTTATGTACTGTAGCTTTAGGAAAAGCTGTATTGATAGATCAAATAATATTGTCTGCCTATAACACATTCAGTGCTGAAGCGGCTTATACTGTAAATGATACAGCTACAACAAACAACAACAAAGAATGCGTTAGATATGAAAAATCTTCATGGGGTTTTTGTAGCTGGCTTAGTGTTACAGATTAAGCAGTCGTGTAAAACTGTTTGAGCAGAAATATCTCTAAATGTGTATTTCTAGATTTAGTATGTTTATAGGCCCTGAACATGATCTACTGTACGTAGCTCACTCCCTTGAGTGACAAAGAACATTTTTGACAAATAACAGGTTTCGGGTGACTAGCACTTTCCGTCATCCAGTTGGTTTTGAATTGCAGGACTAATTTGTTCAAATCATGTAAAAACTCAATCTGTACAATAAATAGATTTTTTTTTTTTACACCCTGAAAGCTTCCATTTAAGTTACATTTATTCATTAGGCTGATGCTTTTATCCAAAACGATTTACAGTGCATTCCAGATTCCAGATCCACATTTTTATCAGTATGCCGATTCTCCTGAGAATCAAACCCATGACATTGCAGGTGAGCTACTGTGACCAATTAACCATCCATCAACGGACTTGATAAAGACATTTTTAAAGTTCAGAACCATTACTGTAATTTCTTGAAAGTATTGGAGAAGCAGAACAACATTAGCTGGTGCATTATGAGTTCAAGTTTCACCACAAGGTCTCTCCATTTTATTTAATACTATTAAGGTATTGAACTTCCACCATCCATATCTCTGTCCATCTTATGAGTTCTGAAGGTTATTCTGCCCACGTTATACCATGTGCTGTCGATAATCACAACATCAGCTGTGTGAGGAGCAGCTTGCCTGCTCAGATAAGCAGATGGGACTTCTTTGCAGTTTGGTCGTGTTGATACTTTCCAGACTGCCTCTCACTGAAGTCGTTTCAAACAGGCATATAAAATTGGCAGCAAAGCGGTTCCTATATACAGTAGAGAGACCATGCAAAGCACACGCGCTAAGCTGAGGGGAAAAAAGCTGTGAAACACTAGAGAGTCCTCGAGGATGGTGATGTTTATGAAGGGATGGCACCAAGTACCCGCCTTGTTAATGTTAAGGCAAAGCAACACTATTAAATTTTTTTTAATTGATTTAAAGGAATAAAAATAAAATATAAATATTATCTGAAAAACATAACACTTAAAAAAAGTTACATTTACAGTTTATACCAATTCTTACTATTAACTAGTCACTTATTATCATGCCTATGAAAATATTTTTTGTTAGTGCTTATAAAGCACATACAGTATCCTGGACAACCATATCCTACGTACTACCCAATATTAGGTAACAACTACAATACTAACTATTGTATTGAACCTTAAATCAATAAAGTGTGACCAAATTAATAAAACTAAAAAACTAATTTAAGAAAAATAATAAAATAAAACAGTTATACTGTATATAACCATATATAAAATATTATATATATATATATATATATATATATATACACATATATAAAATGGCATGTAACATGAAAATTAAAGGAATTTCAAAATATAAATGAAAACTATAAGTGTACATATGTGACCCTGGACCACAAAACATCAAAGCTCACTAAATAAGCTTTCTATTGATACATGGTGTGT
The DNA here is from genome assembly GCA_034779775.1 of Enteromius afrohamiltoni. NCBI lineage: Eukaryota > Metazoa > Chordata > Actinopteri > Cypriniformes > Cyprinidae > Enteromius > Enteromius afrohamiltoni. Next base: position 12,888,101 of record JAUYWG010000047.1, read on the forward strand.
TAGGATAGGACAATATTTGGCCGAGATTCATCTATTTGAAAATCTGGAATCGGAGGGTGCAAAAAAATCAAAATACTGAGCAAATCATCTATAAAGTTGTGAATATCTTATCAATGCATTTTACTAATCAAAAATGACATTTTGATATGTTTACAGTAGGAATTTTACAAAAAATCTTCATGGAACATGATCTTTACCTTTTTTTTGGCATAAAAGAAAAATCAATAATTTTGACGCATGCAATGTATTTTTGGATATTGCTACAAATATACCCCAGCAACTTAAGACTGGTTTTGTGGTCCAGGGTCACATTTACCACACTGTGACTAAATGTGCAGCACCTGGTCTATTTATTAAAAGGTAATAAGAAAACCTTTTATGTGTTTTGACTATTTTGTGTGATTTTTTTTTAATACGACAGCAGTATTTTGTGAGCCTGAAAACACAAACTTAAAAAAAAAAAATAATAATAATAATAATAATACCAGTAAAACTGCAAAAAAATGTAATTTAAAAATTGCGCGCATCTGTATTTTGTATTCACTCTGCATGATGTGCAAACTTGAAAGTGTGTGTGCACAGGTGTGTATGGGCATGCATATTTTTTTTCTGATCAGTGTGATTGTTTTGCCATCATCGTTGCATATACGATTAACTTAAAAAAAATAATAAAAAAAAACCTTTCTGTTTTTAGTGCAATCGCTGCCATGTAAACATACCATAAACCACTTTCCATTCTCTGTTCTTCTCTGGTAGAACGAGCTGCCAACCTCCACCCAATCTACTGAGACCATCAGAACCTTCAAGAAAGAGCTAAAGACACACTTCTACCATGAGCACTTAACTAAAACACAACCATAAACAAAGGCACTTCCTATAATAACTCCTGGCACTTGGAACTGTGTACTGCAAATACGGTTGGCTCTTCTGATAAATTGCTTGTGATGTTCCACATTTGTAAGTCACTTTGGATAAAAGCATCTGCTAAATGACTAAACGTAATTTGCTTCCTATAATTGGCGAAAAGCACAGAAGCTAAATTCAGCAATTTCTCTGTGCATTTTTAGCAAACGTGAGCTCTCAGGCAGTGCATTAAAGAAGGAGGGGTGAGAAGATGCTGACAGGTTGGAAACATCCTAATGGAGAGAGGCAGGGCTCATATGCTGCTCGAGGGAATGAATACAACGTCAGAGATAGCAGTGTGTAGTTGAAGCAATCCCTAATTCCCCAGACTCCAGCGCTGCCGCTGGATATTATGCTGTTCATGAAACTCTAATAACAAGAGATGGTATCATCTCATACTCATGTGATCTCCATTACTACCACTACTGCTCCTCTTCCATGGCTTGTATTCTTCACACGTGTTCACTCACCCATAATATCATCATCATTGTCATCAGAGATAATACATTCATTGTCAAGCCCTACCTGACAGTGAGCACATCTCCCTTCACAAACACTTCACACAATGTATAAGCTTCCTCACATCGCTGCCGTAGACTAAACAGACGTTCTAGGAGCTGTTTAAGGTTCATAAATCCACCGGCTCTACTACACTTCTCCCTGAACAAAAGCTGAGAACAATGAGGTTATTTAGTATTCCTGCTGTACGGCTTCTTCTGAGAGCAAACACAATAGCAGAGAAAAGGTCCTGAACCGCCTCTCTTATTGCTTTCAAGCACTGCTCTCACCTGAAGAGGAGCTCAAGTGCTTGTCTTAACATGGAAACCTTTTTAACACACAATAGCAACGTTTTGCGCATTAGGCAGAGAAGGGTTGAAAAGATTATCCATGAGAATAAAATGAAAACAAGAAGCTGCATCTGTAGTGTACACTGTGAATAGACCGTACATTAGTCAAACTAGCTTTTACACAATCTGTGTCATATGATTATATATATATACACACACATACATAAGGCATTTCCTTGGAGTCTGAGGGAATTTTATTTTGCAAATATTTGGTGGTGTTTTGGGTTAAAAAAAAAAAGCTTAATTGTTGTGGTGGGCACTACACTGAAATGTGCGCACAAGAAGGATTGCCAGGTCTGTGAAAAACAAAACTAGCCCAATTGCTATTCAAAATTAGGCCAATTGCATTTTTTCCTATGCTTTTGCTCTCTGTCAGGGGTCCCCTCTTTTGAAAAACTGATTGCTTTAACAACCCTACAATTAGCACTACTATACTACTTAATATGTGAAAACTGCGCCATTAAAATTGGTTGAAACATCTCCATGAGCCTTACATTTTGAAAAAAATGTTTATTACACAATATTAGTTACTTACTGTAACTAAACATAACTTTATATTTTAATTTAAGAAAAATAAATCCTATGATGCAAAGCTGAATTATCATATCATGATACAAGATCATATACCACTGTACAATATTTTTGTGGATACCCCAATTAACTTTTTAACATCATTTTATGTAAATAAGTGAGCTGTTATTGAAATAAAATGTATTTAAAATTACACTTTCCCAGTTGCCCTTTACAGACAGTTGTATTTTTGTATTTTATTAATTTTACACAGTTCCTCAATATGATTTACACATTTAAATGTACTAATTATTTAATGATTTATTTATTGCACGTCCCTGAAAATGTAATTACTATTGGCAGTTCTACGAGACAAAATATGTTTTTATAACCCTTACAAATTTGAAGGCTAATTAAATGACCTCACAATATGCTGGTACAACCCTACCCAGGTCATAAAGCCTTTGCTTCAAAAATCAGGGTGTGAACATTCAGTGTGCATTTACCACACTGTTTATACATTTAACTCAGCGGCACATCTAGCTGGTCCCTGAAGTGCTCTTGGTGCAACAGCAGAAACATGTCCGGCTCTTCAGCCGTATCAAAGTCCGTCCCTCGATCTCTGAGCATAGGTTCTTACATCATTCCCCCAACACATCAAAAGGCAATATAGTCATTAAAAAAAGAAAAAAAGATTAAAAGAAAGGAGTTGGCTGGCCTTCAACTATTAATAAAGCTTGACAGTATGCATGTCGATCTGAGGGAGAGAAACCTTGTAACTACACAAGGACACTGTTAGTCAGGGCTTAGATGAACATTGCATTGCTGTCGTGAGTGCGCCTCTGTGGATTTGAGGGAAGCCCAGGTGGTTTTAGCTGGAATGCAGGCGTCCTAGAAAACAGCCTGTGCCCAGGATAAAAAGCCTACAACAGAGGGTGATATTCCCTTTAGTCAAATTTGAAAAGTCCTTTTCCTGTTTTGTGGCTGAGAAGATGTCGCAGAGAGAAATGGAAACGAGGGGGTGAAAAATTTACCCTGACCCACTTGCAACAGCGGGACGGTTCAACCTGTTCCCACGAGAAATACATAAGGTCAAGAGCACGCTGAAGAGCTGTGTATTCGTGTATTGTTAATACAGAGTAAACGAGAGAGTGTGCTTGAATACATAATGAGATTATCTGCACTCTAATGAGTTTTAGATAAATTTGCAGTAAACATTTAGCTTTCTGATATATATTTGGTGGATCTTTTTCCAAACCTAGGCTCTCTCACCTGCAAACAAATTTATAATACAAGGAGAAATATGTTAGCATTACCATTCATCTCAATGGCAGTCGGTCAACTCCTGAAAGTGCGATTTGCAATCACGGCTCTTAGGCATGCACTTCTTTCCAAACTCTCCACTAATCATGAGCTGTGTCAACAAAAGCAGCAAAGAGGAAAAAGTAATTAAATCAAATCAAATTGAAAATGTGATTTATACATGCTTGCAAAACTCTTTCGTCAGGATTTGCAGTGAACCTGCAGGTGGTCCTGTCAAACCCACGTGCCCTGTTCAAGAGAAGAGGAGCCAAACCAGGGATGCAAGAGTCGGATTTCCTCAAACAGATCACCAAGGTGGAGGACTTGGAGCCAAAGGCCAAGAACTGTACCCAGGTCAGTAGAGAAGCTTGCATTTGCATCCTTCACACTGAAGCTACAAAAACACCCACTTGATGTATTTGTTCCTCTTGAGTCTGAGTCGTTAGTTTATAGACATTATGACTCAATTCTATCTTTTGGCTACCAATTTGAAAACCTAACTTCAGCCTATTCTTCTACCAGTGACAATAGTGAATGGCACTGTCAAGGAGCTCCTGAAAACAAAAAAACCTTTGGATTCTAAAAGCTCTTGCGTTCATCCGTGGCCCATTATCTCAGGAGCCGAAATCTCAAGCTCAAACCTCACCTTACATGTCAAAATGCTCTCTTCCTCCCCGTACTGCACGTCACGGCTCCTGCCATCATCATTATCACCCAATTACCCTAATGGTAGCCGCACTGGGTTATTAATAGCGACTATTAGCAGGGCTGACAATTCCACTAATCACCAACACCAGCAAGAGCAGGACGTTTCCAACGTCAGCCAATCAGCTATGCGTCATTTTGCCAGACACAGCATAATGCGCGCTTTGTAAACAGAGAGCGCAGGTCTGTTCCTGTGGTACGTGTAGATATCGCACCCGTAAACAGAGTAGAAAGGCCACTGACAGTTACGAAGAAGTGCGAGTCGCTACTCGGACAAAGTGGGAGTTTAATATACTTAAATTTGTGGGATGCAGTCCAATTATATGAGGATGGCATTATGGAAGTAAACAATAGGAAGTGCTTGTGCCAACAGTTATGGGTCTTCGTGAGAGGGCATCTGTCCAAAGCGGAGCACTGCCAGCGTTGTCTTTCGGTAAGGTCACATTTGTAGAAGCATTCTTGAGGGTCCCTGCTGATGACTGTGACTAGGCCTGCAGGCAGAGAGATATGACTAACTCCCAGCGTGCACTTCAAAATTAAGCACAGGGAGGCTTGGGTGGGTCATCTTATGCAAGCAATCACACTGAACTGATGTGACAAGGAAGAAAAGGACAGAGGGATGCAAGAAGAGGAGGGCAATGGGAATGTGTTTGAGATTGGCAGAGGGATGGCAAACACACAGAGGGTGAAGACGGTGTGTAAGAGTTTCACAGGCTTATTTACAGAAGCCAGGGCATAGACTCTCCTATTTATTAACGTCAATCTCAATCGTGCTTCTGTAGACCAGATCCTGCCATGCTGCTGTCAGGGTGCCAGCATGCTTCAGTCTGCCCACAACACAATCGCTCAAATTATTATTCTCTCTCAAGGCTTCAGGTGCTCATCCTGTTTAGAAACCCTCTGAAAAATCTTCAACACTCACATAGTTTGAGAAAATTGTTTTATGGGGGACAGGCCAAATAGAATGCAGATTTTTTTTTTTTTGCAACGGATCTAAGAATAATACACATTTATAAAAAAAAAGAAAGAAATGTATATATATATATATATATATATATATATAGGCTATATAAGTTTTTTATGGCATGCAAGATCTTATTTGTAGAATATCATTTTAAGGTGTGTTTACTGGTAACACTTTAAACTTAAAGGAATAGTTCAAACAAAAACATTTAAATTGATGTCTATTTACTTACCCCCAGGGCGTAAAGATTTTAACTCAAACCGTTGCAATCTGTCAGTTATATTATGGAAGTCAATGGGCACCAAACGTTCCAAAGCTCTGAGTAAAAAAATAAATAAAATAAAATAGAAAAATACACAGACGAAATCAAATTAAACCCTTCAGCTCGTGATATACATTGAGGTGTTAAGACATAAAACAATCTTTGCAAAGTAACTGGACAGTATTTATATAATTTTTTATAACCTTTAATCTCTTATACACCACAATCTCCGACTGTTCTCAGTCATTCAAAACATCCGGCGCGTTACAACATAGAGATAGACATAGATGCAGGCGTAGATCCTTACGTATTGCGGTCCATAGAAACAGTCACTAACGAGGCATCTATGTTTAGTATCTATGTGCCAGAGCACATTGACGTGTCATGCACCAGATGTTGTTTCGAATGACTGTGAAGTCAGTTCGGTTTTTTGCAAAGACAGATGTCCTAAAACCACAAAGCATTCTTGTCTTAGAAAACTTCAACTTTGAATGCTGACTACTGCAAATTATTATTATTTTTTTTCCATCAACCATTCAGTAAACAGTAATATTGCCAAATATTATTAATTATTAATAACTTTTCTATCAAAAAAAAAAAAAAAAAAACCATAAAAAAAAAAGTTATTTATTTGATGGTGAAGCTGAATTTCCAGAAGCCATTCCTTGTTTTTAACCAATGAAAACCTGTGTTGCTTAGTATATTTTATGGAAAATTCATCATGATTATTTAATGACTAGAAAGTTCATTTTGAAATCTTTTGTAATATTATACATCATTATACCTTTAAACAGCTGAAAGTGTTTTTGTTGAATAAATTAATGTGAGCAAAAAAAGATTAAAAAAAAGGAGAAAAGTCTTATTGACTTGTAAATGCCTGCTAAATTACACAATTATGCTACATGATATTACTAAAATTTCTATTTATTTGAGCTGTCAATAAAAACATTCTCTTTTCGAAAGGCATTGAAGAGGGGTGTTTGGATCTAAAGGAGCACGGTGAAAGGGGTGAGGGTCTTCTCTCATTCCTGAATCGCTCAAAGCCGGGTTTCACGGTGTACAAATTGCTACGCATCTTTCAGAGTATTTAACAAGTGTTCGACACACATTGCAATAATGACAGTGACATCTCCAGCACACTTGTCTTACAATATTGTAATAGATACATACGCAAAGACTAAGACTGCTCCAAGATTAGTACAACAAGTATGAAGGGTTTAAATTTTAATAACTTTTTCCTTGAAACTCATTTACAATTGCTAGAGCCCATGGGGACTGCTGGCTTCACACTGCTGTTATATCACTGCTTTCAACCTTTGCGCACTGATTTGTAGCCATTACATTATCGACATTAAAAATTAAAGGATTTATTACATATAAAAAGCGGAAGCGCACAGGTTTAATTCTTCGTGTATTATTACTTTCCTCCTATAAAAATCATCACTGTAGGCCGCAAATGTCTTCAACAAACACAATTAAAGAAATGTAACTACCCATAAACATTACAATTACAATGCACTTCAGGATTTTCTCAATTGATATTAAAAGGTTTGATACCATAGAATTTTCTGAATTCTTTTCACCAGTGTCAATATCATAAAAACTAATAGTCACCTGCCTAAGCGAAAAAACAAAACCAAAATTAAGCTCTATGAAGGCAACAGTCAGTGATTAAATAAGAATAAGAAACTAATTAAAAGCAACAGGACAAAACACTACAGTAGAACAAATAAATATGAAATGCTACAAAGTAATGAAATGAATAAAACACTGCATATTCTTCGCTGCGTAAATTAAATATACATTTCTTCTTATTAAAGCTCCAAAAGTCATTTAGTCAAGAGCAGTGAGAGGTTTTCTCTCTTTTGTTGTTTGTTTAACTTGAATGACAGAGCAGGAATATTAGCTCCTGTCACTTTAAGAGCTGCTCGGATCCAATATACTGCTTTCTTTCTCGGCGGTTTGCTTTCACTTAAGAACTACATCACGATTGATATGAGGATACTTGCAAAGAAAGCATTTGGACACATACAAATGTGTGCATTTACCTGTTCAAAGACTATTGAGCGGCAAAAATAACTATTAAATTCTCCCATGCTCTAAAAGCACTCTCATAACATACCTCGATGACAGCTAACAGTCTCTCAGACAGCACACAGATATTCACTGCTGACTTTCATTTCGTTTTTAAACCCCAATGCTTGGAAAAAGGTGCGCAAAGTATGTTTTTTCTTACAACGCAGCACAGCAATGTCACATGAGTGTGTAACTGCAATAGAGAAGAGAGTCCAAAGTCTCTACCACTTAATACATTTCTGCCAGTTAACCGTGTCAAGTATATCGCCCACCCTTAGAATTATTATCAAGAGAACAGCGAGGTTAGTAGATGGCTAAGAAAAGGGTTGCATCTTCGGATACATCTTGTTATCAGGACACAGGACACTTTGGTTATTTCTTGGTTGCTGACCCACAATGCACCTTATTACTTACACTTATGGTTCTGCTAAATTAGCTTCGTTTTACAAAACAAGCCAATCTGGAGTGCCATGTGTTCAGGATATGACGCGTCACACCTGGGTGCGGCCATTTAACGGTGTTCCTTCTCTGCACTGCCTCCATCTGATATAATTAAGATGGTGTAACTAGTCCGAGAGATCACATTCCAGCATCCATCAACAGCCTAAAACATCTCTGCTGAGATCACACACAATGACCTTATTTTCTATTATGATGTACCTACGTACGTGTCATTTCCTTCAAAATCCCAAGTCATTTGGCGGCCATGTTTGCAACCCTTCTAGAAAGCTCCAGGGAAATAAAGAAACCTTACAAATGACTTGTCAAATGCACATTTAAATGACATGAACTGACCCTTTTATGTTGTTCCTTAGGCTCAAATAGCATTAAAAAGCATTTTAATGTAAGATTAAAAATGAAGGTAAAGTGTAGACTTATTTATAGTAATGTAGGTAAACTGCCTTGGTACACACAATGTACATGTGCTTAATATGTGTATGGTTCCGTATTCTAAAATACCTGATTTCAAATGCTTTCTTTCAGGTCCTGGTCTGGCATACCCGCACTGAGAAGGTCAACCTGGGTAACGAACCAAAGCGACAACAGGACTCTGTCTATATAGAGGTCTAGTGAGCAACACTGCACTGAGACTGTCATATAACACTGGATGAAGGCCCACCATCATCGGCACTTTCCAAATGGATGGCCACCTTTGAAATTTAGGATCTCTGGTGGAAAAGACATGCCAAGCTGTCCCGGGATACTCTACTGACACGCACTGTATCTGCTGGAGCTTCTCACTGTGGCGTCACACTGGATTACCTGTAAAGTGTTAGAGTAGAAACCATGGATAAGGGGTTTTCAAATGGAAACTGTACGTGAAAACTTGATCTTTTTCCCAATGCGGTAGTCAACGGACCATTTTGCAGACTCTGGACACTCAGAGAGTCAGATCAGTGTCTGAGAACATGGAGGAAAAGGACCAGCTGCTTGAATAATGTACAAAGTGGTTGTACACAAAAATAAAAGAAATAGTGGATGGGAAAAACCATGACAATACTGTCTAAAACTTGAGGCACCATTAAAAGGACAGACCTTTTGGATTACAACTGTCTTTATTCCAAACGACCCTCTTTAAAAGCAAAAAAAAAAAAAAGGGAAAAAAGAAAACTTTACAATAAATGCGTCTTTAGACAAAATGATCACAAAATAGTTCATGGCTATTCACTGTTTAATGCACGGAAATAACAATATTCTGTACTAGGCACCAGAAAATGTAAACACATTATAGAAATAAACCTGGATGACACGGTGGGGATGTTTATATTATTGCACAGCAGAGAGACCCTGTCTGAGAGGATAGAAGCTCTGCTACAGCGGCGAGACTGACGTGTTTGACTGCACGCTTTTGTTCGGTCCTTACTTTTCAAAAACTAGTTGGCTAAAACGATAATTCCTCCCCTGAGCCCCTTTCTATTGACCCACAATCCCTCACCCCTTTTTCCGTTAGCCGTCACAGCTGTACAGTCGTCCAGGTTTATTTGTCTTTCACTCACTGTGCTCACATTAAAACATCACAGTAAAGATGGAGTTTGTCATGGAGCTACACGGATGCGGTGGGGTCAGAGGCCGGAGGGAGGGGGCGAGGGGTTCGTCTATCTCATGATTACATACATTACATGGGTCTATACAATATCTGCTACAGGGTTCCAGGATATGGGGCTACAGAAGATAGGAAAAGGAGGGGGCAGTCACAAATATGATAGCCATTACTCTGTCTTTTAAATACTATGACTCATTATTGATTTGGTAAAGATATATTAGAAGCCTGTGTAATTGGTCCAGCAGCTTTCTCGTAGCTGATATGTATTTTGAACCCCCCAAAAATATATATATATATATATATATATAGAAGAAAAAATAATTGCAAATAAGACGGTCAAAGCTGCCAGTCTCTTACACTTCGTACTCTCGCTCACTTGATCAATACACAGGGCAGGATGAATCGATGCTCTCCAGAGTAGTAATGGTTGGAAAGAGAAAGGGGGAAAAAAATGACAGTACATGAATAAAACTCTGAGCGCAAGTGATGGTTGAGGAGGAGAGGAGAAGAGAAGAGAGATGGCGGGATGTGGTGCCCCTGGTCACCCATCTTCCCTCATTCGTTTACTTCCAGAGCTGGGTGCTGAGGGTCTGACCGGACGGGGGTGCCACCCAGCCGCCCATAGGGGCACCAGGTGGCCCAAATGCCACTGGAGCGCCAGAACCGTTCAGGTTCATTCCAGACATCTGTTGGTTAATCTGAAAAATACAAGGGGAGAGAGAAGTGTGAAACCTCGACACACACAAGACTTGTTAGCTATAATTAGCTATGGTCCTAAACCTACAGAAAAAGCATTACAGCATCATGCACAATGCACAGTTTTTACGAGAAGTACTCTCCTAAAATACCCCATTTGGCTAAATTCTGAGCCAGGATCACAAAGAAATAATATTCTTAAATGTTTTTATAGACATTTAATAAAAAACAAATCTGACTTTTAAAAATGACACGTTGATTAAATAAAAATATTATATACACTGCCATACAAAAGTTTGGGATCAGTTTTTGAAAAGTATTTTATGCTCATCTCATTTTCCGAAAAATACAGTAAAAACAGAAACAATTACAATTTAAAATAACTGTTTTCTATTGTATAACGTTTTAAAATTCTGTCTATTTTCTATCAAGACAAAGCTTAGTTTTCTGCAGCCATCGCTCCAGTCACACTTCAGAAATCATTAGTAAAATAGAAATCAAGTAATTTGATTTATTATTTTACATAATACTAATTATATGCAAAGTGCTTCAAACTGGTTTCAGGAAGCTTTCTTTAAAGGTGGTCAGGTTTGTGAACAGAGCTTTGGTATTAAAAGAGAAATATATTTGCTTCTGTGGAGTTTCTGCACTAGCATGAACATTAAAAGTGCTGTTTTTACACCATCAGACCAGAGATCTGACCAGTCGTTTATTTTTTTCAGGTTACTAAGCTGTCCTCTGATCTTTAAACTCATCGCCCCTATTACGCTTCATCTGCTTCCCTCTCTCTCGCTTTCATTTCCTATAGCTCTACTTTTTTCCCTTGACTCCAAGCAGAATTGTTCCCGGAAGCAGAGCGGTGTACAGGAGAGGGTCCTGTGGGGTGTGCTGGCTGTGGGGCAGCCCATCAGACATGTCTGTCTGATTTATACCGCTGTCTCTACAGCTCATAGCCAGCAGAAAGAGAAAAACTAATGGTTTCAAATAAGCAGTCCTCCTATTATTTTCTGGAAACCAAAGTTTGTGCAATCTTTATCCTGCTGTCAAAAGGGATATGTAATGGAAGATGGGATTTTTCTATCTTTGTAATAAGAGTTTGATGTGCAATGTTGACAATGGATGTACAAAGCTACATAATCGACCATTTGGTGGATTGTCGGAGGCAAAAATGATTACAATCCTTTATTACACAAAACTAATCTCTTCACAAAGAAACTTTGCAGTTCACAGCATATCATCAGCCCAACCGGTTTGACAGTAATCGTCTTGGAATATGTTGTTGAACGCGGTGGATCTGTGACACACGCGGTGCTCTGATAGCAGTAGTTCTGGTGTTTTAGAGGGGGATGAATGTAGAGAGGTGACTTAAACCATGCTGACAGTCTAACAGCACACTAAACCACTGTCAGCTGTCAGCATGCTCACAACCTCTCATACAAGTCGCGTTTAGTCTCTGAATTCATTCTCTGTGAAGCACCACTTTTAAGAAGAAGAAAAAAACACAACAGCTAAAACAAAGCCAACCTCCCTAATTGACTGGATGGTTGGTGTTTACATAATGTTTATACAAGGTTTGTGTTAATGTTTACATAACTGCTTATTCACCATTCAGCAGCTCAGCCCGATCTGATGAGTAAAACAGTGAAGCGCGCCAGTACGCAGAGGCTGGCAAATCATAAAAGAGCTCATTTACATATAAAAGACTTTATACAACACTGACTGTTTAATAAATGTGTACAAATCTAATTATGACTGTTTTTAGACTAACTACACAACCATTCCAAAAAGTGGGAATTATTAAAAAAATGTAATTCATCAAACGTGATAAGATGTGATTGGCTATTTCAAATAAATGCTATTCTTTTGAACTTTCTGTTCAAAGAATCCCGAAAAGAAAAAAAAACAACATTTCCACAAAATATGAATCACCACAACTGCACCAAATCAGCATATAAGAATGATTCCCGAAGGATAAAGAGACGCTGAAAACTGGAATAATAACCGCTGAGAATTCAGCTTTGCCAACACAGGAAGAAATAACATTTTAAAATGAATTAAAACGCAACTCCCTAATGATTTGTTTAATGATTCATTTTTCCCGTTTTTTTTTTCTCATCTTCATTCAAACCATCACAAAAAGATGAATAAGTGAGCGGGTGATATGCTAATGCTTCATGTTGACGTTAACATAAAAATGTTTTAAAAATGACTCGTTTCAATGATTCAGTCCACTCTTTCTTTTGAGAGACAATAACTTCAAACACTCTGCACTACATAAATTTAAAACTCTGCAGGATTTTTCATTCACTTTGAGACGTATAATGAAGTCATTCATATAAAGTAATTTTTAAAAATCCTTAATAGGGGCACTTTAAATAAATGTTTTAGGGAGTGTAAACTGAGGGGAATTAACACGGATGTGCAACAAAAGAAAAGAAAAACGGACAGTTTAAATATAAAGAAAGAACAGCATTTGCCATACAGTCCTAAAATGCAAACTACAATCCAGTCACATATCATTGGCCTTCTATTTGTGTTTAATTCCAAATCACTAAACCCCATCCTGAGGCAGTGAGGGAGGTTATCCATCACCGTGAACTCCTGGAGTTCTCTGATGTCTCACAAAGTGACTAAACCGCTTTAGGCCATGAAGTGTATGACTAGAGTGAGACAGTCAGAAAGAAAAATGAAAAAAAAATTGACTCCTAAAAACCTCAGGAGGATCCGCCGTGGACCTTGACTTCATTTTGTGCTCAAATGCACAGCAGGACAAATTTGGCCAATCTCGTAATTACACCTGCTTCCTCCTCAACGCAGTAGTGCCTACGCATGGAGAAATAAGTGTGTCGCGAGAATGTGTGTGTTTGTAAATACTCCAAGAACAGTACCCAGCTATTCAAGGGAGTGAACATCAAACACTAATGATTCTTCTTCCTGCGCACTGGTTCTCCTTAGTCCTCCTTCGGAAAATAGGGAGACGCTCTGTGTGCCGGGTAACAAAGAAAAACATCTCAAGTCAGAACCATTTTGAAAAAAAAAACACTCCTCCCAGGAACCGCGCAGCAAAATTACCCTCACTCCAGAAAGCCATTAAGCAAAGGCATTTCTTCCCTCAGCCGGTCTCTCAAAATACAAATGTGCTGCTGAAGGCCTATAACTCAGGACGTGCGCACACGCTTGCATTGTGGGGAGGGATTTTAATTAAGGCTGTGTGAGTGTAAAGCATGCTGTATTGATTTATGATGTGTAATTAACCTCCCGGAGGCTGAAATCTCGGACTCCCTCTGCTCTGAGCCTCATTCGCAGAGGGTTACGGGCCACGGGACACGAGAGGCGGGGCGAGGCTTGGAGATGATAGAAGTTGAGAGGTCGGAGTCACTGAGCACTCATCTTCAATGAACCACATGCAGATGGGAGGTGACAGCAGATTAGATGAGGATTTTAAAAACCCTTATTACGAATCTCTGATTATACCCTGAGAGTGACAGGGAGAGACCTTAAGTGACAGCTCGTTTTCCACCTGAAATGGTTTGGAAAAGATCTGATCTGAATGAAAGGAAAGATTGTGGATACCAGGAGATGCATTGTTGGAATCGGATATGATGAATGGTAATACCTGCAGATATAGATGTTCTCTCTATAAAAAGCTGATGCTGATCCACTGCAGCCAGCACACTGCGCCGATGATGAACCTCTACTTTTAAATCTATGACTCATGGCAGATTCTGGAGGGTTGGTTAAAAATACATTCCCCAGAGGAACATTATGAACCTAACCTTGAAGATCTTGACCTCTGGTTTGTGACATAAGTGTACCATCATCAACAGTAAGTAATTAGGACATTTGTTCAGGTTCACTTTTTTCCACCGACAAAATAATTTATGCCATGATATTATTACACGAATCATTAATTTAACATATCCCTGACTGCTAGCTCCACAATGAATTCTTGCAGCTGTCAGAATTTACAGACTCTTTCCTTCTTGCAATGTAAGACTTATTTAAGCCATACACTCTAATTTACCCTATGTGATCGGTTGGTTGATTAGTTTCGATGTTATCTGCATTCAAAGAGCTTACTAGTGAACCGAATTACCAATCCAACATATAAATAAATTCTCTTTACTCTAGTTTTTTTAAGGACTTTTTCATAAGTTAAATGTCACTTGAGCACATTATAATCTTATGTTCAGTTCATCCGGATCGCCCTTGTCTTTATAATACAATAAAAGCTCATTTTACATTTCTATATATTTGTAAGATGCGACTACCTTTCTAAGTGCACTTCCTATTTACTGCAATATGTATTAAGAATATACAAGACCATTACAAAATTTGAGGTCTGTAAGATTTCTTTATATACTGTATTAATTCTTTGTTGAATCGCAAAAAAATGCATATAATGGAAATAGAAATCGTTTTTTTAACATTACATATGTTGATTGATTTAATGCCCTCTTTGCTGAATAAAGGCCCGTTCCAAGGGTGATTACTATAAATATATTCATCCTGCTATAATGAGCAGCAGACGATAAGCAGACAACTATCATCTGCTGGTGCAGACACTAATATCTTTATAGTTATCTTTAGATTTATCGTTCTTGGTGTGAATGGGGCTTAAAAGTAATCCCTTTTCTGAGAAGTCTTAATGACTGAAGCATTTAATGTAATGATATAATAATATATTATCATGTCTATGATAATATGATAATTATTTATATTAACAATCAATCATATTCATACATTCCGATACAAATATGAAGGTTTAATTAAAAATGTGAATCTAACATTTACATTTAATTATAATAAATATAATCACTCCAACTTTTACCTTATGGAAGGCATTATCTGGTTAAAACAAGAACTACCAGAAAAGTTCTAAGCCATAAAAATGATAACTTTATATGACTTTATAATATTGTAATTTTTAAATGTTGTAAGTATTTTTTTTGTTTGTTTGTTTTTAGTATGGGATGCCTTATACTGGCAGTATATTCTTTGTATGATATGCATACCTGGCTAATAAATGCTGAATCATATTGAAAATCTCACTCTTCAAAGGCATTTCAGCAAACGAAATATACCACAACACTAGACCTAAAATAGCACTGGATGTTTTTAAAGTGCACTTCATATTGTTCACATGCCTAGAGCTGTCACAGAGATGTGTGTGATTTCATAACAGACTTATTTCAGCGACTAAAGGAGCAGATTATAAATGGCAAATAGATTTTAGCAGTATTACAAGTCACACAAATTTTTTATATACCTGTGCCATATTCCACTGTCCTTGTTGACCTGGCTGCATGGCATACATGTTTTGAGGGGGCACCATGCCCTGAGGTCCCATCATGCCTGGAGCCAAGCCCATCACTCCTGGTTGTGCATTTCCCATGAAACCGTTAGGCATCGTCATGCCAACCATCATGCCTGTGTTCTGGCCCATCATAGCGCCGCCCTGTCCCATGACGGCCCCCATCATAGTAGTGGGTGGCATAGCTCCTCCCATCCCAGGGAAGGCCTGGAAGTTCCCCTGTGGCTGTGCAGGGAACTGCATCTGAGACGGTCCCATGAACATCGCAGTCGCTGTGGGAGCAGAAACGCACAAAGATACACAAATAAGAAGATTTACACACGACGACATGTTCAATATGTTCAAAGGGACAAAAACAGAAGCAGACTAGAGGACACTGACACACAAAACATCACAGACGGCAGAGAGCGATCAATATCTGCGCTAATGTGCGCAGTTCCTCGCCTCGAGCCCAGAGGAAATGGATCTTTGAGACAGAAGAGGTGCGCAGGATGAAAGGGGGCATCTAACGCGTCCTGATGGTGAAGAATTGGCAGTGCCTTCATTTGGAGCATCAGAGGTTTTGGGAAATGTCCTCTTTGAAGAGTAGGGCAGGCGAAGCAGGCAGCTTTAAACCACGTTCAGCAGTATCAGAGTGCTGAGACACGCAGAGCTTGAATTATTGATACCCCCATTAAAGCAGGGCTTCTCGAGAACCTTGCTTGCTTTCTCTTTCACTCAAACACACACTCCCAAAGCACCATTAGAAATGGACTCTGGATGCATAGCGCCATTTATAGATCTGCATTCTCTCGCTCAGTTCGCTCACTCTCTGAGGATTAAGAAAGTGGGACTCTAGGGGATGGATGTACCTTGTGCAGGTGGTTGTGGGACGGTGCTGGAGCCATACAAGGAGAGAATAGAGTCCTTGGAGAGAGGTTTCTTGGCCGAGTCCTCTGCTTTGCTGCTCCCGCTTGTTTCGCTGAACAGGTCCAGATCTCCCTGTGCTGGAGCAGCACTTCCTGTGCCCGTAGCACCTGCCACAGCCCCTCCGGCGGAGTTGGCCTGAGCACTCCCAGCTGCTTTACTGGAACTGACCTGCAGAGCAGAGGAGACGGTTGACATACACACTCTCAACACCGGCTTATATAGCTTCACACAATTACTCCCTCACATATCAATAAAACTCATTAGCAATCGCAGACATGCATGAATGTATCTGTGGGCCTTAAAATCATGAGCCAAATGAGGTATCTCAACAGACCTTCCAGTCTAAATGGAAGGAAACTTGTGCCAAATCAACCGGATAAAGCTCTGAAACATTAGTCACGGAAATGGTGCTAACAGAAAAGCAGCAAAAAGTGATTTTATTTCAATTCATTTTCTTGTTGAATTAATTGATCATTTGTATAAATAAATGGAAAATAATATAGCAAACTCTACAATCAAATATTTATACAATTAATTTCAAACCTTAAATACTAAGAAAAGAACATAAAAAAACAATAAATATTACATTAGAATTTTATTAAACGGTTTAAATATAATTATTATTATTAACTAAAAAACAATAAATATTACATTATATAAAATATTACACATACAAAAAATATTACACATATAGGCCCGGTTTCACAAACAGGGCTTAGCCTAAGCCAGGACTGGGCATTAGTTAAATTAAGATATTAAAAGCAGCTTTTACAAAAATGCCTTATAAGAAAATATTACAGGTTTGCATCTTAACACAGAACAATGACACTGACATGTTTTAAGATATGTCAAGAGCAAGATATTTTCATCCGAGACAGCTCAAACATGCAATTTAGTCTGGGACTAGCTTATGCCTCGTCTGTGAAACTGGGAGATAACGTTTTAAAATACTTTTTAAAAATGTATTTAATATAAACATTTTATAATTATTTAAGAATCTTATGAAAGTTGTGTTTTTAATGATTAAAGATCTTGGTGTTTAGAGGGGTTTAGACCACTGAACCAGTTTAGGCTGGTTGTAACTGGACCATGTTACAGCCACAGTACAAGTACAAGTGCGGAAATAACACCAAAATTCTCGTCCGTCACGCCGGCATGATTAAGGTCTTTTTTATCTTATCAGTGCAAAGGACAGTAAATATACTTTGGTCACACAAGTAAGTGTTATACACCATTCGAATCTGTTAGGTGTCTAATTTTTTTTTTTTTTTTTTTTTTTTTTTTGAGTTCACTCTCAGTAACAACAATAGTGTGTGCTTTTGCAAAAAAAAAAAACACGGTTTTTCTTGTCCCATGTGCGCTAAGCGTGAGGATTCATCTAGGAATCACACAGCACTTACTTCAGTACATACGCACTATAAGATAACAGAAAAAAGACCACTGAAAGGAACAACAGATGAATTTACCTCAAGATGCGGAGCGATCGTTCTAACGAGCAAGTACTGTTGTTTTTGTATGAGTTCGCATGTCGCATGTCTTCCTACTAAAGGTGACAGGAGTTTGAACGCAAAATTCAAGGAGCAATAGTAAATGTGACCATATCTCATTTAACAAAAAGCAATTGAACAAATCAAAGTTGCTTAAAAGTTATAAATCCTGGATAAATTCAGATGAGAGAAGACACTCACACATACACAGATAAAAGAAAGGCTCCATCATCTTCATGCAGAGAAATGACATTAATTAGACTGCAGCTGTGATGAATGAATAGCTCAGGAAGAGGAGACACAATTCACAGTTTACGCAAACTTACAGCGCACGCAAACAACAGTAGATGGAGAAGACAATCAGTAAGTGGCAGTTTGTGTTCAGTCAAAGCACCTGCACCCTTTTACTCAATTACAATCGTGTGATGCTAGACTAGCAGCCACAAAGCTGCAGATGGTACGGCTGATGCCATGGTTACCCTCGGAAAAGCGAGTCTGTCGATATGAAATTGAGGGAAAGTTCTAGGACTAAATCATATAGTTCATATTTCCAGGAAAGTCAGCATGGTGAAAAGTAACTTGCTGACTCTGGTGGCACATGGCTGAAGAAACTCAACAGTGGCCCAAGGTCATGTTCAGTGATGTGTGAGACCTGGGTGAGTCTTGCTGGGCTTTGGCACAGGCTCCTGTCCATCCGTGAATAAGAATCAGGAGGAAATCACACCATTATAAGCAGAATGGAGGACAATACGCTGGCAGCACACCATGGTTCAGTTGTACTACATATTAGCCATGCCAGGTCGACCTCATGAAACCTAGTGTCTTCGTCCTCTAGCTTGAAGGGTATTTATAAGCTATTGATGTTACAGCGACATAAAAAATACATACAAATATACACCATTTTGTTGTAAACGCACTTTCATTTAAAAGCTTAGGGTGAGAATGTATTTAATTTTTTATTAACAAAAATGTGTGCTTTCATTTAGAAGGGATGCCTTATATTGACCAGAAATTATATTTATGATACAAAAGATTTTTATTTAATATAAATGCACTTTCCTTTAAAGACACCTAAAATGTATCATGGTTTCCACAAGTTCATTAAGCAGAAAAACTGATAATAGTCATTTTTTGTCACTGAAAACAAGAGTAATGGCCGTTTAAATTCTATTAAAAAAGAGAACAGCTATTTTAAATTGTAATATTTCACAATATTCATTTTTACTAGTGCTGTCAAATGACTAATTGTGATTAAATCGCATCCAAAATAGAAATTCTTCTTTACAAAATATCTGAGTGTGTACTGTGAATATTTATCAGTTTATTATTTATTTTTTTGTGTATATTAATTACACGTTTATGTATATATGAGTAAAAGTATGTTGTTTATATATTAAATATATTTACATATAATATAAAATATTAAATATAGAAATGTATATATGTAAATATTTTCAAAATATATACAGTATGTATGTGTATTTATATATATATATATATATATATATATATATATATACACACTTTATAAATATGCACTATACACATTATGTTAAAAATAACATTTGTTTTGGATGCGATCAATCATGATTAATCATTTGACAGCAATACTTTTCACTGTTTTTTTTTTTTTTAAATGAAATAAATGCAGCCTTGGTGAACATAAGAGATTTCTTTTAAAACCATTAAAATGACACTCTCACTCTCACTCTCACACTCACTCACACTCTCTCTCACTCTCACACACTCTCTCTCTCTCTCTGACTTGACTATATTGACTTGAATTATGCTCATGGCTATGACAAAGTAAAAGCATTTGCCTATAAAAAAAAAAGTCTGACTCAAACTTTATGTTTTAACAGGAAATAAGTTAACAGCACTTGTTAACTTATTAAGAAGCTGCACTCGCCAACTGACTTCACGGGGTCTTTTCAGTACTAGAGCTAATTATAACATCACCCTCTATAGTGAGAGAAAGAGAAAAGCAGAGGAAGTGAAAACAGAGGGGAGAATGTGCCACATCATTTGAATTCAAATTGAGCGAAAACAAATAGATATGTGTATCAATCGATTTTCCCCACAAAAATCTTCCCACTCTAGTGTCATTAAGTGGCAAACATGCTTACTCAGATGGCAGATATCGAACAGGCCATTCTCTGAAGTTCACTGCTGAAGTACGTGCCTGGCATGAGCTCATAAATAAAACTAAACGAAAAGAGCGTGATTTAGAGAACGTCTCCGCTCTCCCGCTGTCTATCCATCAGTGTCCCGTAGTTCCAGGAACAGAAATGTTTCACAGTAATCAGAAACAAAAAAGGCAGGGTTGGGAGGACGGGGTGGAGGTTGGCAGGGACACATGTGGATGCTCTCTTCCCATTTAGATGGGCTGACGATATGCAGCTCTGCGCTTAGGAATGCGGGAGTAACAGCTCCAGCTGCTGCTGCGGCAGTCACGCATCTGATAAGAAACGAGCCCAGCTGAACACGGGTGAACAGCACTGCGGCGCGATAAGCCAAACACTGCCTCGCATATCTGATACCCAAACCCCTCGGATGATTAACCTGTGAAGGCTGACGCTAACACAACTGTGTGCAACAGCCTATAATGGGTTCAGCCTTTGATATGCACAAGAGAAAAAAGGGAAGGAACAAAGAAATCACACAAACTCTTGACAGCTTGTCTCAAGAACCCACCAACTCGCAAGAACACACTTACTTGCCAGGAGGGAGTCTTTTTTCAGGGCCACATTATGAAAAAGAGATGACATAAGCCCTTTTTCTATTTGTAATATGAGTGACATTTGAAGGAATCCATACGGGAGTCCGCAGAGAGACACAGGAAATGCTATTAGAATTAAAAATAGATGAGGAGGGGGAGGCCAGGATACCTACACAGGGACAGGAACAGATATTTTTCTCGATGCTCCATAAATGACAGGGAGAGACCACTTCTGTGTACACATGTACACATCTGTAGTTTAATAGGGGAGAGATAACATGACTGACAGAATGATGTACAGAATGGATGAAGAGAACGAGAGATCGATAAATAGAAAGATAGATAGCCAGACACATAGAATGACAGATATATAGAAAGAATCAGAGAGAAAGAATGAGGTAGGTAGGTAGGTAGGTAGATAGAAGATAGATAGTAGATAGATGGGTGGGTAGATGGATAGATGGATAGATGGATATAGATAGATGGATAGATGGATATAGATAGAGCGATAGATAGATATAGATAGAGCGATAGATAGATATAGATAGAGCGATAGATAGATATAGATAGAGCGATAGATAGATATAGATAG
>JAUYWG010000047.1:12909690-12930904 GCA_034779775.1 Enteromius afrohamiltoni
AGATAGATAGACCTTCATATCAGTCTGTCTATTCGTATGTCTGACTGTCTTTCATCTATCTATCTATAGTAAAGTACTTTTTAGTATGTAATATAGTATTTAATTCGGAAGTATGCTGATGAATTCTCCTAATAAACTCTCTTCATTCTTCTCATTCACCACAATCAGTGCGGCACCAAACCCATGAATATTTGATCTTTCCCACCCCCACATTAGCACAGAAACACACACGAGCCATACAAACACACAGTGGAGCCTGTATTTCACTGTGACATTCACGGAGCACCATGCATATTCTAGCTCTACCCACCCCCAAACACAATTCACTCGCTCCAACCCAACCCACAGAGAGAGAGAGAATGTGTGTGTGAGAGAGATTTAATGTGCAACAGAGTAGGCTTTGTCTGATTAGCAGCCCCACACAGATAATTAGCACTCTGGTGGTGCTGTGGGCTGGGCTAATCCAGTTTCCCCCACAGCCCCCTTTTGCCTGGGAAACCAGAAAAACCCAAGCACAAAAAAAACAAAAAACGAAGAGAAGAAACAAAAGAACAGAAGTGCCCCAAAATCACAAATGTGTTAGATTGGATTTGGTGAAGACGGTTGTTCAGCAGCAGTGGGCGCATGCTGGGTATGTGCCAGAGCAGAGTCTGGCAGTGCCACCCTGCCAAGGTCCCACTGCAGCTCAGCGTCTGAGGATCAGTCAGCAGGAAAGAGCGGATGAGACAAGAGGCCATCTGGGGAATACACAGCTACACTATCAACAATATGAAGAGGGGAAATAAACGCATTACACAAAAAAACACAGTCATAAAACTATATCAGATTAAGTAAAAAAACACTCATAATACATAATGCAGGTACGATGGTATCTGCCTTTTTAGTATGCCTGTGAATTTCCTTACAAACATCCATCCCATCAGCCCCAGGCTGCAGAGAGACTCTGGTTGTATTGTGTTCATGACCTGCACTGGTACAGCAGACGTTCTGAAGAAGCGTGTCCCTACGGTGCTGCTCTGAGATCAGTTAACTGTGTTAGTTAGCAGCGGTTACAGATAGAAGATAGAAATAGGAGCCTGCATTAGCACTCTAAACCTATACGCTTCCAGTCAGCCTTCTGTAATATATCCACTGCCTCACTTTGGTCATGATCGATACTCTGCAGGTCTAGACTTCAGTCATAGTGCCATTAAGCGAAGATCAAATTCCCACATGCTGTATAAGCTGAATGATTTCACTTTCATCTCCACACATGACCAAAAATACCTCAAGTATTAAAGGCCACCATGGTACTAATTTACCATTTCAGTGTGCAAGCGCTTCCTGCGATTCTGCTAAAAATTTTAATTTTCTGGGTCGTATCTGCGTAAAATGGCTTCCAATGTATTAAGCATTTTAATGCATTAATTTTACTTTAAATGAAATCATATTTATTAATATAACTCATTTATAAGGTAATAAATTGACCGCTAGAAAAAGAGAAAATTGAAAGAAGGAAATTTATTCCAGTTAATTGCATCTAATAATAATTCAGCTACATTTTCCCAAATCTGAGTATAAAACCTGATGGCATTCTGACCCTAGATGTAACATCCTCTGCCGTGGTTGTACATCCAAGGATGTTCAGCCTCTAGAATACTTTAAAGAAAATGAGCTGTCCTGGAAAAGTAAGAACACACATACATACACGCACTATAAATGTGAAAAAAGCAATTAAGGCCAGCTTACCCCATCTGCTAAAGAGAAAAATTTATATACTTGACGCTTTACTGTCCCTGAATCCTAAATTATGCATAAGCGTTCTTTAAATATCCCAACAATTTGCATGTGGTCACAAGCGACGGCCTCATCTTTTCTTGAAACACGTGAACGGAGTGGCTGTCATTCCAAGCTCTCTTGCTTTAAAAGTAGAACTGGTAACGTGGAAATTCACATTGTGGAGTAGGCTTGGGTGGTATATAAATTTGATACCGTCAAACCTCCTCCCTATTTTACCCCGGTATACGGTAGTACCGTTAATAATTGTAAAAAATTATGACGTAAGACTCAGGCAGCATCACCAAACGGTTGGCTTGTGCCTAAACCGTTCAGAAACTGAATACCAAACACTAATACTGAAACAATAACACAATAACATGCACATCCATATTAACAACTTTTATCAGCAACAAATAGCAGTTTATAAAAAGAGTGCAAATACAACAGTCAAACAGAATTAAATTAACATAAACATCCAGAAAAGTTTTTGTGCAGAGACGTGTAAATTGCATCGTCCGTATTTACTTTCTCTCCCTTCTCGTTCCATCTAAACCCGTAATAATGGCAAACTGCAGAAGTTGTGTTCTTTTTTGAGTACAGGTCACTTAGTGTGCGATAGAGAGGTGCACTCCAGCGTGACCCAAGGCACCGAGCGCAGCGCGGGACAAGATCAGATGGGTGAATGCGGGTGCGGGCAGTAAGTGTTTGAGGGTGAATATAATTATTCGCGACTCCGGCAAAATTGAATTAGCTTAAAATTAATTTAATAAAAACAAATGTTCTGTTATTAATCTACTACACAAAAGCAACAAAGCCCGACTAAAATGAGCATGACCTGAAGAGCATGATACAGATATAAGCTCGTTGTACCTCTCTCTTTCTCCTCCACGCTTTCACGTGATGACAACCATGCATACGCATTTTCTGGTATTAAATAAATTATCTAAGTAATATATAAGTGCATTGTTTTTTTTATGACATTATTGAAACTGATACTGATACAATTTTTAGATCCGGTGGTATACCATAATACCGTATTACCGCCCAAGCCTATTGTGGAGCATGAAATAAGTTAATCCTCGGTTCCTCTGGGCAGTCCTTCATGAGAACTGACCATTCATGTCTGTATCTGTAATGTTGTCTACAATCCATCATATGACAGTTTCTAAAGTTTCATGAATATGGCAGGCATGGGACCAAGGGATGCTGGTTAGCATGGCCCTAAAAAAAAAGCATTTTTCTCCACGCTAATGACCTCTGTGTACCCTTGCAGACGTGGGTGTGTTGTTCTAATCAGATGCAGAGGACGGAGGCACATACAAGTACATGGTCATTAGACTAACTACAGGGACATCGCAGAATACCGTAATTTTAACACTCCCGAGACAAACACAGGCACAGTCTGCCCCCAGTGACGGTAATAGCCTTCAACCCAGATGATACGTCTGCCTGTGAGTCACTTCCCAGACGGCAGACATTAACATACATCACTGCCAATGCGAATGGCAATGCAAAATGTACAAATCTGAAAAGCCTGAAAAAGCTACATTTCCAAAAAACGCTGAATAAAATAAAATAATTAATAAAGCCCAAAGTGCTGAATTTCTAAAACACATTGCATAAAATAATATGAAACAAATAAATGACTTAATCATTTTTCTAAAATACACTGCATGGGGAAAAATTTATAAATAATCCCTAAGAGTAGAATTTCCAAAACACCCCGCATTATAAATATATAGTTTATACAAAATATATGGTACTTAAAACTAGTACCACACATAAAAGTGGCCCAAATCAGAATCTAAAAAAAATGTAAAATAATAATAAAAGGATTTGGCCTACTCTTGCATGCAGTCTGAGAACAATATCCTATATACTATTATTTTCAATACACAAATACGGTTCTATCTTATTCTCAAAAAGATTTTACTAGTACAAAACTAAACAAAAAAAGTGAAAACACTGTTCAGTCTGAATTAAAAACCTAGAGTCGCCCTGCAGCCCACTGGTCAACACAGAGCCTCTACACTTTGTAGAGGTGTACAGACTGAACTAGCTCAGCTTTCATTAGGAATAAGTCCTACTGAGAAACCATCTGTGCTTAAAACACACATGAAACACGGAGACTGCCTACACTGCATCTCTAGAGTGTGTAGATGCAGTGTATGCACCTACATGCGCTCTGAGAGGCTCAGTATGGTTTTCCACCGAGCTGCATGCATGCAGCGCTGAATGTGTGGTGCATGGCATGTCCATATGTTGAGCGTGAGGGCCCACGGAGCTCAAAGAGCACTAGCAGATCAATAGTCGTGCTCTTAAAGGGCCGACGGTAGGTTTTGATGAGCTATGCCTCTTAAACAGCTGAATGATTCATTAGTGAGTCAGCACACTATACATCCTGTGTGCTGCAGATTCTGGGACGAGACTATTGCAGCAAAACAGCTGACAGATGGTACCAAGCAAAATTACTTAAGTAAAGCAAACCCTTCTGCAATTACATGACCTAGTCTGGTAGACTGCATCAACGTAAGAGCAGGAAGGTTTCGAGAATTCAAACCACCCAGTAATACATCAGAATCCTCATTTTAAGAGGATAATAAGCAGCTAAATGCTAAGAGGATCAACTGCAAGATATGGAAGTAGAGAGATGTGTGATTTTGGGGTCAAATCATGTCACAGTAGGGGCATACGATATATTGATACCATATCCGTTAACATCATAACACTGTAAAAAAGGATTTTTTTGGTAACTGTAATACTATTACTAATACTATTTTTTTTACTTAATACTTTTTTTCTCAGGGTTGTGTGTTATTGCCTTTTTTGTAATTATTGTGAACTTTAATAGTAATTTCTGATTTAAAAAAAATCTAAATATATATATTTTTTGTGTAGTATGTTTTTTTCTTTTATTGGTACAGGTCCATATTGGTTATTTAATTACATTTAGTTCACAGTTTCTTTCATCTAACACTTTATTTTAAATAAAAATGTAATAATTATTAGTGCCAGGACTTTAAAGCGTTAATTTAGATTAATTATTTACACAAAAATAATGCCTTAATTTTTTTCACACTTATTTTTGCACCACAGAACGTTTCTCACTGGATGAGTTTCGCCGGACCGATTACACTGGAGCACCAACTAGCGTTGCTAATGTTCTGAAGGTACCTGAAGCAGGGCTCTCAAATCTCACGCACTTCCGGGTTCGTTACTAGGCAACATGGGTGCGTGCACGCACACACGGAGTGGAATTTGAAAGAGCAATAATGACGAATGCGGTAGGTAATCCATTCATTATATATTTATGTGTATTACTTAATTTTATGATTACTGGACGAGATCAGTTTCCTGTGAATGAAGATAGTGTTTTGGTTCCCCATTGACTTTTGAGTCAGTGGTGAGTCTGGTTACAAACTTTCTTTAAAATATCTTCCTTTTGTTTGGCAGAACAAACACTGATTTGGAAATGAATCAATTATAATCTGAAACACATTATTGAATTTTTTAAATATGTACTATATTTGTTAGTACAATTTAATGGACCCGAGACTTGCATTTTTATTAACTAACATTAAAAAAAGATTATTAAACAGTGTAGCAATTGCACTGCTCATTGTTAACGTCAGTTCTTGCATTAACTAATGTTAACTAATGGAACCGTATTATAATAAGCAGGAACCAACTTCTTAATTGACAAACCCACAACAGTGATAAACATCATGTGTGTCTACTATGCGAATGATCATGATGAAAATTAACAGAGACTTTCTGCCTCCACAACGCTCATGAAATGTTGATGTTGATATTCTCACAGCCCTTATGTGTGCAGACAGCTTGATTAGGGAGCTGGAGAGAAACAGGCTGGTCAGGATGTCAATAACGGAGAGGGATTGGCTGCTAACAGAGCATCACGGGAATTCAGAACTGGCTAGCAGTTGTGCAATCATATAGAAGCTGCAGGGAGGGGGAAGTCCTGCGGAGGAGACTCAGTGCGTATGTCTCAGGGGTTGATATAAAAGCTGGCAGCAGATGAGATGTGAAAAGAGGAAGTGTGAGGACAGATTAACATGCACCGGCTGGAGTCACACTTGAGGAATTGAGAATACGGAAGCCTGGCGGTTTCTCATCAAAGACTCCAACTGTCTCTCATGCTCTCATCTTTCTCTCCCCCTAGGTTTAGGGAGAACTGCAAGCGCCCCGATTTAGGCCCTAATGCCAACCAATCAGCGATCTCCTGCTTGTTTCAACAAGAATAAACCCTGCATACAATCATTCATCGTCTCGCATTCATTTCTCATCCTGTATCGTCCCCACCCTGTTCCTGTATCATCCTGCGTGTTCAACTGATTATGCTCATCTACAACCTACAATTACTAAATATTAAAATCATAACTACCATATTATAATATGTGATGGGTTGGAGTCGGGCTGTTATAAACGGTGCTATTTATGTACTATTATTGCATTCATTAATATTTTGAATTTGACTATTTTCATCTTCAAGCTCATTTTTATCATTTTAAAATGGATGCAAGGTCAGGCTTCTCCGTGCACATCCTGCAGGCGCTCTTGCTTCCAAAAAGCACTGTTTGGATAAAAACAAATCCTTATTCACACACATAAGCAATCCAATTCCAATAAGTGACATCTTCAGATACACGAAAAGCCTCCAAATCCCTTAAAAAGCCAATGCGGCTCTTTCAGACACATCTTCCACACAAAGAATCTAAAAGACACAACAAACAAGAATCAAGGCATAATGCTGCCATCCTCCCTCATCAGACACCCACCGCCGCTCAATTCATCTGGAGAATAAGAGCAGAGATTGACAGCATGCTGTTGAGACTGAATGCTTTGTAAAGCCCTGAGCATTCGCTTACTATTCTCAAGCGATCTATCTTTAGCTCCTCTTCATCCTTTATTAGCATCCCATGAGAATGCAGAATGCGTGTACAAATGTACATTGTGTAGGAAGGGCTGATTTCCACTTGGCCAGAGCAGGGTAGGGGGGCATCAATTATTTGAGAAGTCCAAGTCAGTCCAGCGGCTTTACACACCTCTCAATAAAACATTGATTCAAGTGGTGGAAAAAGCTTTTTGTCAAGCGACTTTTCTGGCTTCAGCACTGGTTCAGGCTTCCAAGATCAAAAAGAGAATCCTGCTCAAGCCTTCTGAGAAGGATGGTCAAAACAGGTGTGAAAGGAGGATCGGAATAGACCTTAGTTAGGGTAGACGCCATATTGAAAAATGAGGCTGTGGATAGACTTTACAAAGACATGCACTGTATAATACTCTTATGTAATATTCATGTAACTCACATCTTTCAAAACTATTTTACAGAGATTTCTGACTGAAAATCCTTTTGGAAACAAGTTTCAACAGCTGAACAATCGGTATGGTGTTAAACAACAGTGAGATCTATCTCACAGCCTCGTTTTCATTCCTGTCAAAAATTAAATATGGCGCTACCCTGATGAAGGTCTATAGAGGGAGAAAAGGTGAAAGTAGAGACAGTGTGGGGTTAGTGAGAGTGGATCCCAGAGGTGAAGGCGAGCTTCCACAAAGACAAATTGCTATTCATGCTGGGATCCTCCAGCGTCCTGATTGGCTGTAAGAGCGTAAGTCAGTGGTTATCTACATTTAGCAGCCCAAAGCCCATCTTTATCGTATCTAGGTCACTTATTGCTCTTCACAAAATATAAAGTACACTGAATATTAATGTTTTATTATTCTGTGTTAATTATTACAATAATAAAAAAATGGTAACACTTCACAATAAGGTGTCATTTGTTAACATTTAACTAATGTTTTAACTAACATGAACAAACAATACATTTATTACAGTTTTTATTCCTATTTGTTACCATTAGCTAAGAAAAATACAGTCATTCATTCTTAGTCCATATTAGCCCACAGTGAATTGCTAACAAACAGAACTTGGGATTTTAATAATGCATTAGTAAATGCTGAAATTAGGATTAACTAATTATAAAGTGTTATCAAAAAATACCTGGTAATGGATAAATGTCCAGTATTCAAGTGCATGTATCTGAAATGAACTGTTGAATTTAGGCATATTATGATCGATATCTGCTGAAGACTATATTTAAGTGTTATTAAATTATTAATGTGTATAAATTAACTTCAAGTGAGCACTGATGGCAAAAGTCACTAAAATAAAAAAATTAACAAAAATGCAGATGTGCAATTAAATGCAGAACTTCAGCCAACAAAAACAAATCTTGAAGATACTTTGTGCATTTGCCAAACTTCTCTGCCTCCTCTTAACATGATTCTGTTTTTAGCCCTTTTCCTTTGACATTATTAAACATCTCTCCTCTTCACTCTCCTCAGTAAAGGGCCATAATAAATGCTAATATCCCTCATTATTCATGCTGCATCCTTTGGCCAGGGAGACCCTGCAAATCAATTCTGTCAGCCAACAACTAGACAGGCAAAATGTAATCATGTTGTTTGCGGAGGAAATTAAAACAATTGGGTTTGACCTTTTCTTTGTCTCTCTTAGTCAGTTGATTTCAGACTGAATGAGGGCAGGCAGGAACAGACACATGTTTTGTGACCTAAGAAAAATAATGCTTCTTGTTTAACTCGTACCTCCAATCCCATACAAATGAGGTGCACTGGTCTGTTTAGTGTTAACCGCCACATGCCACGACAAATTACTAAATGTACCAAACGGGTCCAGGTGGTTTGTGCATTGCTGACATAGCACTGACTGACTTCATAACAGAAGATTATGATATTGTGGTAAAATAAATATGATTATATAAAACGCATATGTAGATGATTAATCTCAAGGGGCTTATCCTCCTAATAAAAAATAAAAAAAAAAAAAAAAAAAAAAAAATAATATATATATATATATATATATATATTATATAAATATATATATAAATAAAATGATCTATTCCTGTGATGGCAAACATTTTCAGCAATCATTACTCCAGTCTTTGATGTGACATCATCCTTTAGAATTTCTACCATGCTGATTGGATGCATCAATGTTCTTCGTATTTTCACAAAAAAAAAAAACATTTAGTATGTTTTTTAAGCCTTTTGAATCATGTGGACATAGACACGGTCCTCAACCACCTTGTCATTGTAATACCTTTGTCATACCCATATCACTATATAAATGTGTGTTCCCATAAACCACCCAAAACAGTGCGCACGCACACACACACACACACACACACGCACATACATATGCAACTGGCTATTGATGTTTGAATTAGTGGACTCGGGTACCTGGTTTGTGTTGGTGTTTGAGGGCAGAGGGTTGGATACCATTGGTCCAAAGATGTCCAAGTCATCACCGATTGGAGCTGCACTGCTTGTTCCCGGCCCACTGCTGGCAGAGCAGGCTGTGGGTGCATCTGAACGAGAGAGAACCAAATGTCATGGACATGGACAAAGGGTGTAATGCATTACACAGAGTAACAGTCGCTGTGGACCTTTACTGGTTCCACACCAAAGTTAAACAAGTAATTCGTTTTTAGAGTAACACTTGAATATCTGCCTACATATTTGCCTTAAATAACAAAACAGTGCCAATGGTTTTGAAGACCACTGCAAAAGCACATTTTAAGGAAAAACAAAACAAAACATTGCTCATTTAAAGAGCAAGACTAGCCAAGCAGAATCAAAACAACAAAAAGTGGCCGACTTTTGTATTGTGGATGTTTTGTATTGAATATCATTCCTATTTATTTTACCATGCTATCGATTTATCTCTCTAAATTGCAATTACAACACGTATATCTATATTCTGAATGATAGAGATATATTCATAGGGTTTTGCATTCTGTACATTTATGAAAATGAATGCATACTTCATTACATCACTTGCATATTTAAATTAAGCATTTCACCAAACTTCTAATACAAAACAATTATTTAACGTACTATGAATACTCAACTGGTGATATGTATTAGTAAAAAATGCATTTTGACCTATAGTGTCTTGCCTTGCTACATATACCATTCAAAATGAAGAGTAAATGTCTATAGTTTGTATGATTACTCTGCTAGGACACATATTGCACAGACTGCAGGTTTAATGCCAAAAAAGGGCTAAGAAATGAAAGTTTAATTTGTTTGCAGCGTCCAACTACTTTTCAGGGCCATTGAATTGATCTATTCTTAGCCAATGAAGTCAGATGTCAGAGACGCAGCGGCTTTACAGACTCTTTACATAACAATTCAGATGCAACTGTGACTCATTGACTCAGCAGTGATGACCAGTGCCAGGCTAAACCTGCTTGTATGAGTCTTTGTCTCAGTAGAGAGAAATAAAGGAGTGTTCATCTGGCAGCAGCCCACACTGCCTGCTCAGCTTGCCTTTCCCGTTCCTGCTACCTATCGACTCCATCCAAGAGAGCAGGAAATCTAATCACACTCCGCACACACCTCCGCCAACGCTGGAGAAAAAGCAGCGATGCCGGCCTGCCGCTCAGACGAACTCTCTCATTCCATTAAAGTCAAAGACTCCATCAGAGCCCTGCCTGTGTTCACACGTTACAGTGCGCAGAGTCAGGAGCCGCTGCCATCTCTTTATGACTGATAAAATCCAGGAAAATAAAAGAGCTCAAAGTAATAAAACTGGAGCAAATAGCTATGGGAGTGGGGAAGAGGAGAGACTCGACGCTTGATGAGCAGGGGGTGTGACTGGAAGGAGAATAGGAAGAGGAAATTAGAGAAATCGCGTATAGTGTGATGTGAAAAAGACCGTGGCATCTGGAAAGCACTGCGCTCTATTTCAAAAGCTTTTATGTGTGCACAAACATCTGATATGCTTTAAGAGCGCCTTCTCATGCTGTTTAAATCAGCCCGTTTTTATTTGGTGGTGGGTCTATTTTGATAGGCTCATGAATAGTAAGGAAAAATGAAGCTAAATGCATGAATAAAAATACGGAAAGAATTAATGGGCTGAGAGTCTAATCGAACTATAGTAGTTTTGCACAAATTGTAACTTGGTGGAAGGTAGCCAAAGATGCAATGCACTTATAAATGTAGCGGCAGATCTTTTCTTCAATATTGTAACATATATTTGAGTGTAACTGATTATTGACAAAAAGTAAGACGGAGACTTGGTTCTGTCTATCGACTGCTGTTGATTGGATCGAAGCAGACTTTGAATGCGAGCTTGCAATCAATTTTAACAAGCGGCAGGATTTATGCAAATGAAATGATAGGACAAATCTGATGTAAGTTACCAGAAAGAAGTCTTTTGTTTCTCTTAAGGATCAAGATGACATTTTGATTACAAATGAATACTAAAAAGTGAATCATTCCCAATAAAGTCAATACTATACGGATTTAGAATTTATGCTGCCTTCAAGCACATTTAAATATATTTTTTTGCTTATAAAACAAAAACATACTGTGTTAGGATGTTTGGGTGCTGAAACAAAACCAGATGAGAAGCATTGATCTGAATCCTTCCAGACATTCAACGCATCTGCTGAATGTCTGGAAGATGAGCAAAACCTCTATTACATTATATACTGATTAAATATGCACACTGAATGAGATTAGGCCACATTTCCACCTGGTATTACCATTTTTTAAGTGTTCATAGCAAACACAGGTGGAAATGGGGTCCAACACATTTTGTGATCAATTCTAAACCACATTTGGGGTTGAAATTGTTTCAAATTAAAATTACCCATTGACTGCCAATTGAATGGAGGCTGACTTGATTGTGAGCTTACAGTCACCTATAAGTAATGGACAAGGTCTAAAAAGAATAAATATAAGCAAATAAAATGTCCATACTTTTAGGATGAGAATAAAAGTATGTAGTCATGAATGTTTACCTTTAAAAAATGCAGGTGTTAATACCAGATCTAAACAAAACTCAACAACTTAATGCACATTTAACATAGAATGCAAATATACTGATATATTGTTGATTGATTGTGATTCACTTGTTTAATCAAGCACATATTGCAAGTAATTTGATCAATTTTTAAATCCACAGCCACATCGACGGAAAGAGAAAAAAAATGTTTGTTGTCTAAACAGTGCTAGAGACTGCTGCTGGTATGGAAGAGTGAGAAGAAATGCTAGGGCCTTGAGCAAAAACACATCAATAAGACGCATGTCTCAATCTCAACACCATCATCTCCAGCCTCTCTTCATCAGCACTGACCCCTACTGCCCCCCAGCTGAAGACGTTCATCTAAACACTCTAACCTTCTTGCCTAGGACACACACATTTGCGGAAATTTATATATTCTCACCCACTCTCTGTCTCTCTCGCTCATCATAATGGACAACTTGGTAGCAGATCGAGATTGAGAGAGTGAGAAATATCGAATAAGAGAGAGAGAGAGAGAGTAATAAAAACAAGACAGAGCGACAAAGGAAAGCTCCAGGGCAGCAAATAGAAACTTTCATTTCCCAGAAAGTAATATAACATCAATTGTGCTTGGTCATCTCAAGGGCTCGAGTTGCTGGCCTGATCAATACCGTCAGGACTGAACTAGCAGTGTGCTTCCCTGAACCTTCATCTAGACAGTAATAGCAGTCAGTGTGTTGCACTATCGGAGTCTTAACAAAGACTTTAAAACATGTCGCTTTGGTGTACAGCAACACATCGTCTTCCAACTGTTCTCTGACAAAAGACAAAGAAACAAAAAGACGATTTTCTCCAGATAAATGAGGAAAAAAAAAACAGTTTCAGTTAGATGAAAAACAAAAAAAAAAGAGAGCAAGAGCATTTAAGCATATACAGCAAAACTGATATTCATTTTAAGGTTTGCTATAATTACATTTTATGTTTTTTAAAGACTACTTTAGTGAGCAACGAATGACAGGCGTCAACATAAGCATGCACAGTATTGAGCAGACATGAAGCAAAAATATATACATATATATATATTTTTTTTTAATTAAGAAATTAATAATATTATTCACAAATGATGCATTTAATTAATCAAAAGTGAGTAATAGCGTCTTTCCATCACAGAAATAATTTACGGTTTAATATATATTAAATGAGAACATTTATATTTTTATGGCTGTATAAAGACCCACCCTGCATATACTTTATAAATATTTACATGTATTTAAGTGAATATATTTCTATTCATATGATATTATATATTAATGCATTTAATATATAAATGTAACATTTTTCTTAAATATATGCATGTGTGCGTACTTTTATATAAATAATAAAGTGTAAACAAATTATGTTATAAGCAAACTCGAAATAGTTATTTTTTATAATAGCTTTTAAAATATCTATTTTTGCGGCAGCACCCCTACTTCTCTCGCTCCAGTTTATAATTATATATGAATAGGAAAACAAGCCAAATATCATGTTGTATTTATCAAAGCCTATCGTCAATATATGTGACTACATATCTCTATGCTGATTTGTGTGTAATCCCATCTGATTAGTCAACGGCAAAAATTCCGCTCCCATTCCACTACCTCGCACCAATGAAACTTTGAAAAATCTAAAATCTTTTTGGTGTAAAACGGCCGTGAAGTCTTTGGGTTCCAGCCTATCTTAGACGTATCAAATTCCCCGATAGGCAACGAGATGAGTAATCAATTATTCATGTCTTACCAAGGCCTAACAGGTCGATGGCGGGCTCTGCGCTCTTCTTGGGACTGATTCTGGAATCTGTCTGGTTGTCCTCTCTTTTCTGGGATGAAGGGAGACAAAAAAAGAAAGAAAGGAGAGCGTGTTAGTGAAAAGTATTTTTTGGATCACAATAGTGAATGCGAGCATCATCGTATTAGGCCACCAGTTGTAGGCCATTCGAATGTTGTTCAGTCTTCAGATGCTATGTATACACAGCTTCTGTGCTTTATCTTTGCTAGTCGGGCACTTTGACGGCTCTGAACATCCTGTGCTGCAAATTGTATGAATAGATAATGCAACGCGGCGCCGAAATAGCTTGCTCACTCTATTTGTTCACAGCCTGACTGATGCCCGACTGCACCTCACAGGTGTTGACTGACCATGCCACTTTAGAGATGCAGTTCAAAGACGCTCTTGAGGCCTGTGATTTGTGACGGGCAGAAAGAAGCATCTCGAGCTAAGAAGACGAACCGTAATCCGGTCTGAACGGCCGATCGATGGGCTCTGGGTTAAAGCCTGGATCAAAGCCAGACGGAGGCCTTTTAAAACCTCATTCTACACAAAAAAACACATATACACAAACACACAAGTAAACTCGAGAGGACAGCACTGGGTTGTGTTTTTCCCAAAAAGACTGGGAAGACAAAAGGTAACAAAAGGGCAAAAACACAACCCCCGCCAGACTGTACAGTCGAATCTGAATAAAACCAGCGTCTGATATCTGCCTTATTAGCACAATGAAAGAGAATGATAAATGCGAATTTGTCTGGATGTGTCACTTAACGTCATCATTGCGCAATTGTTCTTGGCAAAAGATTGGATTTGAGCGATTGAAAAACGGGACAGAACTGACACAAGCACTCTAACGAGCATCTGCAGGCAGGGTTTGTGGTGAAGTGTCAAGCCAGGTGCATCGCGGGTAGAGGATTAAATGGGGAAAAAGAAATTTGCTGCTCTCCAGTGAGCTCGAGACGCGAGTCCATTCAACTGTGGGGTAAAAAAATAAATAGTTGCCTACTTACAAAACGCTTTTACTGATTTCAAAGCCGCCAAATGCAGTTTCCGATGAGAAATTACATCGATCGTTCATAATTTTACAAGCTCCTGAATTATGAAAGCTATCAGAAGGGTGTTTTATACATCGCTGGGCACTAAGCTCTTGAGAAAAGGTTGGAAATTGAATTAAAGTGGATTGAATCTTAATCTTTGAGCGATGAAAAGCTGCTCCAGTCTTGCATGTCTGCTTTTGTGTGCAAGGCCAAGTCTTTCACGTGTGACCTTTTTTATTGTGGTACACGAGCAGGGACACACATAGGCAGGAACGCGATGTACAGCTGTCCTTAGGAAGAAAGAAAAAAAGAAAAAAATGCACAACTTTTATACGCCTCTATGATTGAAATCCGTAATCTTAAAATGGTTGGTTGGGTTGAATTATGTATGAATCGAGGGCTTAGGTGCGCTACTATTTGTTGACTTTGACACACGCAGACTTTGAAGATGACTTCGAAGAAGAAATCCTTCAAGAATGTATTTGTGCTTCAGATGATGGAAACACGACATGCTGAGACAAATAAACAAAACATTCACAAGACAAATAAACTGAAATACAAAGGCTTATGGGGCACACATCACACCTTGTGAAAACAGGGAAAGTCAATTTTGGGCCACACAGGAAAGGTTCCCTTTAACCTCAAGGAATTAATTACATTTTCTAAAGTGTTTTATATTAATGAGGTGAGCAGGACAAAATAAGTTCAATTATTTATTTATTTATTTATTACAAATATATTTTTTAAAAGTATTGAAATTTAAACATAAAAAAACTATGAAAATAAAGGGTCATATTAGTAAAATAAAGCTAAATAAATAAATAAAATACCAACAATACTAACCGATGCAAAATTCGACTACAGTTTTCTGCTTTCCTTCATGTTATGCTTTTATTTATACATATCTATGCTCCTCCAAGACCTCTTTCAGTCCGTCGTCTCCTCTCTCTCAGCCTTTCCTCACTGCCTCCATCACTCTCGAAAGCTGTTCAGTGCACGGGTGTGAAATTGCTTGAACTGTGGCGTTCTGTCTCTGGGGCCTCTCCAATCAAGGTCATTTCTAATTCATGAATACTTCCCTTTGATGGAAGAATAATTCCATTTGGGTCACATTCCCTCACACTCAACGCGGCCGCCCCATGCAAACAGGATCAGAGGGAGATGCTCATGTGCGCTCAGGCGCTATGAACAGGGACACTCGTTTTACACTTCATTCTGGACTGATGCAAAACTGAACATACTCACAGCTTCATGCACTCCAGCTATGAATATCAGAGATGGAGATATGAGTCTGTTCATTAACGGACCGCTATGTTATTTTTGCAAATGTTGAAAGACCAAGAAATTGGGTTGAAAAAAGGGTTGAACACAACATACAGAAATATAGTGAAATGGAGGACAAATATAAATAAATAAAATAAAAAGCAAAATAATAAGACAAACAAAATAACGTCAAGTATAATAAAAGTTAAAATACATAAATTAAAATTCAAAATGAGGTAAAAATGAACAAAACTGAAAAATAAAATAAAATAAAAAAACCATAACCATTGTTCCCACTTTAAAATTAATTAAATCCTTTATAATTTAGTATTCATTAATTGATATATATATCAATTGTAATTATTTATTATTAAAAGACTATTAAAAGACTATTAAAAGAAACAATGGTTTATTATGGTCCAATATTGTAAGGGATCCAACAAAATGGACAAAACACAAAACAATACAGCACAGCATAGTGTAAACAAACAAAATACCTACATAGCGTTTTCTTGTCTGTGAAATAAAAATAGAAATAAAAACATGAATTAAACTCAAGATTACAATGATTAGAAGATGTGGAGAGAAGGGTATCTTGAGAAGGAACAAAAGAGATGTTCTGCACTCCTTCTGCAGCACAGAAATAATAATAGTGGAAGGAAACTCTCTGCTGAAAGTACAGTGTGTTCTTGAGCTTATGAGTGGGCACATGCCACTTTCTGTAGCACAGTTCCTTTACACACAGACCAGGACAAAGCTCTCACTCCTCAGAGGCATTAATTATTAGTGAAATCATAACGTGAAAAAGAAAGACAAGTTAGAAAAACTACCGGAAGTGCTATGAAGGCTTGACAGACCAGCTCCCATTGGCACACTCAATAACAAATAATGAGGCTACCTACTGATATACCTTTTTACAATGAGAGACAAAATTGCAATCTGACTGACTGAGCAGCGTTATGGGCTTTAGTCACCAAAAACTAAAGGTGGATGTAATAAATTAAACCCCTGTTACAGAACATGATAAGCAGTCAAACTCATTCAGTTTCCAGTAATTAAAGAAGCACAAACCCCAGCCAGCGGTTAATAGAAGTGTGCCAACATCTGCCAGTGGATGCACAGAATGAAGAGACTCAGGCCTGAGCCATGGGGGGAGAAAACAAGACTCGGTTATCATTTAATATGCTTATCATTAATTATAGTTCATCATTGTGCTTATCAGGGATGTAAACTGGGGTGGCCTGAGGAGTCTTCGGCTCGTAATCAGCACAGGCACTTACATCACTGATTACTTTATTCAAATTCCACTTTAATCAGCCGTTAATCCACATGCTCTCTGCGAGTCCGGACTTCCTGCGGCACAAGGGCAGCGGTACGGCTCCATGCAGCTAAAGCTGGAAAACTCAGAAATACAGGACAAATGACAGATGGATGGTAAGGCCAAGACTGAACCTGGGGATATTTTTTGCTTTTTCTGCACGGCTTTTTCTGAATATGATTTCTCAGAACACATTGTGCATGTTCCAAGCCATATTTTCTTATATGGAGCTGAGAGCAGTGTCAATTTTTGCACAAAAAATGTAAATAACATAACATTTATAAAGTAAATGTATTGTTTGTATTTAAAACCAAAATATGTTTTTTGTATAACATCTTTTCACGTTCATTCACTAACACTAACTAAAAGACAAACCACAGCATACTATGACTGGATTATTTTAATAAATTCTTTGTATTTTTCTAAAAATACTGTTAATCTACGGCTAATATATTGCGGTTATTTTGCCATTGAAAAACATCAGGTCAGCATTGTTTTTTATAATTAATATAATATATTAACAGTCATTTTAAGTAATTTTTTTTTTCTTATTAATTTTTTTACATTTATTCTGCTAAATAATTTCACAATATTCCTGTTTTTTGATCAAACAAACAACCATCTATTAAAAAAAATAATAATAATCTTACTGACACCAAACCGTTCACAGATAATTAACTAAAGATTATGTTGATGAAAACAAAAAGGACTGGAAAATATGATAGTACTGCATAATAAAAACATTTTATTTAATTGCACAAAAAAAAAAAAATAAAATAAAAATTCTGACGTTTCGTTAAATAATTAACAAAACCATAACGAGACGGGGCAAAATATTGAATAAATGAACCCATAAGAGGCAGGGAATGTGTAAAATTTTGTGAATGACTAGCATTACAATTCAGCGTAAATCTGTGGGCCTGCTGATGGCCTGAAGCAATGGATAAGAGATGAAGGAAAAAAGATGAAGAAAACAGAGCTTGTTTATGTGCTGCAAGCCCATGCAATGTATTGCATATTGTATGGATGTGTGAGCGTGCTTTTCAAACATTTCACAGTAAACATGGCCACTGTAATCTGTATTATGTATGTGTTGAGTAGTGAGCATTTTTCAGTCGTAAGCCTTTGTTAGCATTAGAAGGGATGGACAGGCATGAAAATTCAACAGATCAACAATAGATGTGTGGCTAGGGAGAGGGAATGCTGGGGCGAGGGCTCACTTCTGTGAATGATGTACTGCAGGGGGTTCTGGGCCGAGCTTCTTGCCCGTCACAAACTGTCAACGCACATCACACTGAAGAGAATGCGCCGCGCTGATACTTCCACGCTTGCCTGTCTACATACACACACATACACTGTGTTCCTCCCTAGACACTGTGCTTTTGTGAAAGCTACGGAAACCAACTTTGAGGGGTCAGAATCCTCAGTTGCCAGACTGAAACCTTTTTTTTTATGGCGGCTGCACTTAATTCTTTTGACAGCCGGGCAAAAGCGTAGCAGGAAGAGGAAGGTGGTGCCAAAATAATAACGGTGCACAAACATTCAGTGCTTATAATGAAGGAAAGCAGTGTAACAAGGTATAGTAAAAAGTGTGAAAATTGCAACAGATGTTGCATTAACCGTAAGTTTTCTGCAATTTACTTAATTTTAAAAACACAACAAATAATTGCATTAGCTATTTTGATAAAAATAAAGATATCTAGTTTTCCTATTTTAGAAAGAAAAATACCACATTAAAAGGAAGCAAATAGAGACGTGAACTGAAGAAAGCAGAAAATTGCCATATAAAAATAGTTGAGAATAAGGATTTGTTAAGAGAAATAATATGAAATACTTTGTTCAATAAATGTATTTGCCATCTGGTGCAATACATTAATTCAAAATGTGAAGATTTATTGTAAGTAGTCCCTTTCCAAAGACAAAAATGAAATAAAAAAGCCAAAAACCTTTCTTGTGAAATTAAACACCATAAAAATAGATTTCTTAATTAGTTTTAGAAGAGTCTTGTTGTGTGAAAATGTATCTTTTGTCCTTTCACTTGTTTCAACTTTATTTCAAAAAATAAATAAACTCATATTACAGTACAAATACGTTGGCTGAAAGCTGTATTAGCTGTTTTTATGGGCTTTTTAAATATTTTAACTGAAACATCACAAAGCTACTTGTTAATAATATAATTTTTGCAGTAAATTCCATATTGAAAAACCCCCAGAAATCATTCTAATATACGCTAATATTATCAGTGTTGAAAATGATCAAGTTGCTTAATATTTTTGAGCAAATCATGTAATTTTTTTCTGGATTCCTCGATGATGTAAAACTTACTTTCATGTGTTAATGCATTTAAATGCAAGATTCCCAGCTGATTAAAACTAACACTTTCTTTCAAAAAAATCTGACCCCAAACTTTTTAACATGTGACAGCTAGAAGCTATGTATACATAGCATATATGCGTGAGCCGACCCCAGGGGGTTAACTACCCACAGATGAAAGTGCATAGGTTTTTAATTATTGAAAATGTTCGTATTGGGTATGTCAAAAACAAATGTGCACATATAAACAGAATGCCAAACATCTATTTCATTTTGAAAACGAAAATAACAATGGAGCATGACGGAAAATTTACAACCCAGTCCGTCAAAGTGACGAATGATGATTATTTGCAGCGCATCATCTGAATTGCAGGTGAGTGAGTGTATGTTATCATGGCCCTCCTGCTGTGTGATCTCATTCTCTAAAGGTTGCTTGCACCCTCATCTTCCCAGAACCCTCCCCCCCCCACGTCCTCGCTCTCTCCCTCACCTTTTATCTTGACATCGCTCTGGCCTGTATATCAGCTAATGTGAATTCTGAGTGGATGGGCTGAGATGTTGAGGTTAATGATGATGCCCTCACTGCAGTATATATGAAGCTCAGTGAGGGCTGTCTGAACCCCCAGAGCCACTTCACTCGCACCTCAAGCCTCAAGTCAATATGGTGGTTAGGCCTCAATCTCAGCACACACACACACAGGGTGGGAGTGAAAGTCTCTCCACTCCAGGCTTCTAACCACACAGTCATTTTCATACCTACTGGATTCTCACGCTTTCCAAATTGTTTTTGCAAAGGTCAAATGCAATGTTCAGCTTGCAGGGTGTGACAGTGTAAATGGGGAAGATGAGGAGGGGGGGGAGGGGATGGGGAAAACAACCCTTCGGCCACAGATGAGAGAAGAAAGCTGAAGTGGTGCTCTGAAAACAGTTTTTCTTTCTCTCCCTCCCCCCTCCCCAACAATGAAACAATGGCACATAGAATCAAAGCGTCCATAACTTTTCGCAAGTTCATTAATAATAAAAGAAATGTGAATCACCAGGCAGCAAATTACAGTTTTACAGTCTCGTATACAACTGGATCTACAGCCACGTCACGCACAGCCGCACAGAAAAAGTCTCGAATGCGTAGAGGTGACCAAATAAACAGGGAGAAATGCATGAACTGAGTTTAATAGCAATTGTGAAGGTGAATTGTGTGTGATCTCTCTGCCACTAGAAGCACGGAATTGCAAAGAAACGGTTTATTTTCAACTTTATGACCAATGGGACTGGGTGAAAATATTGATTTTACTGATAGATGAATAAATAAGTAACAAATAAGGACATTTAAGTGTTAGATTTGAACAACAACGTTAATGATTTTTTATTAGAATAAATTATAGTTATAAAATGGAAACGTTCCTGTGTCCAAAAATGCTGTTTCTCAAAAACATTATGCTAAATATGAAGTATGGTGATGAGATAAGTCACCACCAATGAATTAGCAGCCCATGATTTGGTTTACAACAAATGACCCTGAAATATGAATTTGTAGTGGAAAAAAATCAAATGTCAAAATGCATAAGTTACCTATACTTCAACATTTGCTAAAACACAAAAAAAGTAGGGCTGTCAAAAATAACGCGTTAACGACGTTAAAATTTTTTTGTCGTTAATAACGTCAATTTATTTAACTTGTTTTAGTGATTGGTTTTGGTGCATTTTATTTTTCATATGGCGAGTGTGAAACACAAAACACAATCAATTACAGGTGCTGGTCAACGAATTAGAATAATTTGAAATAGTGCAATCATTAAATTCTTTGAATGCATTTTTTTTTTGCAGAAAGCAAATCAGGTGTTCACCGCACCTGTCCTACTCGTTAGACTAATCACAGAACTCGTTACC
>JAUYWG010000047.1:12931004-12966699 GCA_034779775.1 Enteromius afrohamiltoni
TTATGGTAAAATGTGTTACTTTTCATGTTAACCGTGCCAGTTTAGATCAAGAACAACGCACTTTATTCAGCGTAAGCAGTGCAGCAAAAATAGACTCGCGCCGAAACTATTACGGCACTGCTCCACGCTGCCCCATGCTGTGTGAAAGCTCTCATCCATTAACATGGGCGCTGAAAAAATACGAGCTGCTTACGTGTGCAGTGTGAAACTGGCGTGAGTCTTGCTGACAGCAACTTTTGTCAATGCTTAGGTCAGGCTAAAGATTGTTCTCATTGCAAAGACAAATATTATGGTGTGTAGTATGTTTCAGCTTTATTAAAACCACCATTATTTGGCTAATAATGGTTAATAAATAATTTGGTTAATAAACAGACATAATATGGAAATTATGTATCTGTGTCCTGTTATTTATCTTTTGGTATGCATTTCAGAAAAAAAACAAAAATGGTTAGGATTCCGGTGTAGTTGCAAATGGTGATTAATCGGATTAAAAATTTTAATCATTTGACAGTCCTAAAAAAAAAAGTTATCTGGGCTTGCAGTGGTGAATCTGAATCAAATAAAACTGAACCTTAAATCAAAACAAGAATTTAAAGTTAAATCAAATTAAAAATTGTGCATTGATACCTAAAATTTGCCTGATGTATTAAAATCTGTAGTTTCTCCACAGTGACAAAGCACAGGAAAAAGCATTTAATAATAATAAAAAAATACACTCTTCACATTTAATTTATGCAAAACACTAAAGGTTCTTGGCACAAATTTCTCATCAGGCCGTGGGTCGAAGGGGAAAAGATTCATTAGGCATAGCTGGTGTTATGGGCCCTAGATGGCCCTATGCTAGGGTGTGCTGTGACGCGGACAGGCAGGCACAGAGATCAATGCAAAACACGTTTGAGGACGCAGTCAGGCTCGCTAAATGATGGCTTATTAAAAGAAAGAAATGATGGGAGATAGCAGTGGGAGGGGGTGAGGGAGACGGTGATACAATTAAAAGAAAAAAGGCTCTTAGAAGTTCTTCGCTGGCTTTCAGAGGCACTTTCAGATGCATTTTTTGATGCACTTTCTGTCGAGTCGCCTCGGACTCGTTCTCCAAAACTCATTTGCTCTCGCCACATCAAAGCAATCTGCTATTTGCGTACGAGTTGCCGTTTTAGATTTAAACCTAAGTTTTATTTTGTTCTTAATAAAACTTCAACCGATCTCATTTTGCATAAAGTAATTGGATTTGCCATTTTCACAGGCCTTGGTTCCTGCCACTCAGAAGGGGGTCTTCTCTGACCAAATCTGGAATCATAACAACATGCCTTTATGTGTGCGTTCAGACGTATTCAAATATGGCGGTTCAACATCCTAGGCAGGTTTCTGAGACCTTATCTTGCTCCCCTCGCCTCACACAAACAGACATATAAAGCCAACATCCACGTCACCCGTCCGTCGGCAATAAACTTTTAATTAAGACTTTTCATAAATGCTTATCTTTATCAAAAAGAACTCCACAGAGCTTGAGAAATCTTAGAGCTCATTTCCTCAACCCAATGCCACAGATCTAATTATGATTCCCACATAGCGCCTTCATGCATTCGTTACACCGAAACCTTGCTAATATTCTGCCTCCAGCGGCAGGTTTAAAAACGAGGCTTCAAACCCGCCAGCACAAAATGTTCTTTACAACATCTTTGTGCTTCGGTTCTGCATCCAACACCTTTAATGAACAGGGTGACTGTGTAAGTGGACGCTAGTGGATTTCATGAGAGCTCTTGTACGCTTAAAGATACAAATTAATATAACACAACTGCATCATACAACAACACATTTCAGACAGAGTAAGCCGTGTGGGCTCCCTTGATCCCGGTATACACTGGGAAACGGTCTCGGCTAGTTTGTCTCTCTCCCGCTGCTCAAAATCCAGCCAATATTGATCAGGCTCCCTGCGGCACCGCTATCGATCGGCTGTTTGCAGGTGTGCGTGTGCATGCAATTGCGTGCGGTGTGAAACTAAACTGGGTCCCTGCAGGGTGACTGAG
This sequence comes from Enteromius afrohamiltoni, assembly GCA_034779775.1. Classification (NCBI taxonomy): domain Eukaryota; kingdom Metazoa; phylum Chordata; class Actinopteri; order Cypriniformes; family Cyprinidae; genus Enteromius; species Enteromius afrohamiltoni. The sequence continues at coordinate 12,933,032 of JAUYWG010000047.1, forward strand.
CGGATGGTGGGGGAGGGAGATATCTAGTTAAGGAGAGGAGGGTTGTTTGTCAGAGGACACTGCTCATTTAGGGCGCCCTTCACTCTCTCACTTTCATACACGTGGCTCTTGTCGTATTACGGCTGCCAGCGGAGGGAGCTGGAGGCAGATGTGTTGTTGAAAGGTGGAGGCAGAGATGAAGCTGGTGCTGGCGGAAAAAAGAACCGATTTAACACTGTATTACAGGCCGTAATAAGCAGCTAGTGGATAATGGGGCCACTGCATTGTTCATAGTCTCCTGTGCATCATCAATACGATTGTTAAAGGGATAGTACACGCAAAAATAAGAATACAGAGATTTTTGGATTTCCAAAACAACATTGGACACAACTGATGTTAGCATGTTAATTAGCATGTCTATTATTAACATATTGGCTGTTTATTAGTAATTATGAAATATATATTCTGCATGACCACAATCAGCATCCCTAATTCTACAAACACTTAAAGTAACTACCTTACTAACTATTAATAAGCAGTATATTAGAGGTTTAAGGCAAAACTTATAGTTAATGGTTTGTTAACAGCGAGAATTGGGCCTTACAAGTGTCACCGTGCACAATCTTGTATTGGAGCTGAAGGTGATATTTCAGATAAAACCACTAGTAAAATTAATTACGGTTGGTTGCTTTAGATATTGGTCAGACAGTCTCTTCCTGTATAAGTGGGTGGTTCTTGGCCGAAATAAACTGCAATATGGAGCACTCAAGTCTCAGAGAAACTCACAAACACATGGATTGCCAAAGAGTGGGCGGACAGTTCTGAAACAGAAACTAAATATTCAATCTAACAATAATGTGATTTTTCACAAATTTCAAATCCAGTACAGAGTTTAAACAACAGCAGCAGCAGCAGCAGCAGCCTACGTGGTCTAAAACAAATCAAGACAATGAAGGCAGGCCTTTCAGCGCCGCGTATCTCGGCTGTGGTATGGCTGTGTACGGTGTTATCTTGAGTTCGGCGTTATCATGTCTCTCTCTGATTTATGCTTCTGCAATACGCAGTGCACGGTGCGCGCTGACAAGCTCTGATCTATACGTTTACTGGCTCACACATAGTTTGTTGACTAATACGCTACACTCTTTTCCAAGTCACATACTTGCCGCAGCCTCACAAATAAACACAAACACACCAGGGGTGAAAAGCAATAGATTCACCATACTATATTTTGGAAGCATTGACTGCTTAAGTTAATATTTTAATTTGCAACCTTTCTTCGGTGAAACACAAATGAAGAAATGTAAATTTGTTGTCTATAAAATGGAACCATTTAAAATCAAACCATTAGACCAGACTTCTACTTTCTGGACCAAAAATTAAAATATAAATATATTGTTCAAAATATGGTCCTCTTTTATGTTTAACAAAAAGTCATACAGGTTTAGAATGACATAAGGGTGAGTAAATGATGAGAACAATTTGGTGAACTAACCCTTAAATCACTGCCGAGAGCATCTGTGTCTGCAGTGGATAAGCACAGAAAAGAATTTTGACTCAATATTGGTTTCAGCTTAACATCCGGTATAACCTAGAGCCATTTAAAGGACAATGGGATTCAAATGGGCTTCTTTACAAAATTTGTTCCCTCTACATCTATATTTTTCTATCTTTTTACACTAATGACAGTAACACAATAATATTTTTTCAACAAGAACATATACTCAACCTACTCAAAATTCCAAAGCATTAGTCTTCCAGACAGCTGGAATCACAAAGCACAGGAAAACGCCCATAAATTAACAGAAACATGCAGAAATGATTCTCTCTCGGGTTCAGCATTTCTCTCACCAATGTATCGTCTGAATAAGATAAAGCCTGAAGGTGCTGCAGGGTTGTCCTGTGTTGAAGGGCTTCCACAAAACCGCAGGTGATCCCTGTTGTGGCCACTGTCTGAATGTGTTACCAAACCACAAAGCCACAGAAATCACTGTGCAGTTAAGAAACTGAGCATGTATGCAAGAACTTCTCTGTGCATAAACAAAACAACAGTTTCATGACAAACTATTTTTTTTTATGTTTTTGAAAGAAGTCTGTTGCTTAGCAGGTCAGCAGAGCTGCCTTTTAATTATTAAAAACTGTTGAGATCTATACAAAAATCATTCTTATATGCTGAACTGATGCTCAAGAAACACTTTTTATTATTGTCAAAGTTGAAAACAGTTAAACTGTTGAAAGTGATATACTTTCCCCCCCTCTGAATTCTTTGATGAATCAAAGGCTCAAAAGAACAGTGTTCCTTTGAAATATAAATCTTTTGAAATGTCTTTACTGTCACTTCTGATCAATTGAATGTGTTGCTCCAGAAAAAAATATCGATTTCTTTTATGAAAAGAAAATCCCACTGACCTCAAACTTTTGAACGGTGGTGTACGAATTACCTAACCCTTAGTATATGAACAAAAATGACAGTGATGCTTGTCTTAGTAACATCAGAACTATTCCACACACTAAGATCCACAATCCAATCAAATCCCAATGGATAACATCTGTCATTTTCTTTTGGATTTCACTCAAATGTGTAATATTATGGAACTTAAAGGTGCTGTAAGCTATGCTTCAGCCACTAAAATCCCTCTAAATAACCCGCTCTCCAAAGACATGTCGGCAAACCAAAACGCTGATCACAGAAAGACTTTAAAAAAGAAATAGGACATATTCTATGTGCAGTTCCACAAAAAATCATTACAGCACAAGGCAAATGGCATTGCATGTACACTTACAGTGCAAAGAGGACCTGTAAGGGTCTAATTAAAGGTGCTATGGTACATTAATGCATGTATGGCATATGTATAAGCCTTTTTTGAGCTCTGACACTGCAGAACCATCTTAACACATGCAGCACTTACTCTGCCAGGCCTGAGTGTGCTAACTTACAGCACCACAGCAAATCACTGCATTTTCCACCTCCTGCAGAGCGACTGAAACGGCCCCCCACCTCTCTCCTCCATCACTCGCTTCTTTATTTCCCTCCATATAAAATTTATCCCGTCATCTGCAGTGTCTCTGTAAATCTTTCTTCTAATCTGTTTATTGTCTCATGCCATTTCTATCTCCTTTATATTTAAAATGAAGACTTTCTCTCACTTCCTCCTCTCCTCGATTGTCTGTCCAAATCAGGGAACATTATTCCACCTCCCATCAGGGACTCCACCGCTCTCCATTAACCGCAAGCTGCCAATACAGTCCAGCATCTGAGGCACGGCTCCATCACCACAGAAACTTCCTCTCCAATGGCGCACACTGATTAGCCGCGAACTCATGCACACAAACACGCTTGCATCTTTATGAAATGTGGAATGTATTGTTCAGATGATACATCTGTGTGGGGAAATTAAATAGCTGTCTAGCTCAAACACACAAAACCTCCAAACTGAGAAGAACATTAACTGCTCATAAACAATCTTTCACAAACAATCAGTCACAAACAGAAACTGCTGTTTTGAATCCTAGTTATGAGCCTAGTTATGATCTTATAATAAGATGACCTCAGAATAAACATGCATCCTTCACAGAGAAGGCACTGAATCTGAGACAAAAATAAATAAATATTTATATATATTTGAAAATCAGACAAAAGACAACAGTACAAGACCTTAACGTCTATAATGAGGCACACAAGCATTGCAAATAACTTTAATGAGCAAAATAAAAAATATAAAAAGAAATGTTTTATTATATGTATATATACACATGATATTATCTGCAAAATATTGAGCATAATTACATAACATTTCAATATTTAAAAATATACGTTTCAGACTATTTAAAAACTTTGTTGTTTGTTTTGATTGTCTGATAGGTGGAGAATCATGTAGAATCGTGGCTAATGTAGTTTTTCACTAGAAATTATAAAACATTTTTTAAAATTAAATAAATACCAACAATACAGACTAATAGCTTCAAAAAACATATCACTGATATCACAATCTCAACAACCTTGCACTGGGTCTGTCTTTAGTGTTTTACAGGTAATTGTTAAAAATCAATTCCCATAAGCAAAAAGAATTAGATTTTGACTTCAGGTCTGCACTGTTGTACTCTTTGAAAAAACTACAATTAGAGTCTGAGATTTTGCTTACTAGATTTTCTATTATTAAAGCTATAAATAAAAACAAAAAAAATAATTAAATTAATTAAACATACAGTACTGTCCAAAAGTTTTATGCCACTAGTATTTTCAGCAACAAAAAAGATACTTATTTTGCGGTAGCGTGTCAGTAGGAAATATCAGTTTATATTCCAAACATTATTTTTGTCATTAATTGTAATAATGCAGTGAGATTACTGTCTACACAAGGAGTCTGACAACAGCCAGTGCTCCACACAGAGATTTGATCTGGAATCAGACTAAATCCAGAAGAACTGTGGCAACGTCTCCAAGAAGATGAAAAAAAAAAACTTACCTGGAAAGCTACAATTCTGTTCAAAGTTTTAGACACTCATGTAAAAATGCTGTAAAATGAAGATGCTTTCAAAAATATTGTCATAAATAGATTTATTTATTAACTTCTATTAACTAAATCAAATAAATACTTACTTTTGGGTAAAACAGCTTCTGTTCCGAGGTACATTTGCCCATAGTTTTTCAGGTAGCATTTTGGAGACATAGCCACAGTTCTTCTGGATTTATTCTGTCTCAGTTTATGTTTCTTCATGTCATTCCAGACAGACTGGATGATGATCAGATCAGATAAACTGATACGCTCCAGCAAAAGATAGAAATAACAGACTAAAAACCATTTTTTGTTGGTGAAAATACTAGTGGTCTAATTCTTTTGCGCAGTACTTTACACTCTCTAAAATTGCAAAAAAGAAAAAAAAAAAAAACAAGAAAAATAATGATTTAAATGAACTTTTTTTTCTTGCAGCGTGACAATGACACTGAATGAGGAGGAGAAAAGCCCAAGACAGACTCCAGACTAACAGAGTTCATCTTAGCAGAACAAACCTCAATCTGAGCTTAGTCAGTCTGATCCAAGGTCAGTCATGCTCTATAAATAACATAGGACAGACGGGCAGCAGTGGGCACAGCACAGGTGTGGAGGAGGCTGGGAGGAACAGAAGCTGTGTGTGTGTGTGTGTCCTTACAACTGAACATTTATTATGAGTCAGAGAATTCTGAGCTAGAGCGAAAGTCTAAAGTCAACATCTTACTTCCAAAACTGGATACATGTTAGATTATGGCTGCACAGATATACAACATGATATGACTGCAATATATGATTATCAGATCACGTTAAATCATGTGAAGTGTGGCGCTGTGTTCATTTACACACGCAGCTCATGATTTAGTGCTTTCAGTGTCTCGGAGCAGCTCAGCTCACAGTAAATGCGGTTTCATTTTTGAGTTGAAAAAAAAAGTAATAATAATAATAATTTCCATATAAACGTAAGTATTAAACATTATAGTCATTTTAAAAAGTCTTTTATAAAACCTGAAAAATAAATGGTGCAGAATGAAAACAGCAACAGGCCTTAAAAATATATCTAGCTTTGACGTTGACTTTGAAAGGCTGTGTGCATGTGTCCTGGGAGGCAGAAATCCCTCAGCACTCATCTCTGATAAGTCCACTGGTGAAGTCACAGAGCCATAGGATCTTTTGTAGCGATTTTATACTGCACATACACAAGAAACACACAAGTTCTCTCTCTTACACACACGCAGGCCTTTAGGCAGAGTGGACAGTGAATCCTGAAATCCCATTCCTTGCATGAACGGCCCAGTGAGAATCTACAGCAGCCTTCTCTCACACACACACGCTCCGTATCACACCACCCGTCAGTCTCCCTCCCTGCACCAACACACCTTTTCCATCTTTAATTTCCTCTTCCTCTCCTCCATCTTCCCTCCCTTTCATCCTCACCTCTCTCCCATCTCCCTCGATACTTCCCTCTCTCTCATTTCCTTTCCTTTTGTTCTGTCTTCCCTCTATATCCATCTTTTCCCAAACCTCATTTCTCTCTCTCCATCTCCCTAACCACCTTTCCTTTCTCAATCCTTTCTGTATCCTCAAACCAGAAAGCCATCTCTGTATGTGTGTGTTGTAAGCACAGGCCCAAGGTCATTGTTAGCCTAGATTAGGCAGGAAGTGCACGGAGGAACGGCCTTTATCATGTGACCGACTTTCTTATTATTCGGTGTCCTTAGGCTGGAGAGTGAATCAGCATCTACGGTTCCGACGCAGGCTATGAGTGGGAAATGAAGAGAGAGGCGAGAGACAAGTGAGGGTGCACCAGGGCGGTTTTAGACAGAATGACTCAACGTTTTGATGAAGCAACGCAGACGAGACCAAACTCATGAAGAGAACATTTACTCCAGCTCACTGTTCGGCTGAGATTTGTCTGTAGGCGGTCATTACAATAGCACGACTGAGAGTGTGATATTGCTTTTATGCAACTGTTTAATAAACTGAAATTAATATTTAACTATATATAACTTTCATTTTACACTAAGTTTATACAATTTGTTTCTGCTAAAACATTTTGAGGAAAGACAGAAGATAGTTTTCAAAAGTCAAATGTCACTTTATTTTAACCTGGGAAATGTCCATTACTAAAGAACACTTACATTTTGCAGGCTCTGTCAGAGCTGTGGCATTTCACCTTTTATGGTTTTCAGCTCTTCATGCTGAGCCCCACATTTCGAGAGGGCAAGTTAAATACAATCATACTTTTAAAAGTGCATCTTGTGACATCTGCGTTTTGTTAGATTTCATTGTGCGTCATCTAGCTTTTATCAACGCTCAAATGCATGAAATAGAAATGTAAAAAATAAAAATGCGTATACAGAGACTGAAATTAATCTAAATTAACACACACTGTAAAATATTGTTCTTTTTTATTTCATGTTGATAATAATACAAAAAAAAAAAAACCCTTAACCCAAACTTTTACTATACACAAGAAAGAGAGGACGAAAAAGAGAGAGAAAGAAGATATGCATGACACTGGTTAGTGCCAGGCCTTGAGCTTTAAATATCTCATCTGCATTAATTATGCATTTCACCTCACAAAGACTACAAAGGAAAAACATCACCTGCCGGCACTACACATAAGCTTAAAGAGCTCAGAACACACACACAAATGTAAACACAAAACACCTTGTATTAGTGAGATGCACGTGTGTGTCTACATTAAGTGCAGTAGCCAGGGTCATTCAATTAAAAACCCGCATATTGCCAACAGCAGGTCCTTCTCAATTAGCATCTAAATGTTACTGTGTTGAGGACCATAACTCATTGAACTATGGGGTTTCTTCCGTTTATCCCACAAACTGATGCCTGATCTGCCATCCTGATACATTCCTGAATCCTGACCCCTAACAACATGGCATCACCCTTTGACATCTCAGCAAGATGCTTCTGGGAGGAGATGAGGTGGCGTTTTGAAGTGTCTGGAAGGATTTGGAAAATGTATATTTTGATATTAAGCCAAATCAACAACCAATTCAGACCAAAACGAACTGAACTCTTAGATCAAAATAGAGGACAACTCGTTTTATTACTCTAAAAGCATGCTTCAGGTTGTAGAAAACAAGTGGAATTTCAAGGCCAAAAAGAAACTTTATCAGAGTGGATAACAAAAATCTGACATGGAAAAAAAGCATAGTGCACATGCAAATATTCCTGTTTAATCATTGCTGGCTGATGATATAAAGAGTTATAATTTACAGTTAATGAGACACATCAATGTCACTTTAAAAATGCGTGTACATATATACTTTTATATATAAATTCTGTGTATTTTTGTTCTTGCATATTTCAAATAGACGCATTACTGTTCAAAAAGTAAAAGTATTACTCAGACATTATTTTTAAGAAGCACAACTGTTTTTAACATTGAAGATAATAAGAAATGTGTCTTGAGGACCAAATCAGCTTATTAGAATGATTTCTGAAGGACAATATGACGTTGAAGACCGGAAGAGGGCTGCTGAAAACAGATTATATCACAGAAATGTATTGCACTTTAAAATATATGGAAACCCAATATTACTGTAAGCACAAGACACGTCTTTCCAAAACATGAATAAACTGTACTAAGCCCAAACTTCTAAATGGCAATGTAAATATTTTATGCATATTTCTATTTGCATTTACGAAGATACTGCTCTTAGTACAGCAAGTGGCTGATTTATATGCGTTTCCTGTCTTCAAACAGACCCTAAGAATTTTAATTTCATCATTAAACAAGATTAAATGACTCAAAACTTTCATTAAAAAGTTTTCGATGTTTTTGGGAAACTGGGCTAGATGGCACATTTTAACATTCTGAATTTATCATCATTCATAATTGATTGATTTTTTTCCAAAACAAAAACCCTGAATATCCTGTTGCCCCCCTTTGGAGGGTTGAAAACAATTTTCACAAACGAGCAGCCAAAAACAACGAGGCGCAACAGTGTAGAATAGATAACAAATAGCCAGTACATGCCACTAGTTAAAATTAAATAGTGTTTCCTAATATAAAATGCACATACCTACATGGAGGGCTAGATTGCCATTGAGTATTATGTTGGACAATAAAGGCCTTTGAGTCAAAAAGGTTAAGAAACACTAAGTTTGAAGCCCATTATGAAGTAGGGAAAACAGGATCTCTCTCTAAGCTGGAAAGGCTCTCCAGCAGCAGACTGCACATCTGGATGTGTCGTATTATACACAGAATCAAGTAAACCTGTGAGCATGTTCAAGTAATATGGAAATTCCTCCTCTGCTTACAGTCCCCTGACAGCAGACTGTCACCAGAACAGCAGGGGAATGCAATGATCTGAGCACGAAATGCGTGCACATACACTCGAAAGGACAAACATACACTGTAATTAATATGTGAAGCTTTCCACGTGTACACATACTTACTTGACCGGCTCACAAATGCGAAACGTGATCCCAATTCATACAATACTCCCAAAACCCTAACCATACATGCATGTGTACCAAACAAAAACACCGGCATTTTCAGTGCAGCAAACACTACTTCTTGTTTCTTTGATAATTTATTCATTGCTCAAATGGGAAAAAAAAAAAAAGAAAAAAAAAAAGACAGAAACGTAAGCTGCATTTCCAAAGGGAAAAGAATGGAGGAGGATGAGCGAGCGAGAAAGCAAGACAGGTGTTTGAAAAAACTTAAAACTGTCTTGATGAGCAACATGGAGCCAAAAAACACACACAGGAACATGCAGCGGCACCACATGTGGATTCACACCCGGCGTATGATGTTGTGTGGGCGCTAACCCAAGAGAGATAGCAGATGCTAGCCTAGCAAGAGGAGATGACGCTGAGCATAGCAGGATGGTTGATTATTATTATTATATCTATGAAAAATTCTAGACATGACAGGGGGAAAAAAAATGATAATTTGTAGATAATTTGTGCAGTTACCTTGCCTACTGGCCTTGAAAAGCACATGGGATAAAACGCATTTGAGAGCGAGTGTGCTAGCAGGGGGCTTGGTCAGGGTTTCTGATTGCATTCAGGGAGAGTTGCTGCAAATAAAAACAATTGTGGCGCGGCTGCCTTCATTAGCACAGACAGAGAGAGCTTTTCATACTAATTCCACTTAAACCCTAATGAGCATCTCACTGAGTTTTAATGAGAGACGAGCGGGCAGAAAGAGTTACTCGGGCAGTCGCTGCCCTCCAGAAATGGTCTACTGGGGTCACTGCAAAAATGTTCGCAATCTAGTGAACTCCAAGCTGATTTAGTGTATTGAAATGAAAACAGGACAAGATAACTAGCTGCTGTTATTTCCAGACCCTCCAGGATGCCAAACAAATTGGAAACTGCTGCTGGAAGAGAAATAAATAAAATCAGGGTTGTTTTCTACATGTTTATTCTTGCCTAAAACACAATAAGAGATAAGGAACTTGGATTTTCAGTTGCTAAAGTGTGCTGTAAACAGTTTATTAGCTACTGAATTATACTCACTTTCCAAAGCCACGTTTTACTGTTATACAACTGAGAGCAGTCTTATGTAAAATTATGTAAATAATGCATTATGTAAATAAATTATAAATTTAAGTAAAACATAAATTAAATTAAGTAACACTTTATCAAAACAAAATATCAAATTAAAAAAAACATTTTGTGTCATTGTTATGCATTTCATAAAAGTAAATTAGGCATAACTGTAAGCAACTAAGTACATGTCTTTAATTAACATTAAGCAATATTTTAATATAAGTGCTGCACAGTGATTAATCATAATTAAAATATATGTGTGTGCACTAGGGTTGGGCGACGTTGACCAATTTGGCATCGTACGATGTCTAATGGGAAACATCGCGATGGACGATGATATCGTCGTCGTAGGTGGCGGTTGGGGGGGTGTTTAGTTGTAACCAAAACTCCAAGCCCCGCCCCAAGACTGACAAAAATAACAGTGTTCGCGCGAGCAGGTGAGAGGATCGAGCGCAGGAATGATCGCGCGCTTGAATGAATATATTTATTCATACACACACACACAGTATACATACATGCAGTAGGCTATAAATGTTTTAAATATTTACATGTACAGCACTTTAATATTATGAAGTGTAATTTGTAAATTCCTAAAAATTCCCAACTTCCCTCCACTTTCTTAAAATTGTGTCTTTCCTTCCAGGATTTTGTCAGACTATGATGGTAAAGGTAATTTTAGTAAAAGTTGTGCTCAGGTGAACTGTCTAAAAGGATTGAGTGTTTTCGTCTCTGTGCTTCATTCCTTCCAACACCAACTGTCAGCACATTTCATATTTTTCCAAAATATTAGCCAGCTTTCTACTTCTACTGCTCTAGAATCCATTTAAAATGCATGCCCAGTGTGTGCACATACAGAGTTTATCTGCATTCATATATTAAACACGAATGTCCACTACAAGCCAGTACATTTTGATTTGTACCTTTCCTGCAGCAATGACACGATCCTGTGAAGGCATGACCCATCTGTTTGCAGGCAGACAGACTCACATTCATTCATTCATGAGCACCATGCCATAATAACAAGCCACCATTAAACATTGATCCTATATTAGCTCTATTCCAGAGCGTGTTATAGACCATCTGCTGTAGATTGCAGTCCATACAAAGGACCATTATATCCAAAAAAGAAGAATAGTACACAGCTGATTACAGCTTCAAATGCTACTTCTCTTGCATATGCAACAACTAGATTTAAAAAATAAAAATAAAAAAAATGGATATAAGTGGTGCGCTGAACCCTGTACAATATTACAGTCTTTAGATTTGGCTCTGGTATATTGGATTTGACCCTTACTGATCGCTCAATATCTCAACAAGCCCCATTTGTAAAGATTCACTCATAACTATAGCACAGAGTGAGTTGAGTTACAGGTTAATACACTGAGTTAGCTTGTTCAAATCCCAAGTCCCAAACTGTGAACAACAGTGATGTTTGTTTTAGCAGACAACACTAATAATAGATAAAGACTTCCAGTCAGGGTTGGGGAGATGGAGTTGTGAAGCATATCTGTTATTGAGCAAAAACAAAAAGACAGTTTTCATTCGCTGAAGAACTGGAAACAACAAGCACCAAGCAGACTAAGCAAAAAAACAGTGGCATCAAATCAATAACACTAGTTATGATATCATTAATTTGTCAATTTTGATATCCAACCAAGATTTCAATGTGTTACCATTTAGCACTGGTAAGCAGTTCATGCAGTGTAAATATATATTTTAAAAAGCACTTAAGCATAAGAATAATTAAATGGTTTTAATGGATTCAGATGGATTTAATGGATTCAATTTGACATTAACTACAGTAATGCAAATTACAGGTTCAAATGGTTAAAAGTTTGGTGCCAGATTTATATAACGTTCAGAAAGAAGACTCTTACGTTCAACAAGACTGCACCTGATCAAAAATACAGTCAAATTAAAACACTGGAAATAAATATTACAATTTTTTCGAGAATGTCAATGATGTTATTTAATGATTTATTTTAAAATATTAAATGATTTTTCTCAGGAGGTGAATGTTGCAAACCCATACTGATAGCAAATTAACACAAAAAGATTAATTCTATTGAAATCATTCAATCAATCGACTGAGGCTGTTCATCTGTTGCCATCGATACAGCGGTACCAAAACTGGTATGGTACTGGTATCAATCCAATCCTACAGCAGACAGACGGAGCTTCCACTACAGCCAACTTAGTTCTACATCTCAGCCTGGCAAACACACAAACCTCTTTGAATGTTTTCATGCTGCTAAACAAACCATCACACTTAGCAAAAGATGTTCACCTTTTTCTCACGTTGTCTGAATGCTGTTGCATCTGGCAGGATCACTATATATCCTACCATTATGTCACACATGAAGTTATCATTTTAATCAGCCTACACACTGATCTGGAGTCAGTACTGGTCTCTTTCTCTGGTGTTTTATTCCCTAAATTATACACATGGCTCTGGCGAGCTCAGCATGCGACTCCTAGGCTTTGATGGCAAAGAAAATATGTATGGAGATTAACTCACAACGACAGACAAATGAAGGTTGTCAAGGGGAAAAATATGCATCAGATGCCACAAGGCAGGCAACCCCCATTCCCAGCAGAAGTGCTTTAAAAGATGCGCATGCCATCTCATTCTGCCATTCAAAGATGACCAAATTAAGGATTGATAGATAGCTAGCTGTGGCATGACGTTTGCACTCAACAAAGGAAAAGAAAAAAAGTTGTGGCAGGCAGACTTGTCTTACTCTTAAAGCTGCAGTGTGTAATTTCTGTGCCACTAGCAGTATGAAAATTACAGATTTTTAAGAAGAACTGTGTTCAGTCAGGTTTTCAACAGACATGCAAAGTGTAAAAAAACAACATTTTAATAAAAAAAAGGCTTTTATTTAGATTTGATTTAATAAAATATGCTATATAACGTGCAATTTAGAAACACATACATTTAAAAAAGTCAAACGATTTAAGTTATGCATGTTTGTATGGGTTTTTTGCACATTATTAGCACAATGACAAAATAAATTACCGAAATTCCATGTGATTTTGGTAGTCGGGCATTAGAAAACCTTTTGTAAGGGACCGGTATTGATGCTTTGGTACCTCAGTTTAAAACCAAACTGTTCATATTGGTTTGTTACAGCAGACAGATGGGCTATCTTCCACAGCCAACTGAATGCAGTTTGTTCTACATCAGTGCACTGGTTTTGTGTGTGTGGATGAGAACACATGAGCTGTCACGTATGGCCACAGGCACCAGCCCCAAAGGCATAAAGGTGCTGAACTGCCCTGTCTGGATCTCTCTCTCCATTCCTTCATTTTTCACCCTTTTCCCTTCATCTCATCCCAGTCTCTCCGGGAATGGCACAAGTCTGTGCTAGAACAGAAGGTGCCCATGCAGTGATAACTCTGCCTCCCTTAAAGCTTAGTCGTCTTTCTGGAGTTACAAAGACCGTGAATATTCTTGACTCAGTGGAGCAGAAAACTGAGAGATTGCAGCTGGACTTCCAAAGGCCACTGCATTTTCTAATCTTCTCCACTGTGACCAACACTTCCAACTTCATATTGTACAATCACATATGGTTGAGACAGAAATGTCAAGAGCATGGGATAGTGGACTATTGGTATGTGAGCCAAAAAAACGAGTTGTGGCTTGCTCTGATAACAGGGAAGGTGTAATAGTAAAGGTAAATAACAAAATGCAACTAATCATGTGATATAACAGACAGGATAGTGTATATTTACAGCTAACCAAATTCTTCAGTATTTTAGTGTAGTTTATCAGTCACTGCAATATGGCTAATAACAATACAATATTGAACAGGTTCTTGAATATGTAGGCTATTACTACTGTTGCTGCCGCTTTATAAAATCACTGCTCACCACTTTTTCAATGGCCTCGGTTCCTGAATAGGACATTATTTATTAATTGGATTTTCTTCACTATAGAGGAAAAAAAAAGATAAACTACAGTGCACTTATTTTTAGGTACAATGAAGTAAATAATTATGAACACATTAAGATTAATTACATCAATTAGAAACAATAAACAAATGAAACTACTGATTTAAAGCTTTTTTGGTGATCTGCACACTGTGATTCTTTGATTAGTGGAGTTTTTCATCAGGAAAACCACTTCTTGCATGATTCTTTGACAAATAAGTTAAAATAATGCATGCTGATTGCTTAAAAAAAAAAGCATGAGTTAACAACCTTGTCAGCTCACAATAGGTTTAAAGGTTTTCAAATTCCTTCATAGAGAAAATGAAAGGGACACGTACAGAACCCTGCTGCACGCCATAATAAAACCATCTCAAAAATGTTGAACTTTTGAAATCTTCTAAAGCACCTCTCATACAGTCATTTAGTCTTTTCATTTTGAGCATCCTACCTTGAGCGTTGTACTTTTAAGATGGCATGTCGCAAATAAAAACAGGCTAAAATCATTCAACCAGGCATTTTTTACTATTTTAATATGCTAGTGCCAGTGTATGTAAAATCTTGAAGCAAGTCTAGTTGAGAACCACTTGTGCTGGACAGCGGAGCATGAAGAATAAGAAGGTATGCAGAGAATAACAGAAAATGTGAGACACCACTGAAAAAAACAGCAGCACTCTGCCCTCTCCGTGACTCTTTCTCTACTCTCACTCAAGGCCACCCATCCTCGTCCTCTCGCCTGTCAATCAAATACCTCCATTGTGCTCTCTGACAGCGAGATGACAATAATACACATTCCCAAATGCCTCACACACTCTCTTTTCTCTCACATACGACACACTGCAATTCTGAATGCCTTTTTTTCACGTTTGTTTTCTGCGTTACGATCCCAGATGACCTCAAACTGTGCTTCAGGAGAGGGGAAGGTGTGTGTGACTGCGTGTGGTTATGAAGTGTAGCCTGAAGGAAAGCAAGGTGCCTGAAGTGAGCAGATCGTTACACAAGTACAAATGTAAGATGCCTGTTCAGGGCTTTTTTTCTTGTGCTGCAGAGTTGTGAATGTGCAATGTCGACTAGACGCAAAATTTAAATTATCGCTGCTGTGGCTATTTCAGCTATTTCAAGTGTTTGCTTGTTTGCTCAACATCTCTGCAGTACAGAGGGATGAAGTCAAGCTTGCAATATCTGTTACCCTACGTGCCCACTGGCGTGGAAGAAATACCGCTCGATACCGCTCAAAGCACCAGAGATCAGGTGCTCTGGGGCTTTGTAGGTAAAATGAAAAGCAGTGTGGCAGTTTCTGTGCGGACTATGATCGCATTAAATACATGCTCAATAAAGGCGTTGTATATGCACTAGATTACAGTTGAAATAATGCAAACTTTATTTCTTTATAGAGTTAATGGAATAAACATTTTGATTGTTTTTTTAAAATAGCTGTGGTGTTCAGTATGAAATCAAATCACAAGAAAGAAAGATGTTGCTTTTAAATGTGAGAGTGAAGATAATAAACATTATTTTAAATAAATGCAGTTTACATAAAAAATAAAAAAGCGCAACCGTTTTCACAAAAATATTAGTATTAACTATTATACATTAATAAAAAAGGCAATATGGCATATATTAATATAGTAACATTTTTCAACACTAGTGATTCCTGAGCAGCTTTGATATCAAAGCAATAATTTACATTGCAAAATATATTTTAAATAGCTTGATTTTTCATAATATACTGTATTTTGATCAAATAGTGTAAGTAATCAAAGGAGTCGTCTTTTAAAAATATACTGCCCTGGTCCAATCTTAAAGGTATATGCAGATGTATGCATGATTAATGTCATCATATTTGACAGCAGAATGATAGGATCCAGATAATAATCTGAAACCTACAGTACCAGTGTACACATTCATACACATTCTAGCCACAATGAAAAAAAATAATTAATCTGAATTATATAACAGAAATGATATCAACGTGTCAACATGATTTCAGCACAAAATCCACCAGAAATGTACCTGTATCATCCTTATTTGCATAAAGCTGTTCAACTGTCTGACATTTGGACCACCGTCAACTCACAATCTCCCGTGAGGTTTTGAACTAAAACGAACTTAGAGATTCTAATTTCCTGCAAAGATATGTATGAATATGCAAGACATATTAAACTCCCCTGCTCAGGGTGTTTGATTTCACAGGAGAGAGGACTGTGATCTTCCTTATGGTCACTGAACAATGTCTGTCTTATGTGATTCTTAAAATCTCAGATTTGTTAAAGAAAAAAAAAAAAACCTCAAAATAAAAAAAAATTCAGCAAAAATATTTCTAAAGAATTTCCCTTATGGTCCAGCAACAAGCACCTGAAGTTCTCCAAACAAAATGTCTTCAATTGATTCATAAACACAGCACTTATTAAAAAGGGTCATGTCTCCAGTCTATTTAGTTAGTAATCGGGTCAATTACCTTCTCAAAAACTGCTGGCTTGCTCCCTTTATCTGTGTCTTTTTCCCTCTTCTTCTCCTCCTTTTTCTTCTCTCGCTCCTTCTGTGTCAGAATAAGGAAAAGAAATTATGAAAAAAAAAAGAGTTTGCACACACACAAGAAATTGAAGAAGGAAAAAAAAATGCTGAGTCAGCTAAAAGTCTGAGGTGTCTTTAGGGCCCAGGTCTTGCAGTTTTGCCTTGAGGCCTGTACTTTGACAGCTTAAATATGGCTACCACAGCTTAAAACAAACACACACACACTCTCATTGGTATCTCCAAAGAAGGGCACACGGAGGAAAAATTTGTACATGAAGATTTTAACAGTCAATTTCACCACATAATATGCACGGTTTTTAATTAAATTATTGTAGTAGAAATGACTGTGGTAACATTCTTTTAAAAACTGTAAAATTAAATGGAAATAGTTAATCTTGCTATGGATTATTTCAAAATTAGCATTTTATCTACCATATATTTATTGAATATTTTTTATGAAAATATTCTGCTTTCCTCAAAGATAATGTTTCATATTTCAGCTTCTCACTGACATCATTTTGTCCTTGGAACCCAACTTATAACGCTGTAATACTTATTTTTTTCTTATCTCCTTTAAACCAGATAAGTCTTAAAACTTCTGCCGTTTAATTCTTTAAGCAGTGTGATGTCACATTGCAGTTTTCACCCTTAGCGGTAGGGATGAGCAACAGCAATTGACTACTCAGCTGTGACAACGAAGAACGATCATAAAAGCAATGATGGTGGAAAAAAATAACTGATTGGTAAAAGCAGCACTTTGGGCGGCACCCTGAGCTGTGATATCTAAATATAAATGCAAGACGATGGAGGACCATGGCTGGGTTAGCTACATACATGTTAATCAAACATCACAATTGCATTTTGTACTTCATATGGTTTTGAAAATGCGCAGGCAATATCAGGAATCACTTGACTATGTAGATGAAAATATAGCACAAATCTGCCATAAACACAGAATTATGAGAACTTTATAGAATGTGAAATCTATGGTAAATTCCCTGCCTGTGTTTCAGCGCACTGTTATGAATGCTTATCATGGCAGGACTTCCTCTCTCGCTATATCACATTACTGGCCTGGAGACAGTACAGAAATATGCAGCTCATTTGCATTCCAATTGATACACATCAAAACAGCTCTTTTGAAGACACACATCCAATTATATTTTTACAGATGTTATATTAAATAAACTTCACACACACATTCTGGGGACACCCAAGACCAATATTACATGTTGTAAAAAGGAGCACGATGATAGGTGCCCTTTAACAAACTGTACCATTTAAAACTCCCATCACCATGGCAAAGCCAAACAAATGCATAGCAAAGGTCTGGCCTTAATATCGAGCAATAAGTTCTCCTTTTCTTTCAGCACGAATCAATTGCTACTGCAAAAAAAAAAAAAAAAAACGGTTTAGGTGTGGGAGTGAGGGATCAGAGTGTGTTTTCTGCAGTGGTGGTGGGGTGTCTGACTGGCACTATGATTACCAGCAGATGGAACAAATGGAGAGCAAGCCTGGAGGAGAGGTGTGGATTGGCCGTTTGGAGCTCTTTATGGGAACATTGATTATTCTATTTCCACTCTGCATGCTGACAGAGCTGTGCTATCGATTCCTTTCCACAGCAGAGCACAGACGCAACGGACTCCACACAAGCACTCAAACACAACCACAACACTTTTCAACAACGAATGTGAACCCGTCAGTGTGACTTCTATAGGTCCCCTCTCCTTGCCCTTTGTCTGGTTTAAATTAACGTTCTTACAGGTGGTTTAATCATCTGTTGCCAAAACTATTAATTGCAATTACATCCATTTTACACACTTCATTTTACAAATAGGCTATGCAGGAAGTATATTTGACTTTATTTTAAATGTTATAATATTATACATATATAATAATTATAGAATTTATAGTACTACAACTAATATTTGTTGTTTGCCCCTACCAGACTTAGCCCTAACACGCCAGTTGTCCAGCTTTACCAGCTAGAATGTGCTTGTCTAGCACTAACCAGCATGAACCCAACTTCAGCCACATGGACATTTGTGCTTTTGCAGGAATTGCATAACACATTATATCATAGAACATTGATTCGTTGACTGATAAAAAGCACACAAAAGCCTGTCCCAACTTGCTACTTTGTTAGTGATTTGAAAGTATAACCTGTTAAGTAGAATTTTTAAAAAACGGTTTGTTTTTTCTTGATTAAAATTAAATGGCAGCTAAAAGGGACTCAAGGCTAATTCTGATTGCATTTAGTTTTAAAAATGTGTTATTTCAGATTATATTTTTATGGATGCAAATGTAGAAGCAATATAGTATGCAATTTGGACAAGTTTTACATATTTTTCCACATAAAATCATTTGAAATTGAATTATTCTAAACTAGCATACTATTTAGCATGGAAAGTATGCAAATTGGGATGCAGCCTAGAAAATGCACAGCACAAACATCAGTGAACCACACAGCACAGAAGCACAACGCTACAGTACCTCCAGTTTGCTTTTATCAGCTGCTTGCGAAGAAGGAGATGATACTGAGGGCAAAGCAGCATCAGAGGACTTCTGCAGGGGCAGAGGAGAGAGGGTGAAAGAGAGAAATTGAAATAGAATGAGAGAGAGAGATAAAGAGGGGGTGGTGAGGAAAAAGAGCGGAAGAAGAGAAATCAGAATTAATAGGCTGCAGCGATCACTATACAGTGAATAATTATTCAGCCTGTGGGAAACTGGGAAAAGCAACATTTATATACTGATACATTGACACACATCTCAAACACTGCAAAAAAATATTTTAGAGAGCAGTGTTTCTGTAGTTTTTTTTTGTAAAAAAATATTTCAATTACACTATTATAGCACTTGTGAAGCAAGATTGCTTAATATATTATCCCTTTAGAGAATATATCTCGAAAATTAAGTTAGGATATTATTTGTTAGCCCATTGAAATTATTTTTTACTGTGCAAACCTCAGTAAAATTATGCATACAAAGCAAAACATTTTCTTGCCAAAAATAGTAAGAATGTATATATATACTCAACAAAAATATAAACGCAACACCTTTGTTTCTACTCCGATTTTTCATGAGATGGACTTAAAGATCTAAAATTCATTCCAGATACATAATATTACCATTTCTCTCAAACATTGTTCACAAATCAGTCTAAATGTGTGATAGTGAGCACTTCTCTCTCTCTCTCTCTCTATATATATATATATATATATATATATATAATTATTTTAAATAGCTCCTTTGCAAAGTGAATATATCCTGTTCAAAGGGATTCATGGATATTTTAGCAGTAAAACAAGACAATAATTGGTTGCAAAAATATACACATCAGGAAGAGCAACCATGTATCCTGGTTTCGTTGCAATATCAGCAGTCACAAGTATCAAGGACACATTTGGTGATTAAAAATAGCCCAGATTTCTCCAGATGTTCCAGAAGATGTAAGGAGTGAGACCATCTGCTGAATCTGTAGTCAAGAGTTTGTCAATCTGCATGGCCAAGACTGTCTCAAATCAGTAGAATTAAGTGCAGATACCGCAAATAACTGCATCAATCAGACAGCGATGTTTGAAAAGCTTGTTCACATATGTTTATATATATGCGCCTATAAAAGCTTGGCCAAGTTCAATAGAATGGATTTCTATTTTCAATTTCATTAAGAATTGTAATTGTAGAGTAGAAGGACATCATTTCTGATATGACAAAACACCTAAAGTGGTTCAATTACAGCTTGCATAAAGGACTGCACAACTGTGATGGAAAAAAAAAAAATCCTTTTTATTTTAAAAAGCTATTGTGATCTGAACAGAGATATGAAACCCATTCAAAATCCCATATTGCTGCAGTCTGGTTATCAAAGCAAAAAGAACAAAAAGGCATAGCAGCTGATGTTCAACAAGGTGTGTGAGAACTGCAAGCTAAGTGATGCCTTTTGACTCGTAATTAAGTCATGTTTTGAGTCCACTTTAGTGTTATATCGATTGCAACAGCCGCTTCGGTGTGCAATACCTAAGATGGAAAGCTGAAGACAAATGCTGGAAATATGGTTCCTGTCTAATTATGCACAAACTTCCTATGATTAATGTTGTGTGAAATACCAAAACACTTTAACTCCATGTGTGCTCTCAGCATGAATATTATTTCCTGCAATGTATATGTATAAACATAGGCACCTGTCAAATCTGTTTGAACCGCCATGCATTGGATGATACAGATTAAGTTACAACCTCAACACTTTCTTTTTGTTGTCTTCTTCCTTTTCACTTTCCTCTCACTGTGCCCCTTTCATTAGCTGGGGCAGTTTTGTTTAAGCAGATTATATTGGCTCTGGGGCAGATAAATGGCTCTGGCCCTTCACAGAGTCCCACAAAGCCTCTTTCTCTTGGGGCAGGAAAGAGAAGAAAGGAGGGCATAGATGGTTAAGGGCCAAGGTTTTTGCTCCATTTCTGCATTATCACCTAAGTGACAGCACATTCCCTACCAGACAGAGAGAAAGAAAGAAGGTGACGAGGAAGATATGGGGTAATAAGCAAGCGTGGGTGAGCAAGCAAAATAAATATACAAGTTAAGCTCGACTGGCAGCATTTGTGGCACAATGTTGATTACAAAAATGAATTTTGACTTGACCTCATCCTTGACACTTCTATGTTGGGAATTGGGTTTATGATAGTTTAAATTAGTTTAAAACATTAATAGAAAAAGTTATGGTTATAACTTTTATAAAAGTTATTTGTTATATTAAGAAATTTAAGGTTTTATTTCCTTTCTGTCTGCTTTTAAAAATATAGCAGAAATAAAGCACATATCAGTTGGAATGCATTTATTCTAATTATTCTAAATGCTATTGTAAGTTTTTCAAGAATAGTAAGCAATATGATGTCATGGCCTATGAAACATTATATAAAATTTCCAGACATGACAAACCCTAGAAAGCTCCCTGAAGAGCCTTGCAGATAAAATAATACATGTTAAAAAAAAAAAACAATGCCCGTGTTTTAATACAATAAGCTTCACATTTCTGCCATAACACAAAAAATGGCTTATAGTGACCTCCATTGTAGCTGCCTCACAGTAACCTCCTTTTTATTTTTCCTGATATTCAACATAAGCCACGAATGCTGTCGGTTGAGCTTAACTTGTATTAAACCCAGAATATTCCTCTGAAGCAGGTGATGGTGGCGAGGGAGTTTTCAGGTAAAGAAAGGGACAAGAAGACAGATGACAGATGACAGATGTCCCAGTATGGAAGTAGTGCTGTCAGCAGCATGCATCCACAGGGCCAAGCTGAACAAGTAGGTCCATTACAGCCAGAGTTAGCACAGAACTGTCCGGACCGGTTCATTACCTGCTGATGGATCCCCCTCATAATCTGCTTTTATTGGGTTAGCATCAGCACTATGCTCCACAGCAGCATGGGCCCATATTCATTAGAGAGCCATTAAATAATACCATGCAATACTCCCCCCAATCCCTTTAATACCACCGAGCCCGTCTGGGGAAATAAGTCCAGGATGGGAAACAGGAGGAGATGAAGAGAGGCGGTCAATAAAAGAGACAGCTATCAGCCTGGAGTGTGAAGGGAGAACCGATCTCCATCTTAATGCAACCGAAGGCGTGAAGACTCCAATCCCCTCAAAGAAGTAACAGCATCAGTGTGAGGTCCAAAGGTCTCCGGCTTTCTAGCTGAGAAGTAATAGAAGGAACGGACAGCTAAAATGCCCCATAATGCAGTGCAAACAGCCAAGCGGGCCAGGTCACTTGGGGCTGAATGAGGCTTAGATGACTGCAGTGTGAAAAGAGACGGTGAGAAGTATGAGAATTGGCCAATCACCGGCTGTGGAAGGCTGAAGCTATAATTAGTTACGCTCCGATATCTCATTCACACATTCACACTCATAGACAGTTCTGTGGCAAAAATCAAGTTACATTTACCATAGCAGAGCTAAGCCTGTGATGTTCATATTCCCTTCGTCTTTTATATATTCCGTTCTTGATATTAAAAATGGTCCGCTGAGATCCTTCATTTTGCACATTTTCCGAAGCACTTTGATCAAAATAATGAAAAAGCATGCAAAAAAAAAAAAAAAAAAGAAAATATTGGAAATGGGAAAAAGCATGTTTTGAAAACATCAAAACAAAACAAGGAAGTGCAGGACGCTTAATATCCTGGGACATTTATTTTCTGAGGTTCCGCTTCGCTGTTGGCTTCACACACACAATCATTTAAATGGTGCGAATCAGCAGGGAGGGAACATGACTTGAGCTCGCTGCCTGGCGATAAGGCTTTCAATAAGACACATTTATTCCCCATCTACTGCCACAGAAGAACACACAGAACTTTCATTACTAACACAAGACAGGAAGACAAGGAGCAGGAAAGTGAGGGAGGGCCCGTTAGACTCTCTTGTGCTTGTTTTAGTAATTGAAGCAAGGAAAGGCCGCAATATTGCATTTCTCTCTATCTGGGCTGGAAACAGGCAGCTACTGATTTCTCTTCTCTTCTCTCTTTTTTTTCCAGCTGTCCATCAGATACCGCCAATATATGCTTAGAGTTAACGTCACATAATTTGAGTTAAAATCCATCACTGTGGCACACTGTGTCACCAGAAATGATCAAACGCAGTACCAAAGCTGCAAGAAAAAGTTTGAGGTCAGTAAAATGTTTAAAGATGCATTAGATCAACAGTGATCGCAAAGTTACAAAAGATATCTACTTCGATCTCTGAAGGATCGCGTGACACTTAAGCTTTGTCATCACAGGAATAAATACATTTTTACATTTTACAGACCCCTGAACAGTTATGTACGTAATAATCTCATCAAACATATCTGCTGACAATAAAGGCTTAATGTAAATGACTTGGGGAAAAAAAAACAGCATGACAACTGTTAATCTCTAATATTGTATTTCACAGAAAATACAAATGCATTCAGCTTGGTGAGTAATGGTAGAATTTAAAGCATTGGTGTTACTTAACTGTTTACCTTCGAGTCAGCAGAATAAATATTGAAACAAGAATAATACGCACAACTCAAAAAGACTTAAGTTGCACCCTCTTGTCAAAGCAGGAACATGTACTTTTAAACCAGGATGCTGATGATGAAAATTTACAGTGCACTGTTAATGCACATTGTTTTTCACTATAGGACTGTGATACCTATATTCCTTTGGGACAACCATGTCTTTTTTTTTTTTTTTAACCAGGAAATTCCACCTTAACAAGGGCAAATACAGATGCTAGGAACAGGAGGTAATTAAATCAACTTGACAGCTATAATCTGCAAACACCAGAGGAGAACTACAATTCATTTATATATTTAGTGTAAAACAGTAGCTATCATAAGGTGGGTCAGGTCCCAAAAATGCGTCACAGGTAAGTAATGAAAAGGTCACAAAAGAAGTGTGTGTGTGTGTGTGTGTGTGTGTGAAAGTCTATTTTTTTAGACAGTAAAGTTGATCCAAGATCAACAAAAAAATGTTGATCCAGGAAAATGTTTTTTCAAACTTTTCATATTTTCATTTCATTTTTAGAATATTACGTTTTTACCTAAGATTTATTTTTGATTTTATCTCAGCTTAATTTCAATTACAATTTTATTAGCTGTAGTCAACAATAACACACAGAGAATCCAGTTGAGAATCACTGTTTTAAAACATCAATACATTTTAAACACACACAGAGCCAAAATGAAGTCGCTGTCAATCATTAAATTGCTTCTGTATTCATCACAAGTAACAGTCCCTCACTTCATACTGTTTTCACTAAACTTCTCATTCCTTTCTTTTTTTCATACACTATCTCGTGCTCTCTTTCATCCAGACCCCTTCAAAGTAAAATGCCTTAAACTGATAACAAATTGTTTTTAATAATTTATTTGCATATAAAAGACGTTGACAGAGTTGGTGGATAAAGACGACCTGGAATCATATGACCTCAACGCATTTTAATTAAATGAACTTTTTTTGTTTTGTTTTCTTCTTTTTTAAACCTTTGTTTGACACAGGCCAGTATATTTGTGACTCCTCAGTCAACCTCTGACCACCACTGCTGAAATCTGATTGGCCGCCTGTTTCTGCAGGCAGAGGCTTTAATTGGCCGGCTCAGGCAGGTCTGTCAGAGAAAGGTAGAAATCTGCTTGGGTAGGCTTAAGTAGAGAGAGAAATGTAATTGGACAGGGCAGTCTTGCAGAGTTTGATCGAAAACCCTTCACAGTGTAACCATGTTTCAGTCTCTCCTGATCCAAAGCAATCAGAAAAGGCCAAAAGGAGGCTGTTTGTTTAGATTGCTTAAGCTCCTCAAGCATTATCATGAGGCTAAGACCTGCACGGCGTTCCAAGGATGGTCAATTACTATTCCTTGTGGCATTTGGTCAACACAAACATTAAAGAACATAGAGGAAGTCACAGAAAGTCATTTAACACAAGTAAGAGTGCTTTAATTGGCTGTCCTGTCAATCAATTTCCAACACGTAAAGCACAGCTGCAACCCGCCAGGCTGTGTAATGTAAATTTAAGGCATCGATGATCAGAACAACTGGCCACCAAATCAAGCCTTGCACACATAAGATAGACGGTAACCACTAGAGCTGGGTGTTTTCAGCTGGCTCACGGTACAACGTTATGATTCAATAAGCTGCAATGCATCACAAAACTGCAGCTTTGCTAAATTAATGATCTGCAACCAAATCAGGAACCAGTTTCAATCTTATTCGCACAGATCGCTTCACTTCAGTCCAGTACCATACCTTTCAGAAAGTTTCCTTATTTAGATTACGTGCTTCTTCGTTTATTACATTGTAGGAAGTGATGTGAATTCACAGATGAATAACTAATAAAACTACGAGCTATGCAATATCCCGTTCAAAATCGGAAATGAATCTTTTTCAATTCTGAAGACGATATTGCGTAGCTCGCCAGTGATCTACGGCTCTGTGTATCATGGCTCTGAGATTTACCGCTAATCAATGAACCTGCTTTACTGACGAAACGCGCATGAATAAACTGACGATTAAAATGCCCAGCCCTAAATAAAACAGATAAATAAGATAAAAAATTTAAACGAAAGATAGACACACAGACATACATTGATACTCACAATTGCTCCATTGACAGCGTTTTTATCATAGTACTTCTTTCTCTCATACTTGTCCCTGATGAAGAACTCCACAGCTCTGAAACATTGCTTAGGAAAATGTAAAACAATGATGGCTTACAACTAATATAAAACGTATTAAAGATCACAGCATTATAACAATTATGGCACACATTCACTTTTTAACCTAGGAGTTTGCAAGAGTCAGACGTCTGATGATGACTGCTAACAAGATTTTTAAAACCCATGATATGGCTTCAGTTTTGCTGAGGTATCCCTCACAAATTGGACAAACTGAAAAGCCACAAAATGGTGTTCTTTTTTTTCTTTAAATTTCAGTCTTACTGTTTTAAAGTTGATTCAAGGCCCATCACTGTAAAAAAATAAATAAATAAAAATACAGTGAATAACTGTCAGCTGCGGTTGCTGGAATTCTGTCATAAAAAATATGGTTACATGTTTTAAGTTTTATGGTTTTAAATTAAATTTACAGTTAAATACCGTACTTTCATTAACTGATATAATGTTAACATACCAACCTATTAAAGCACTGAAATGTGTTTTGTACCTTAGAAATACTCTGATAAGCACCAAATGCACGTGGTGATGAGAAAGTCACATGGTGAACCAAAGCCCATCACAAGCAGCTTTTCAATAGCAACACATATAGAAGGTGCTCAGAGTCATTAAAACGAAATTCATTAAACTGAAATTGCAAGCAACATTAATTTAGCAACCTTAGATGTAACATATAACCCTAATAAACATAATTTAAAAAAAACACCAAGAAGAAACCATGATTTTAAAAAGAAAAAAAAACCCCACCAAATTCAAACAAACTTTGAAATGCAATGCAGTTGCCGTTAACCATTTAACAGGTTTTTACTATAGCTTTAAAAAAACAAACATCTGTGCAAACATTTTTTACAGTGCAATTTGAAGGCTTGTTTTTTATTTTTGTTTCTTTTGGATGAAAAATCTCATTTTGGCTTGAAAGATTTAAGGGGCATCTTGCTCAGCTACAATGGAACTCCTGCATTAAAGACGTCTCTCCTCACCATTAAAGACACCAGAGCACCAACACCACACCTGTACCACAAACTGAATATGACTTCGTTTTCTGCATCTTTGAAAGAAATCATAATCCCAAATCCTTCCAAGCCTGATTTTTCTCTTCTTTTCACAAGCAAACACACATGCACCGAGTGGGGCCAAAGACAAATCAAAACACGCTTTCTCTGAATCTCAGTCCTTGTTAACAATGCGAATTTATACAGCGACAGTAAAATGCTAAGAGGACTGGTTCACGCAGCTTTATTGGATTTACACTCTCATGAATCCCTGATCACAATACAATAATGCATCTGATGAAATATGGATCAGGGTGAAGAAGCAGGTGGCAGGAAGAGAAAGAATGTGAGAAAGAGAAAGAGAAAAGACAGGGGTGAGCGACAAAACCCCTGTAGCATCCTCAGAACAAAAGATCAGCGGTTCTCAAAACGGTGGTCTGGGAAGAATTTCAAGTGGGGAATGGGAGACCAATTTTAAACAATACAACTAAATAAAATATACTAGCTTTCAGAAGTTGGTATGAATTTTGTAACATTTCAGAAAGAAGCATGGCACCTAAGCTGCAACTATTTAATAAAACCAGCAAAAAGGCAACAGAGTAAAATGTCAATATAACATTTTAGAACAGTTTATTCCTGTGATGCAGCAAAGATGAAATGTCCGGTCTTCTGTGACACATAATCCTTCAGAAATTATTCCAATATGCAGATTTGCTGTTCAAGAAATATTTATTATGATCAATGTTGAAAACAGTTAACATTTTTGTGGAAACAGTGATGCATCTTGATTTGGTCACTTGATTTATTTATTTATTTTTTTTAGATTTTATGAAGTTCTGTTTTTACTGGTACTTCTGAGTATATATAGCGTATGTATATATGTGTGTGTGTATGTATATGTGCGCGTGATTTGTGTCTGTGTGTGCACTCTGTGTGTGTTGCTTTTATCAGCAGTTAGCTGGCTGTTCTTCAGTTGCTAGACAGTTACACCACAAAACCCTCCTGGAAAAGTTTCAAGCGTCTTTACATTAACACCTTTACTTTCAAAAACGTGCGGCGAGACACTTGAGAAAGTTCTGTTCTGCTGGGCTCTGTCTACAGTTTCAGAATGCAAAAACATATGTAAATCAGGCCGATCCTGTTCCTGGAGATATACCTTCTTGCAAAGTTCAGCTCAAACCCTAATCAAACACACCTGAACCAGCTAATTAAAAATCCTCAGGAACACTTAATTATGCAGGGCTTCTTTACGACGATCAGTCGAGTACAGCTTCAGGCGCCCAGACAAGTGTATTTTGAAAATGTGGAGTTTTGCACATTCCTAAACCTAAAATGGTACAGATGCTTTGTTGCATCACACAGAGTTACGACGTGATGCAAAAGTTACAGAGAGAAGCCGGTAAGAAAGGTGATGCACAAAAAAATAGCGCTGGCATAAATAGGATTTATGAAAGATTTAGAGTTATGAAGTAAGGAAAAAAAAATTGTGAGGGGGAAAAAACGCAAGAGACCACAAGCACACCTAGTGAAAGTACATCGGCCAATAAGCAACAGAAGAGAGAGAACTTTAAATTTCCTCTCTCTGCCGATCTGACATTTATATTAACACGGCCAACTTTTCCATTAGAGAGATCACGAGGGGGAAACGGTGATAAGTGAGAGAGGGTGAGAGAGAGTGAAAGACCCCCACACTGGTGCACAAAAGATCCACATTTCCATCTGAAGAAACCACACCTGTGATAAAGCAAATTCCATCAAAGCCGGTTTGTGGAGGAAGCTCACCTCTGCTGTCTGGATTAATCCATTTTGACGGTTAAGAATATTGTACCTCATCGGTCAGCATACAAATGAAGCCATTTCCATAGCCACACCAAACGCAGGAGCGCTGATAACAGGCTGCGGATGCCAGGCAAATTCAATTAGGGTTTCTGAAGGCGCCAATGAGAAGAATATGGAATTATCCCGGCCGCCACACACACCCAATTAGACTGATGGTGTGAAATAGGATGGAGGAGGATACCCTAGGCAAGAGGGATGAGAGACATGAGGAGACTTCCTGTTAGGCCTCAGCGATGAGGTTGTTCCTACTCAGCTCTGCTGTGAGTGAAGCCGCTGAAAACAGCAGCTGTTTTCTCTAAATCTCTGCAGCCAGGGGTGTGAAGACACATTCATTTTTTGCCTGCCACATTCACCAACATTACACCAGGAATTCCCAACAGAATTTGATTGATTGACTGATAGATTGATAGATACATAGATAGATAGATAGGGGTGGGCGATATATTTTGATATTAACGATTAACCGGTAGAAATTTGTCAAGATTTTGGTCTATAGTCTTAACCACAGTTGAGATCACGTGACGTTGCACGTAACGTAACCACGCAATTAACATTAACCTGAAGCAGTGTTGCCAACTCATCAACTTTATCGCTAGATTTAGAGACTTTTCAGACCCCCTTGGTGACTTTTTTCCAAAACAGCGACAAGTGACGAATCTAGCGACTACTTATACAGCTTCAGCGAGTCTCTGGTACTGCCACGCACGAGCGAGCCCTTGTTTTCCCAGCCCACGCATACGTCTTGCTGCAGCGGTGTGTTCGCTTACATGTGACGAAACCAACAACGAGGAGATTGTAAAGAAAAAAGGTGCATCGTCTGTGGTGTGGAATTGGTTTGGGTACAGGAAAAGTGTTTTTTTTTAAAGTATTAGATACTCTTTTTACTTTTCTGTTGTGCACAATAAAAGTTGCTAGTGCCGGCTACAGAATCTGATGTTTTTGAATTTGGCAGTAGCAAGAAAAGAGTAGGATGCAGAAGTACAAACTTTGCATAAACTCACAAACACACAGTTCTTTCTATATAACAAATCTACAATTTGTCTTTTCTAGTGCCAAGAAAAGGATTATTCACTTTAATCATGTCAATACTCTGCAGATGACTAAGAATGCATCTGTACCACACACTAAGCTCAGCCTCTAAGTACAAAGCTAATGAAATTTACCAAATAAATGCAGAGGCCATCAATTACAAACAAAAACGCAGGTAGATTCAAGGATACTGGTCAGTTTGCGGCCGTCTGAAGTTTTCTGGGAGATGAGCTTCATACAGCTGTCTTGCCTTGGTGTTGCCCATGCTCTGCACGCTCTAAACAGAGAAAGATGGACAAATAAAACAGATAACAGGTGAAAAAGGAAAACAACGCAAACCATCCATTTATCTCAAGGTCTATCCAAAAGCAAAAAAGCATAATAATATATTAAAAAATATTACACAGATGTAATGAAAATTAATTGTTAACACATTCAGAGTTTTGTTAACCGGTCCGAAAATCAATTAGCATCCATTATAAAAAATACAGAAGCTGACAACATCTATAAGATCAATAAAGTAAAGTTTCCCTTCACATAATTAATATGTTTAAATGACCTGAGGTGAAAAAAAAAAAAAAAAAAGATTTTATTATGCTGATATGTATTGATCTCTTTCTCTCTTTGTCTCGGTCTCTCACAATGTCGAAAGTACAGCAATGGACCTCTGAATAAAGAGCGACCTCATTCATTCTTTGAGTTGGTCAAATTTGATTGGTTGCTGTGTGCACAATCGTCTGGGCAACAAGTGTGATGGTGCAAAATATCTGTACCGTGATTCTTACCACACATCAGGGTTCCTAACTTTCTATTAAAGCTGGTGGTAAAATGCAAGACCTTTTAACTCGAAGCAAAAAAAATAAATTAAAAAAAAAACTTGCGAGTTTATTGCCCTGATTCTTAATTAAACATGCAGTCGAGGCTATTTTGAACATGTACAAATTACAAGCATTTGCATTTTTCAGTTCCATGTCACGTATGTCTAAGCCTGTCAGAGACAAATTAATATGAGGATGATGGATCCGACTGAAGGAAGAGAAGATGCTGAAAAACAGACAAGTAATTACCCATCAAGAATTAATTATCCATCCAGACGTCAATTAATATGCAAAGGGGAGATGCAAGACTCCCTTTTAGTTGCTTAAAAACTCATAAATCGTTCAAGCCACACTGTTTTTTGTTTGTTTGTTTTTTTACACTCTAATAGAGAAATAGCTGTCCTAACAACTTCAGGAAGAGTTTTCTGTTGGTTTGGTCATTTGTAAACTCACTTGTAAAATATATAATATTTTAGTGTGTTTTAGCCATTTTATTTTATACTATTATTTTTATTATTTGAAACAGAAATTTGGGATATAAATAAATAAATAAAAATATACATATATACACATTTATTTACTTATTTATTTATAATTAACAATTACACCGTAACTTACAATGTTATAATGCCTTAACTCTCTTGTAAAGCATTTATGTTAGAATTTGTGTTTTTTATTATCCATAGTACCGATTTAAAATATTAACCTTCACATAAAAATAATTATTTATAATGATTACAAGTCTCAGTCAGAATTTCAATATGAATGCATCTGTAATGAAATATTTACATTTGTAATAAATGTACACTACCATTCAAAAATTCCTACTTTTATTCAACATGGACACGTTATATCAATTCACACATGCGTCGTGGTACTCTCGCAACAAAAATACCAAACAAAAGAAAACTAATATTTATGACGGTGCTCTCCTCCTGTGGAAGATCAATCTAACATAGAGAAACCTTAATGGGAAGTGTGCAAAGATTGTTGTTCTTTAAGACACTTAATTTAAATTTGTTGAAAAAAACAACAACAAAACAAACATTGCTAACATTGTAAGTTACTAACGTCTCTGTACGTTTAAATTGAACTGTGAACTGAATTTGATATGCAAACTGTTTATAAGTGTATCGTTAACGTTGTTTGTGATCATTAGCAAAGGTTCCTTATCTGTTAATATGATATAATTTTAGGGGGTTTGTTGTTTGTCATCGATGAATATACTTTAATAGTTTTTAAATGACATGTGAGCCGGTATGTTACTCGCTCCTCAAATTCAATTTGGATTTTGCCTTCCAGTAATTATGAAAAAACTATCATTAAAATAAAGGGATTACCGTGTAATATCCAGTGAGCCTAAAACTACAACAAACATATAAAAACACACATACTTGTATCTGCTCGGGAGTCCATTGGTCCAGGTTGACTGATTTAACTCGTGATATATGCACTCCCAGGTTCCGGTGTATTCCAGCACAGCGGATACAAATAAACACACCAAGATTCCAAGAGGCCCATCGAGGTCCTGCAGGGAAAGAAAGAGACAAGAGAGAATTTAGACCTGCGGTAAAGCACTTCCCATTATCTGAAACAGATAACTGCATCATAACAGGCAGTGAAGAAACAGCGGTTTAAAATAAATCTTCTGAGTCATGGTGCTGCCTCGAGCTCCGTCGCGTAATTCTGCCTTGCCATGGCATTGAATAAACCACATTGTGCTGTGATGCCAAAAACCAATATCTAAACGATGAAATTTTGCAGTCATGATAATAAAATTCGATCCAAGCGCCGGATGAATGCAGCAGGTAGCCCACCTGAATCAACAGTCAATAGCCGCAAGGTACCTGAATAAAATAGTAAAACTACATTGTGAGACTCCTGATCTCATCAACCACAGAAAAAAGGGAGAAGGAAAATGTGAATTGTGCTACAATACAGACATGCATGTGATTATCTTCAGCCCGGTGTGTAATATTCGGCTGTGAAAAGTGACTGTAATAGCACGGGGGCGGACGAAAGTGCTCTGACGGTAGACAATAACAAAGGCAGAGACGGAGGCTGTGTATCTTTCAGTTTTGAGCGCAAGACGTCGATAGCTTTCGGGTGAAAAGTTGCACGTGGAAGCGGACAGATTGGGGGGGTGTGGGCGCACTGGAGCGGCCCTGACAGCTCTCTGCTGGTCGGTTGGTGCTGGGGAGAGCGCTGCTCCTGATGGGCTATAAATCACCGGGTTTGCTGGGAAATGGATTTCTGTGGTTCACCCGCCCTCTTTGGCTTTATCTACACCTGTCAGCCATCTTAGGATGTGTCCAATTCGCTTCCTCCGTCTCGCGCTTTCTCGTAGCACGGAGCCGTATCCCTGGTTTCGGAGGGAGGGGGGGGTCTGTATTCTGCCTGCAGGATGCCTGGCATGGGTTTGCATGCCCATCAGGCAATAGTGGAGTAAACCACTGACCCTGGCAGTGCCACCCACACAGCTCCTGAATAGAAAAATACAAAACACACATCCACTGCAAGTGAAGCCATCAGCATAACAAACAATACCGCACTGTTTCTTCACTTTTAAGCATGTTCATAATTTATCCTGCATGATTGCTCAGGATATTAATGGCTATCTTGCATCTGTTCTGTGCTCAGATGACAAAAGAGGACGGGGCGACGCGTGAACAGGCTGATAAGATTCCCCCAACGCTCTGGAAAAACTCTGCCGAAAACTGCGGTAATGAGAAAGAGCGGGTTTCCAGTCTCTTATCTCTTACCCACACCAACTACCATCCGGCTGGCTGCACAGGCTCTGTCTGCCACCCTCCCAGATTTATTAGCCCAATAAAAGGCTGCAAGATTGTGTCTCACACCGCTGCACCAAGTGCTGCATAACTCACCCACAATTAAAGAGGGTTAATTTGTCACTGAGTGGAGCCCGGTGCAGTGAAGGGTGCGGTGCCCCTGCGGAGGTTGAAGAGCTGGAGGAACTCTCTCCACACACCTCCCTGCTGGACTAAAACGCTGCAGTGCTTATTTCAGGGTTCCCCCACCTTCTGACTAATGCATTTCCAGAATTTGCCTATGAGTCTTAAAAATACTTGACTAAAATCTCATATATAAAGAATATTTTACACTAAATAATTAAAATTATATGGACTATAGAAATGTCCATGTCTTTTAAGATTTTATTTATTTCTATGAATTTCCCAGTCCCTGTGAAAGTTTCCTTTGGGGTTCCCTGATCCTCCAGGACTGTGAAAATACCAGTTTCAAACAGAGCAAGTCAAAATATTTGAAGAGCACATATACATGCAAAATGTATTATTTATATATATTTATATATTTATTATTTATATATATTTAAAAAAAAAATTATTCAAATAC
>JAUYWG010000047.1:12984389-13003545 GCA_034779775.1 Enteromius afrohamiltoni
ATATACATATGACATACACACACACACACACACACAGAGTACACTGTGCAGTTAGCTAGCATTTCATTTGAAACGTAGCCCTAAACTCTTCCACATGCTATTTATGAGAGAAAGGCCCAGTGAGCTCTGCTAAAATTAATCACTGTCAGAGACACAAAAGGCTAAATTCTCGTCTTTATTCAGTGAAGACTGCAGCAACAGGGAGAAAACTAAGCCAAAACACACCACATAAATCTAGTCAACAGTTTAACCACGTACCTTCGCTGTAGGGCTATCTAAGCAATGTCTCTCTTGCACCACCTGAGGCTTTCTCACAAATATAGTTATATTATCAAACCACTTAAAGATAAAGACACCATCGATTTAAAGAGAGGAAGAGCATCGACTTCAGTACTGGACTATTCTTAATTTAATTTCCGAGCCACACCGAGTAACTTAAAACTTCTGTATCCGAATGAAGAGACTCTCTCGAGAACACCAGCTTAAACTGAAAGTCACAAAAACGGCGCACTTCTAGGCCATGAAAGACAGAAATGAATTGACCCTGACACATGTGGCCACCACCACACACTTTCAGGCTCAAACATCTCAGTTTCAGCAGTCACGGGCTCCACACTGATTTCCGGATATGGCCCAATTCAATCCAGGCTTTGAAGGGAATGGAATCTGTCTGAAAAGCATTATAAAGCAGCACAACAGCTGCTCTAACCCAAACCAGTCCAGTTGGTAGAGACGTCCGGGAAGCAGCAGGCTAATATTTGACCTAAATGAAGCATTGGATGAGAAGCACAGATATAACTCTCTCATACATGCAAGACCCCGAATTGGTTGTAGCTGTTATTGAATTATTCTTGAGTAGGCTTAAAACAAATGAAACGGATGTTTGAAACTAGATAAAGAAAAAGAATCTTTGCTAAATAACACATTCAGCACATTTAATAGACTACTACACAAAGAATCAGTGTCTGCGGTCAAGTTGTACACAATAGCAAACATATTACTTGTATTACTATATTATTTAGCACATATTAAAGCCTTATTCTACATCAATAGCATCTAAGAGGGAAAAGTTCTAATTAACAGTTAACAAGTGGTGCCCAAACTTTTCCTATATTTTAATCCATTCCCTGGAATTCCACAGATTTTCCTTCCATAAGCAGCTTTTAGAAAAGCTGTAAATGTGTGCACATTCCATGCCCTACATTAAACCCTGCCAAACAAGTCAGAAATGCACATCATGCTTTTGTCTGCCTGTAATTACTGAAGTCATAATTCATATGGGAATGACATCATCTCATTTTTTGTGAAGGTTAGCACGTTTAGACAGAGCCCGAGCAGGGCCGACTCGTCTGAAGCTGAGAGTTCAGCTCAAAGGAGAGGAAGCTATAGCTGCATTTTCTAGAATTCACCCACAGAGATAGCGATCGTGCACTTCATTCCTGTCACAAAGAGGAAAGACTATTGTTTCGGTTAGCAGGGGAAATCCTTCTGATGGACATTACAGGGAGGTCAAAGATTCCCAGGAATGAAGAGTTACTAAATATCAAAAAAAAAAAAAAAACATTACACTAATATTAGAGCCATGAATCAATAAAGAAATTAATGGAGATAATACTGATACATTACTCTATTGCGTTACTCTGTAAAAAAAAAAAAGTAACTAATTACGTTACTTATGCGTTATTTTTTAAATATGGGCAGAGCTTGAGTGTTATATTTAATAGATGAGGTTCTAAAAGCACACCAAAAAGTGTCACGAATGAACCTCAGGCTGAAGAAAAAGTCAATTCACATCTGTAAAGTAGAATACAGGAGAAAGTTCAATACAAAAAAAACTATGAAGCACTTTTGCTTGCAGGTTGAACTGGATCATCAGAGGTCAGCAGCAAAAGACATTGCTTAATAAAACGAGATTAGATACATTTGTTTAATATGATTATTGCACATATTCTGAGTTTATTTGAATTCATTTTGATGAATACAAAATCTGATGCACACTAATGCGCATTCACATTTAGTCTAGAACTACACTGTATTCCCACACCGCGCACAATGCCTCTGTATTACGGATTTCTCCAAACATGATGTCAGGAGACTTGTCGGTCAATAAATAAGAAAACAAAGTAACAGGCGTTACTTTTACTAGTAACTCCGTTATATTACTCTAAAATGAAAAAGTAATGTGTTATTTTACTAGTTAATTGGAAAAAGTAATATTATTACGTGACTCGTGTTGCCCCCAACGCTGTTAATGACAATCCCTGAACGCACACGCTCGATATGTCATCCGTGCGCAATTCAAGCACTCGTGCGCGATCCTCTCACCTGCTCGCGCGAACACTGTTATTTTTGTCAGTCGTGGGGCGGGGCTTGGTGTTTTAGTTACAACTAAACACCCCCCCAACCGCCACCTAAGACGACGATATCATCGTCCATCGCGATGTTTCCCATTAGACATCGTACGATGCCAAATTGGTCAACATCGCCCAACCCTAATATCAACAAATATAAGCCTATCAACTGCCCTAACAGTCCACAGCAAGAGGCTGAATGATGTTTTAGGCCGCATTCCAAGATCCTCTAGCCATTTTTGAAAGCCAGAACACATTCAGTGTGAATAACTCCTTACTCATTCTGTGTTACTGCTCTCAGATGCATGGAGATAGGTCTTCAAGGCTGATTTGCACAGATGCTTGGAAAATCCCACACTATGAAATTTATGTACGAGTCATGGTTGCACTTTTTTGCATAAATGAATCACATTGATATGATAGCCATAACGTTTGTACTTTCCTACTTTTCAAACGTACGCTCTCTGTTAATCGTAACAACTTCAGGAGGATATAATGACCAATACACACACACACACACACACACACAAAGATGGCTGAGGCGGTCTTTCAGCAATCCTTATCTCTGTGAGTGACAGTGTGAAAGAGAGCACACAGGAGGAAGTACCAGAGCACATTTCCCGTCTGTCCTTGTGGCGTGCCCCTGTGCAAGAGGAAGTAAAGGATGGAAAGCCTATCAAATAGACGCATCTCTCAACGCTCTCTAGTCGCCAGACACAATGCAAAACCAATACAGCACACACACACACACTTCCGTCAGCATTTAAATCAGGAAAGACACACAAACGCACACACAATAGTACTCTATGCTGTCTTCTGTCTTGAGGCCTGCAGTTATGATTGGATCATTACTCATTACTAGAACTGCCCAGAGGCATTCCCAGAAACTGTGCCCACAAAGTTTTGCAAAAAGCTCATGCGAGCAGACTCACTGTCTGTAGCTAAGTAGATGTAATGTGTATACATTGCTGTCTAATGCTGAATTGAATACAGCAATCTGTGGGATTTCACGTGTCTAACCACAAAATCTGACCGATAATGAATGCTGACCACCATTGAAAGTACAGCTGATCTCTAATTATGAGGTGGCTAAAATACGACTGATAGATCTGAGGACCTACTAATCACACCGCCCACTACATCAGCTTAACTACTCGTGTAAGACACAATGATTGGAGCCTGCCTTTTACCCACGATGCACAGCAGAGCCAGATTCAAGGAAGAGAGATAGACTGACTATTAAACCATTATAACTATCAAAATTACAAATAAAAATAACTAAAAACAGACTAAAATCAACAAACTAAATAAAAATTTCTCAGTTTAACCGCTCAGACTGACCTGGACATTTAGGACTGAAATCCTTTCACGATTGCATAGCATAATAAGCACAAGATTTTAAAAAATAATAATAATAATGATAATATATATGATACATATACATATTCACATACGCACAATAAGCATACATTTAAAATATTTCAAACACTGCAGCAGCATTAAAAAAAAAAAAAAGAACAAAATAATAATGCTAACCTATATGACCTTAAGAATTAACCTATACTGTCAAGCCGGGTTGCCAGGTCTGCATTCCCCCATTATTCCCTTACATATCCTTCTTATCACAACATTCAAATGTTGTCAGTTTTTTGACGCTCTTATAAATTCAATATACCAAATGAGAATAATGCTGTAAAGTTTAAACTATACAAGAATCAGTCTATTACTATAAGCTGTCAAATTTTGTATCATGCATCCCTAAAATAAATAAATAGTATTATTAGGGTTGCAGATGGGAGGAAATTCCCAAAATTTCAGATTTTTTTCAGGTTAATATTATTACTTTTATTATTAACACTTGGGCAAATGGAAAGTAAAGACTAAGTATGCAAATGTAATTACTAATCGTCATACTACCAATTTAAAAATAGAGTCAATAAACAACATAATTTCTGACAAACTGAGCAGCTAATAAGGTGTATAATGTATGACCTCACTGACAACAGCCCCCATCCCACAGCACTGAAGTAGGTGACCTGTCAAAAAAACGCCTGTTCTTATCGCCAAACAACAGGCATGTCACAGTCTGTGTGAATGACTCACAAGTGCCCTGAGCCCCACAGACGGGAATATCTAATGCTCTACAGCTGGTGCAAACTATTTCACTCAGGATAAATAAGAGAACTCAGGTTTGCAAAAAACTGGCAGTGTGTATGACACTGAGACTAACACAAAACCTGCACACACAAAGCAAATACAGCCAGGGGTGGCCTGGTTTCATTTTCCAGTGATGTTCTGCATGTCGGGGACAGCGGCATAGTGGCATCAGGCAGAGAGAGAGCAGCATGGCAGAAAGTAAATAAAAGCTTCTGGACACACTGTGCTCAGCCATTTCTGACCGATCCCTACTATTCTGTCACATCTAATCACATCCATCGGCTGGAACCAGCAGCTCCTGCGGTGCCATCTCTTTTACTATACCACTTGGCAGAGCAGAGGTTCATAGCAGTTTCTCAATGCTACAGCCAAATCAAGTCAAAGTTTCACTGATGGCACAAAATATCAGAAATAGTGAAGTGTGACAACGGTGATAGGGGAGAGTCACAAACAGACTACAGGCTTGACTTCACATTCATAAACAGTACTCGGGTCTCTACTACAAGCTGCAAACAGGACATTTCAAAACTCACATCTTAAGTATATGTGAGTGTTTCAATATTCATTTTTGAGTGAACTATCCATTTAAATTGGCCCCAGTTTCATGAAAAACCATTTGCAATCCATTTTACACTCATAATATGCCTTGTTTCTGAATAAAACTGAATATTTAACGTGGCAAAAAAATAACTTGAAAGATGATTTTACCCATTAGCAGGTAATCAGATATTTAAAGGAGGGCATTTTACAAAACTAATGTGAAACCCAAACTAGGCGATGCCAGCAAGAAGAGCATGTTATTACATTTTGATGGAAAAAAATGTAGAAACATAATTTTCCCCCTGAGTTATATATGCTGATGATAATGATTTAGTGCACAATACCCCCTAGAAATTATATTAAAGGGATAGAAACTTGTGTGCGTCATTACTCGAAAATAGCCTAGTCCTTAAAAGATGATTTTTGAGAAATATCTTAGAGTGCCAATTTGTGTGCTTATGCACCATCCGCATTATGTGAGTGTGTTCACATTTAATATTCCAAGAAGTTATATACCCAGATAATGTACTACTTAATATAAAATAATACACCAGACCTTGTGCGTAGAGAGCAGTGCATCGTTAGGAAGATACAACGTTTCACAAAAGAAACCAGTTTGGAAAAACAAGAGGTAGAGTAAAGGATGACATGGAATTTTCATTTTTGGGTGTAAAGAAAGTAAATTAGTTTTTTGATTTCAGGTTGACTTGAACGTTCTCTAAAAGCTGTCGTTCATAAGCTAATGAAGCTCGCAAAACTCCACCCATCAGCATCTGCATTATGTAAGAGAGAGAAAGAGGCCAGGCAATACGAGCAGTGAGGTGTGGCTGCACTTAAGACACCGGAGAGCTCGGAGTGGAAGAAACTGGGCGAAAGCTGAGAGGGGAGCTTGAGAAGGTACCGGCCTGAAACATCACCACAGAGCTGAGGACTGCCTTAGAATTCCCACATGCTCTCTAAGGAGAAAATGGACTTCGATGGGAAGACAGAAGAGGGATTATAACAGAATTTAAAGCAATTGCTGAGTTTGTAACCGACTACCTGTGAGCTTGCATCAGGAGCTGTTGGTAAGATTATAGCAACGTCACTGCCACGAAGGTCCAACCAGGAGGAAATGAGAACGCAGTTTGTTCTCAGTGTTCAGATCTAACACAACTACATCGAAGCGATAGCGCACAATCTTCTTACGACTTAATGTCAACATAACAACTAAATATTCAAGCTGCGATTAAGTGGAAGCGGCAAGCAACACATCTTCTGCGTCGTGGCTTACATCCGAGTGCAATAGATTAACAAAACAAAAACTAAAGGGCGACTGTTGATGCACTGGAAGATCAAGTTATAACGCTCTGCTTAAACATTCAGAGGACAAAACATTCTCGAATAACGCAACATGCGCAGATTAACTGTTCACAATGAAATCCATAACACGCATTATGAAAATGAACAGCAAATTTTCTCTTTAAAATCTGACCATTATTTTAGACCTCCTGAACATTACATTACACATTAATTCTCATGTTATTACGAAACATAACCTTCCCTCTGAGCACCAAAAACACTATACTCATACACTTAAAAGCTTTTTAAGGGAGCACCCCCAAACTAAACAGAGAGGCCACCCACTTGAGCAGCTATTATAGTTACAGTCACTCAGTTACAAGCTGAACTAAAGACATCGCTAGACACTGCTTAACGGTAGAGTGTCACTTCTAGCTGTGGACACATCACACGGTTTCGGGATGAACAGGTGAATTATAACAGGTAGATATGTGGAACAAAGGCGTCACAGTGTTCAAGCAGGTACACATATACAGGTTAATCTCTCCTGTATAACATCGTACACAATGAAACTCTAGGGTAACAGTGTCAGACCTGCTGATCAGTTCAACTCCACACTGGTTTTCCATTCATGCATTAATAATGGTCTTGGTCAAGGACACATGGCTGAATAGTGATGCGCCGGATATCAAAGCACGGCGAGCTGTCAACCTAAACAGGGTTCGTTCATTTCAAACGTGATCAAATACGTTGTCTACAAAGGTTTTGACACCCCGGTTTCCTCCCGGTGACTCAGGACCGTGATCCAAGCGAAACCAGAACATCCCTGTGTGTAACGAGACTCCTGTCGCGTAACTTACAGGTGATCAAAACATCAAACGCGAGGTTTTAAGAGCAGCGGGGGAGATTTTACATCCTCTCACCTTTGGCTTCGCAGTCGGCGCAGTATTTGTTATCATCCTCTCTCAGCATTTTGGACAGAATGGCCTGATGCTGCTCGTTCAGTTTCTGAGCCTTTTCCCTCTCCGATCGCGTCGTCATCTCGGCCCGATTTCTGTCAGCGTTTCTGAATAAAATCACCTGTCTTGCCCCCGATTCACTCTGTTCAAATGTATCGTTGTCAGTGAAAGACCATCCCCTGTGAAACGAAGCTAAGGTGGGCTCACGGCTACGGAGCGGCGGCTGGGTTGAGACAGTTCGGCGGAATATGGCCGATTGGAGGAACTGGCCGGAAGCGGAAACGGAGACGAGGAAAATACGGTGAGCCGATTAAAAAAAGAATTAAAAAAACCCGCTTCTATAAAATTTCAAAATGGGAAGTGGGAGAACATATAATCAAATTTAAGTGGTGTATTATTTTTTCTATTAATTTAAAAGTCAGACCTATGCTTTGTGAAATGCAAATAGAAAAGCGCAATGTGACTTTTGCGTCATTGCTGACGTATGTATGTGTGTGTTGTTAGGTTGGACAGCCGGTGCGACGCGAAATATGGAATTATGTTGTTTATGATCATACCTTACATTACTAAGAATCTTGTCATTGGGCACATGTCAAAATTATGACATAGTACAGCTTATTTATTGAATGTGCCTTCAGGGTTTATAGTACCCTGCAATATTTATTATATTTTTTCAGTTTTGTTGTCTTTTGTAAAGTAGTTGTAGTATAACCATTTAAAATGTTAGCTAACTACGGCTGTCAAACTAATGACGGTTTTGGGAAACACACCCCTGGGTGTCTCTCCTAGCCTGGCTGATGTGCTGTGACTTATCTGTAACAATTCATGTGCAGATATGAAAGAAGAAAACATTTGCAATAATAACTCATTTACATAATCAAAAAAGTGTATTTGTGACAAAACTTTGACAAAAAAAAATAAAATAAATATATATATATTGCAATGAATGTTTATTCTTTGAAGATATCTTTCAGGCCTGCAAACATTTGTGTTACACACTTTCCAAAGAATAAAAACATAAGACTGCCAGAAAATCGATCCCTTTAAAAAAAATCCGACAGCATCCTGTCCAATAGGATTATTTTCAATATGTCCATTAAAGCCTGAACAGAACCAGTCAAGTAGTTCAAACACTCATTCTACACAGTAGGCCCATTCAATCAAAAAAACACACATTTCTGGTCCAGAAATGATTTTTGTGTCTGTATGCAGAAGGATTAATCACATTCAAATTTTAAAATAAATACATATTGATATTTTTAACAGGACAAACTAAAAATCAATACAACGTCCCTTCCTCTCCCAGTCGCCATATCGTGTAGGTTCAGGACCTCTGGGACCACCCTTCTCCTTAGTTTCTGGATTTACATCATCTGGAAATCCTGTTAAAGGAGAAATTAAATTTTATTAAATTTTGTGTCAGTTGTATAACCTTGAAATACATTTAATTGATCATTTATTTATTTATTTATTTATTCTGAGCCATAGGTCATGAGTATATCTTTTCTATAGATACCCTCTGACCTCTCATGTAATTTATTTGACAAATAAAACAGAAATTATGAGTGTTCTTACGTTCTAAAACATCCTTCGACTCTGTTTCGTTAATGTCAAAGCGTCCTTGGGGCGTTTTCGCTTTCTTTAACGGTTCTTTATCTTTAGTCACACCACCAGATGCATATCCTGCTCTCCTAGGACATTCTGCAGAGGAGAGCAACGAGACACTAACAAATCTGTAGCAAATTGACATGTATTTCCTAAAACTCGACCACGACTCTCAGTGATAAGTATAAAGTAAGTTAAAATGCATATTAATATGACATAAGAGCAAATCAATGCATGTTGTGCAAGCATGTAAATGAACAGTCAAAACTCAATCAAGGGTACTCTCTTTGCACTCACCAGTATAAGTCGACTCTACAAACAATCTCTTCACAAAACCTCTAGCCGTAGTACAGCCAACACGTAAAAGAGACATTTTGCGTGGACGCTGTGCTGATCTTTTGTGAACTTTTCCTTTGTCGCAGCAGAAAATTACACAACTGAAGACGTTTTGACGATTGAAAATGACGATGTATGCGTCATCATTTAGCGACACAACATGCATCGGAGAGGATCGCGGTGGCGCTAAAGAAGTGCAGAACCGAATGTTGCGTCATTTAAATGCATCTACTTTGCATGCAACTTTTCAAAGCGAAGAACAGGTGATAAATAGTGTGAAAACCAATGATAAAAACACTACAGGATAATAGATTTTCTGTGAGACATAAGCGGTCAAATAATAGACTCACAGAACCCAGAAAATTACAACATGTATTATTTTATTTAAAAAAAAGACAGCCTATTTTAAATGTAAGTGGTTGCAAACAATTTAATTGAGCTATTTTAATGAAATTTAGTCAGCAAAATTTGTTTTGATGTTACCATGCAAAATGACAAGAAACAGAAAAAAAAACATGCCGGCACAAAGAACTATATGGACAAATCATGAATTATTGATGAAAGTAAATTTATTTGATGGAATGTGGCGTCATTTTTTAAAATTGCATTGAAATGCAAAAAGAAAACGGAAACTCTTCATCAAGCAATAGCCTACAATGAATATGCAATAGGCCTACTGTGTTGATAGACAAATTTTATTACATGCGCTGGCTAAAAAAAATAAATAATAATCACTATTCGAAGGTCTATTTTATTTGCATAGGCTATCATTTATATGTGTCCGAAATGATAAATTGTGTCAAATACATGTATGGCAATATACAAATATAGGCTATTTGATTTAAAACGCACGCTAATGTAGGTAATAGTAGGCGTAATATGATGCTAATAATTAATAGCAAGCTAATAATAAAACAACAATTGGAAAATGCAAAGTGACTCGAAACTTTATTTCCTAAATATATCACACTCATAGAGTTGCCTTATTTTTGTCTGGGCCAAAGATGGCAAAATATCTTCTGAAAATTGTAGGATATCCTTCGCAT
Organism: Enteromius afrohamiltoni; assembly: GCA_034779775.1. NCBI lineage: Eukaryota > Metazoa > Chordata > Actinopteri > Cypriniformes > Cyprinidae > Enteromius > Enteromius afrohamiltoni. The sequence continues at coordinate 12,994,665 of JAUYWG010000047.1, forward strand.
TAGCATAGCACTGTGGGAAATACTGAAAGTAGGTAGGGCCCATATAGCCTATATGTAACTACCGCGGAGTCACATTATTTTCAAAATGTATTTAATGTTTTTAAAACACTCTGTTTATAAGTATGTAACCCTAGACCTTCAGAAAAATACACCTTTCCGTCTTTCGTGTTATTATTTGGAGCTTATGGAGACGGCCCTATTTATGACCTAATGACTTCCATCTCTTAACATACTGGAAAGTTTTAAACGACACTTATGTAACACATTATAGGATTTCGGAAGAGATGATGCAATTTAAACCACCTTCCGATGCAGTTTTGGATGGCCTGAGCTTCTGCTTATTCTCAGGAACACCAGCACATCTGCATATAGTTATCATAAACACACTTTTGCACTCTCCAATAGAAAAAAAAAAAAACATTTATCATGCAACCCAAACTGTCATTCACTTGAGTAGAGATTCATCACAGAGAGGATATCTGGGATATGACAAAACCTGGGAGGTGTTGCTATTCAACAAAAAAGCGCTAAACAGTTCAACAGTTAATGTCTCAAACGTGACCACAGATATAATCAGAATATCAAGCTATAATAAAATATAGTTTATATAGGTCACGCCGACATCACCGAAGAAAGTCAAGGACATATAAAAAAATAATCACATAGGCCTATATTTCAAGTAAACGAATAATAAACATATCAGTGCTTCCAATTTTGATCTGACTTTTAATAAACTATTGGTTGTAAAAAGTATAGACTTGAGTGCAGGTGTTGATAGCATTAATAGATCGTCTTTGTCTTTTTAATTTCAAAGAATTGCTGGAATAATTAGAAAAAAGAATAACTGCTTCTGAGGGTACCTGACAACATTTAGCCCATAAAAAAAAGTTAACATTTACAAATAATGTAAAAACAAGAAGGCCTACATATTTGCTAATGAATAATCTTTTTGGAGCGTCGCAATAACATATTTCTGTATAACAAGTGCTGTATCAAGCCTCTGAAAAAATACCATCACAAGATTGTGATACCATCACATTTTTCCTGTAGAATACATTTTAATTCACAGGACTACTTTTGTTCCTCTTAACAAACGTGCAAAATACAACCCCTCCAAGTAAACCACGACTGTGAACAAAAAATCAAATGGTAGGCTAACACTCAATATAAAAAACTTTGTTCATAACAATAATAACCATAACAATATGTAATGATTAAAATAGTCAGTTAAAACAGTAAATTAGTTCAAATAAATGTTTGATTAGCACTAGCATATATCTAGCCTGGCCTATTTTCTTCGTCTTGGCTCCTTAATGTTTTCTTACAGGCGTTTAGCAAAAGTGCACACAACACAAGAACACTATCTGGTGCCTTTTCATTAATCATAACATCTTATTTTTTATCTTACACAGAATCGCATATTTAAATCTATTAAAAAATACTTTTTACTTTAAAATGTCATTTTAAAATTCATTTATGCCAGAGTCAGTAGCACAACGCTTCTAGTGCCTCGCTGCAGTAAGGTCAGATGGTCATTTTGACAAGGAGGTCCTCAAGCGTGAGATTTCATTTTCACTAGTTTGCGGGTTAAAGAGGTGCACTCTTCTCATGGTATGTTTGCAGTTTGTCTGTATTAATTATACGGAGGCTCGTTGTAGGCTATTTCCACGCGCAACGGAGAGGTGGCGTTAGATATTCGACGTGTCTTTAGGCTATTTAGCATAATTATGGGCACTTTTTGCTATATGTTTTAAATAGTAGGCCTGGTTATACGGGAAACAGCCCGTATTCTACACGAATATTCGTCCCTTCGTTTTGTTTACGGTTTATTTGCAGCCTAATATTTTGTGACCTGTTAATAAAAGTTATTATAAAGTGTCACCACAAAAGTTGGGAAGCTATTGGAAGCATACAAAATAAAATGAATGTTTGTGATGCAAACGAAATACGACAGTAGGCTATTTACGTTTACATTTAAAAAAACAAATCTAAATTATAAGATCAATAAAACAATGTAGGCCTATTCTGCACGACTGTAACGTGCGTATGTTTAGCTGTTTAATACAAGGTGCGTAGACTATTAGATAGGCCTAAAAATGAAGACTTGTTTACGTTAAAAACGAGAAAGTAATGTGACGCTGAGATATTCCTCTGTAGCCCACATCGCACGTCCATAAATGTTTCTCAATCAGTGATGGGAACGCTACTGATTTTCGCTGTGTTCTCAGTCCAGGGCTGGAGGTTCTGAAGTGCGAATAGAGAGCTGTTGTGTAGGCAGATTGGGTCCGGAGTGACAGGCTGGTTTATAGTCTTTTGAAAAGCTTCTTGCTGAAGTTGCATAAGGATTCGGTTCGCTTGCTGTCGCTCGGCTTCTCTCTCCTCTGCTGTCTGCCGCCTGCATGAATTTGGATCACAGCACAGAAGTCATTTACTCGGTGATTTCACTCATGATTGTCATTTTAACAAGTGCACATCCTTATACCAAAGAATACTAAATTAGGCTGCTGTTTTGGCGTAACCAGCCTACTTCATAACTTGGATTCATTAACCTTCCATTATTTTAGTTTCGATTATGGAAATCCTTTGAAAAGGCATAAGTTGAAAATGCTGATTTTATATTGGCATGCAAATTATTATTCGATTATTTCTTTTTCATAAATGGCTGTGCACAATGTTTTGTGATAATGAATTATTTTGGTAGCGCATGATCATTTTTATTGGCTGTACAGCATGTAGTTTAAAACACAACTAAGACTTCAGGGAAATATTGGTTACAGTACAACGGAACATCATTAATGTCGATTTCTAAAAACTAGATCATACTGGCCCATCAGTTTCTGCTTCAATTCAGTTTCAGGCCTAGCAGAATGTACAATAATATTATAGTTCAAAGATGCAGTGAAAAAAGTCTAGCGTTACAAACATAACCATCGCCAAGAGAAGACAACATCAGCCATTACAAAATAAATGGAATCAGTTAAAGGTGTATTGATGTATTGATTGAATTGTTATATACCGAGTTAACTGCATGAAGAGGCCTTCCAAAGCACGATATGGAATGCATTATGGAGCTGACCTAACTGACCCCTCAGAGGTCTTTAAAACAAAATACTCAACTGGGTTTAGTGGTGAGACGAAAAAGAATGCATTACGTGTGAGTGTAAAAGCATGATTAGATCACAAAAGCTCACCTCCATTTCGTTCTTCTGTTCTGGAACCATGTTTTGACCTGCGCATCAGTCATTTTAAGTGCTTTCGCTAAGGCTGCCCTCTCAGCTGACGCCAGATACTTCTGACGGTGGAAGCGTTTCTCCAGCTCGCAGATCTGGAGGCGAGTGAACGACGTCCGAGGCTTCTTCTTCTTCGGAGGCGTTCGGTTCTGGTACGGGTGACCTATACGGCGTGTTACAGTGAACGGTGAGAGGGCCACTATTGAGAGACAGAGTGAAAGCAAGCGAAAGAAATCAGCAAAACGACAGAGCCAAGCAGTGAAAAGTAAATGAGACTTCCAGAGACGAAGATGACTTTTGTCCTCTAAAAAAAAACATGCAACAATCATGAAATATACCGAGAAAAAGTTCAGCCAAGCAAGCAAAAGAATTATATATATAATTGAGAGAGGAATTTTCGTTTTACGTTGACTGTGTGAAATGTAGCTAATAAATAAATAAACACAGTGACAGATGGTTTGTTTTGATATATGGTAACGTAAATTAAATTATTTCTTTCGAGTCGAAAATATGATTTATTTAGACTGAGTCGTCCAGATTACATCAGGTTTAGTCCATTTTTAAGGGTCAAATCAATAACTCATTAAGGTTATTGCACCTTCTCACTTTTTATCGTTTCTAATTCTTTTGAATAATAATGCTAAACAGTAATTAACACGTGGAACATTTACAGACGTGAAAAAGCAATATTTAAGTTGTCATGTGAAGAATAAAAGACAATTAAATATAAAAAAGACAATAATAAACTTCATAATTATTCAAACCATTGACACCCCACAGAAAAACATTTGTATGGATATTAAGTTTTAAAATGTTTTCTTTTCTTTTTTTTGCCCTGTACAGGTTCATTGTAGTGACTGTTGTGTACAAAAACGTTCATGGTATTAAATCGCAAGACTAGTTTAAATTTGTTTCTGACAAACATTATAAAAACAACTTAAAATGTAAACATTAATTTTGAGATGTTTTAATAACGTTGTCAGAAACTAAATAAAAAGTATTTAATGGAGCGGGTTTAAAAGCGAAGTGTTTTTCGATTTTAAAATGGAATAAAATTGAAATCGTGTAATTGTTGCTTAAAAATTGCATGTAGAATCACAGTTGTGACATCCTTCCAGTATTTCTACTGCGTTGCTGTTGATCACTGAATTACGGATAAGATTACAACAAGATGCAAAGATTTTTACAGTGCAATAAGAATGTGGATTCAAATAAAACACATAAATACAACTGCAAATTTTAGAGCGATTTCTCATACCTGTAAATCTGTCTTTGGTATATCTCCTGTTACTCTCCATCCATGGAAACGTAAATCCCGTGAGATTGTTAATGGTGCCCATGCTTCCCATACTTGGCACTGTGGCAGCGCTGGTGGGAATGGACGAGTGAACGCTGCTCAGCGGCCGATGCGCTGGAACCCGGATCACTCCCGAAGAATTAAGGCAATTCCCATTAACATTCGTGCCCAAGTTCATGTTGTACGAGCCGTTGAGGGAGCCAACGCTGCACGAGTTTCCATTGTATCCAGCCGAGTTATTGACATTGTAGTTGCCAGTCATGGTATTATAGGCTGTGCTGACTATGCAGCCCAAACCGTAGTCTAGGTCCTGCATTCTGGGGTTGGAGATCATGCAGCTCCCCTGGTCTGCATTGTTAAGAATCTGATCGATCCCAAAACTGATGGTGTCTGCGTGCGTCTGGTGGAGATGCGCTCCCATATGATCCATGGTGCGGAGAGGCGCGCGCGCTCCTGCGAGTCTACAGGAACCTCCACGTCACCCCAGTTATCATACAGCAACTATAACACAGTTTAGTCCAGACTTGTCGTTATCTAATAGCATTGACTGCATGTGTGAGAAGAACTGAACTTCAGACGATTGTCTTTTTTACTGCCTCCCTTTACCCTTATAGCTATAGCCTGCCGGATGGAGCCACGGGAACATCAATCAAAATGCCAAAGAGGCTGGGTAAAATTAAGCCTCCAATTCTGGGGTGAGAAACCCAATTGGCTAAAGAAACCACGACGAGCCTGTTCAACGAAACGCACTGGAATTCCCTTCTCAGCAGGGCAACTCAAAGAGATGATTTATTAAACCAAACACCAACGATTTTTCAAAACAACACAAAAATGTCCATATCAATTACATCATTAACTGTGCAGTCTCTGTCGCTGAGTTAGGCTATTTTGTCGTTGGATATTTTTGATCTTGCGAAGATGAGGCAGTAACTTCGATTTCGAGGTCAAGCCTTTTTTACTCTTGTTAACAGTTCGATATTTCGCAAACGTGAACACAAATGAATATGAATATTTTTAAAAGCTGTCAACGATGTAACATTTCATTGTGCAATGAATTCTGAATAAACCAATCGTTTTGTATCAAAAATAGATGATTGCTGATCGCAATATGGGGAAAAATGAAGGAAATTCTACATGAAATGTCTTTTGAGCATGGTATGGTGAGTCACGACAGAATTAATTTATAATTCAGATTAATTTGGTAAGATACTTCGATCCTTTGCAATGTGCTAACTTTTGTATTAATTATTCATTTTATTTTGTATGCATTAATCTATCTAAATAAAGCGCAATATTAGACGACAAGCAAACACTTCCATGTTATCGATTTCCTTCTTGAAGAAAGTGGGTGGTGATTATTTAACGTAAGATGCATTAAAGTATTAATATTTGATGGGGCCCAGATTAATGCTGGCCAAATGACCAACATTAAAGTTTAATGAAATGCAACAATGTATATGTTCGCCAAAGGTGAGAATTTTGCCACAGCAAAGCAGACTTAATAACAGCTTTTAAGATGTGCAAAATACCCTATTATTAATGTACACACTGCAACTGGTCTAAATGATACTTTTCCCTAACAAATGAAACGAAAAAAAGACGGAGAAGTACAATGATAAGAACTGGATTCTGGAACGATCAATTTATGTTTGATTATAGTACCCACAAAAGTCTACTTCATATGCGTCATTTATTGCGTGGCAACTGATACACTTCATTCCTCTAATGCAGATTAATGTGAGGGAATTGAAAATGTAGGCCTGTTGGTGTATATAGAATTTACACACAAAAGCGTCTGTCACATTTGCCCTTCGTTTTTAAATCTGAAATAAATGTGTGCCATTTCAGTAAAATGTAATTGGTGTGCGTAATAGTTTACGAAATAAACAAATCACTATTTATTTTTTAGATTATTAGATGCATTAATGATATCGCTGTATGGGAAATTATAATCACGGTTTTTGTCATTTTGTCGTTTCCCCAAGCGTGGAACAATGCCATGGTTACAATCTTAAGCCAACAAGACGACATATAGTTACGTGGAATGTGTAACATTTTTAAGAAATGGTGTATGTATGTGTGTGTCTCTCTCTCTATATATATACATATATATGTATGTATATATATAAAATAGGTATTAGTGCATTGCATTACCTGCGCAGTACTAGACATGTGATCCATCGGCGCTTACTGGCGCCACTTCCATCAGCCGCATCTCTGAGCGCAGTCAAGAGCGCACAGCCTTGCTGCTGACAGCTTCAAGTACATCTACACTGAGGCAGCACTCTCATCAAACATGAGAAGAATTTAGCCCCGCTTCATATTCGCGCAGTTAACTTTGATATATTTACAACTATAGCATCATTCTAAAAATCAAAACAGAGATGAGCAGCATCAGATATATCAGATAAATAATACATTTCTGAGACAAACACTTAAGCTTCTTGTATATTTTAGTTTATTTGTGAGATATGTTTGTAGGGCAGATACCAAAATGAATGTAAACTGATATCATGCAGTCCTAGGATCTTGAATCTTTGTATGTTAAATTTTAACACTTGTAGTCCTATACTGCCACAGAATGAAAGTTCTCTGTTTTTTAATAAGGGAAATGGGATTTTACTTTCGGAGGACAGAATGTTAGGTTCACTGTCTTTAACCTCTCAAATAGACGGATGAACTTCTTAATGCATTATGTCAAAGGGGAGGGAACCGGGCATTTTTTGGCCTGTGTTGTTAAAAAGGAAATAAGAGAACAAGCACATGTTTTAATTATTCTGTACAGTACACCATAAAACATTTAACAAAGCAACAAATACCTTTCATTCTCCAAACTTGGTTTCTATTCTCTCTCTCATATTAATATGATTTAAAATTATTGTAAGAAGCTAAGATAGCTAAAGTATGTCCTCTTTGAATTTTTTAAGGTGAGGCAGAATATATTTGCTGGAAGAATTAGTTTGGTGTTCAGATTTGAAATGATGACCAACCACCAGTTAACAAATGTCATGTCCAGATCAGTTGCTGAGGTGCTGAGGGATGGGACATCCATTAACTTGTTGTGTCTCCCATGCTAATGACTTGTTTTACTGGATAATGTGTCTGTCAAAACATGAACAATTATTTGATAAATTGTCAGTTGTTATAATATTTCTTACAGTCAAGAAAGAAACAAAATGCTTTTGCAATGAGAGAATCGCTTGAGTAATATTAACCATGGCCAAATTAATCTGCATGTGAACAAGGCAAATTGTTAAACTGGTTGTTTGTCACTTCACCGCAATGAAGAAGTCAAAACAAAACTATGTTTTGACTTTTTTCAGGCATCTTTCATTAAATAAGAACAATGTTCCTTAATGAGGTTATTAAATCATTATCACAGCTAATCAATACTAATGAAGTTCCCTGCTGAACATGTATGTATATTACAAGCACTGTTTGTAATGCAATATAATGCAATTTGTGTGTGTGTTCAATAACTTGGCAAAGCGGCATCATTAAATATACAGGTCAGGTACTTTAGTATTATAACTAAAGTCTTAGCAGCTATTGCATCCATTCAAGCTGTTGGACTATTTTCATGCTCAATAAAATATAACGACACAAATTACAAAGTAGTAAATGTCGCCCCTCATGATGCTTATTGCCGGAGGCAGCTTGTGATGGCTACACAGGACAGATCACTCACAGGTTGAAGTGGAGTACAGATTTATTGTCCGAGTCTCCACTTCTACTAACACATGGGAAGTCTCAATTTATACTTCAGGCACCATGTGGATTCCCTCTGCGGTCTAATAGTGGACTTGACACCCATGACAGCGGAAGCTGCTCCTCCCCTGTAGCCACTGGATGGTGTGTCAGTCCTCTCGAGTGCGGGTGCATCCTGTCGCCTGTTTTATTTAGGGGAGGCGGGTGAAGCCGGCCTCACTTCCCTTTTCCATCCTGAACACAGGAGCCCAGCTGGGATCTGTTTACTTCACAGAGATGGATGGACTCATCCCACCAGCTACTGGTCATTACATGTGAGATCAACACTATTGCCTCCCCTCCCAAGCTCCACGGACCCAACAGAGGGAAAAAACACTTCTCTAGGAGCCAGTATGTACTATTAGCTGCTAGACTGCCAAAGCAAATATTCGTATATCCAGTAACTATGGATATTATGATTATAAAAACATTAATCATCTCGCTCATGTTTGTTTTGAACTATTTCATAGATCATTATTGCATAAACAGATGAATTTGTCTGCATAGGTCTGCATGCTTAAAGGCACAGTTCACCGGAAAAAATATGGGATTTACTTGCACTCATGTTGTTCTAAATCTCTATGACTTTCTTTATTCTGAATAATAT
>JAUYWG010000047.1:13014944-13036193 GCA_034779775.1 Enteromius afrohamiltoni
GTAAGGATCTAGGCCAGTACAAATACATCATAATTATAATAATTAATAATAGCTATATATATATATATATATATAGTATAAATGTAATTTATAATATATAATTATTTTTCTTAAAAAATGATTGTGTAATATTAATGATAATTTAATTACATTAGTTTAAATAGTAATAATAATACGATACTTTTTTAAAATGGCCTATTATAATTTTTATTATTAATTAATATTCACTGCTAGGTGCACTTAATGAAAATAATTACTACAAAAACATTGTTAAACAGTTTTTATCTAATACACAAATGCCTTTCAAATCTGTAACGAATTGAAAAAGTAGCCTAACATAAAAAAAAAAAAAAAACTAAAACATGAGGATTATGCATATAAACAGCATTTAGCACACAAATGTGTCTCCATAACACATCTTACAAGGAAAACAAAATCCCAAGTGCAAAGAAGAAAAGGATAATAAAAATAATAATAATAAATAAAAAGAGGCCTATCGAACCGCGTGTGGAATTCTGATCTAATTCCTTAAATAGTGTCACTCCAGCCATATGTTCTGCTTTTACGTGTAGCCAAAATGGTAACTTTATTATTTTAAGCCAAACACTCAAACAAACAAAGGCAGAAGACAACCTCTTAACAAGACGAGTCAGTATCATTGTAATTCATAGACTTGTTTAAAACAGCCGAGTGAAAAGAGAGAATAGAGGGGACATTAATAGGCCCAGATGCCCTCGCCCCTGTGCGCATTATTGCCTTTGTGAAAACTGAGCGAAACACTTTAAAAAGAAGGCCAACTCAATCCATCAAATTGTCTGAAAATTGTGAGGAAAATTCAAAAACCATATGGCCTCCAAACGTTTGTGTCCTTTTTGTTCGGTGGGACACGCTTGTCTCCGTATTGAGAGCCGCGGGAGGCAGAGCATGCTTCATTGTAGCTTGTCACATCAGGGGAGACTGCTCATTTGTCCCCGGTTTTCACGCCTTACGCTAGAAATGACTGCCTCTCTTCGCTTTGCAAGGAAATAGCGTCTTTCAACCGCAGAGAAACGGGCCAAAAACCCTGCGTTTCTGGCCATCCTTTATGCGCGCATTCATCAATCCAGATTTCTGTTTCTCACACACATCCATTGTGAATACTGAAACATCGTGGGGACAGGAAAACATGTTATGCCATTTTGAAAATCAAAAGCGTAAAATGTCGAATCTAAAACACATTCAATGCACTTTTAAAGCGTGTTGGTGCAGGGGAAAAAAGTAGGCTACAAAGATAAACAAAACACTGCAAGGGAAAAAAATGGATTTTACACAAGCTGTATGTTTTGTTTATATTACCTCGATTGCTTATATCCAAAACGATAAATAAAACTATCAGACTAACGTCAAAAATTTAGAGAAAGACATTTTATTTCATTTTAAATACATTACACTTTGTACACTTGGTTTAAATGGTTTCCTGGCTTAAAAAGGCACTTACAGGCATACAAACCATAAGAAATATATTAAAATGTGACAATCCAGATTTTATCAGAGAAGTCGATTTTCTTTCCTGTGATAGCTTTTGTAGGAAATGTTCTATAATACACTCTTTTATCAAACGATTTCGTCATAGGCCAAAGGGCATATTAGGGACACGCAGAGGGCTGCGCGTGTGAATTAAGATTCTGATATTTTGAGAGATCAATATCAGATCTGCAGCCGTTTTTAATTCAAATAATTTCGTGGAACAAAATAAAACATGCATTCAACTTACTCAGAACCGGGTAAAAAAAGTTATGCGTGGGTAATCGTGCTTTCAGTGTGTGTGTGTGTGTGTGTTTATATCTGACTGAAATATTATCAAGGTACTTATTGCTCTTCAGCTATAAACGAATAGGCTAAATGATTACAATACTGCCACTGCATAAATAGATCTGAAGAAACTGTCCCATGCTTGCTTTGATTTTTTTTTTCCTTTTTATATTTGCTTTTAATACAAGTCATTTAATACATTTGGTGCATTAATGGCACTTTCAACTCTATGGTTTTAGAGGACCATCTCAGGGTAAAAAAAGGTAAATAATACCGATGTCGTTCAATGAAAATCAGTCATCGACATCAATTTCCTCGTCTTCGTCCTCTGAACACTCTTTGCTCGTTGTGTGGTCTGTAAACGGTGATGATGGTGACATGTGGAGTTTATTGGTGCCCTCGTGCTCGTGGTTAGATTGTGATGGAGACTTGCTCACTGATTCTCCGAGAGTGCCATTGGCGCATTTCTCTAGGTCTGCCAGTTTGGCCATTTTCTCATAAGGTACAGAGCCCACTGCTTTGGCCGACTCCACGTCCGCTTTCATCTCCTCCAGGTCTCTTTTGAGCTTGGCTCGACGGTTCTGGAACCAGGTAATAACTTGAGCATTCGTGAGCCCGAGCTGCTGAGCGATCTGATCCCGATCAGCAGGAGAAAGGTATTTCTGATAGAGAAATCTTTTCTCCAGTTCGTAAATTTGGTGATTGGTAAAGGCTGTTCTCGACTTTCTTCGCTTTTTAGGGGTATTCCTCTGACCGAACAATGTCATGCCGTCTCTTCCTAAAACAAACAGAAAAAATAATGGAGCGATATTAAAATGCATCCAGTCTACTACCAACATTATTTTAATGGAAAGTAACAATTACAGACCACTTATTATTAGCAAAAATAATATATATAAGAATATTAGATTACTGCGAAAGCAATGTCTTTAAAAAAATATTTAACAGTTCAGTTTCGAGTGGCAAAATCAAATAGGCCTGAAAAAGCGAATACTTAATTTTACTTGCACACATTCCAGCCGTTTCTATTTATTTTTTAATTGCACGTGGATATATATTTAAACCATTAATTTTGATTGCACGTGCAAAAAAAATAATCCACACATTTGTGGCTTTAACAAATATATTCGATACATTTTAATCATAAATACGCGTTAAAAACAATAGGCTGCATACTTTCACTGTAGCTGCACACGAATAGCGTCTTTAAAAAAAGTCATCACAATTTAACAGTCTGAATACAATTTTGCACAGACGACGGGCCTTGTGTTTACCTTCTGCCGCTTGTAGAACACTGACTTCCAGTCCCTTGAAGGTTTTGCTGGCGAGTTCCTCCAGGGCGCACAGTGGAGATGTCTGGGTGAGCAGCGCGCGGTTGGAGAGGGAATGGCCCGTGGATGCATGCTTCTCGCCGGACGAAAGCAGGTGCGCCGTGCCGCAAATTGTGTAACTTCGTTTAACAGAAGGTTTGTTTAAAATATCCTCTATGCTGAACGGAGTGAGGGGCTTGTTTGAGTTAGCAGGTGGAGGAAGATGGTCCAACGGACTGCGCCTTCGATCCTCAACCGAGGCGCCTTTTGCGTCTTCTTTGGAGGTCATTATTTGTCTCTTTTTAGCTTGTATTGAAAAAAAGCTAGAGTTTTGGATTTTTTCTCTCTTTCTTTTCGAATTCGCACAAAATGAAGAAGCGCTCAGGTTATAAAACTATTGATAAATACAGAGCAACTTGAATGAGAAGAAATCCCCAAATCCGTGGAATTAGATATAGCCGATCAGCAGCATGTTGATGCTTTTGCCGCAGGGTTGGAAAACTTTAAGTCTTTCTTTAAAAAGCCTCGTCTGTTGTCCTCAGCTTCTGGATAAGGGTTGAGCTTCAGAGAGAAGCAGCCTGACAGCCTCTGCTTCAGTGGAAACACTCAGCCTCAAAAGCAGCCAGAATTGACTATTACTAACAAGTTATTCTTGATAGCAAGACAATCAATTACATCCAGTGGCACTTTTCTCTCTCTCTCTCTTCCTCCCTCTCTCTTTCTTTCTCTCTCCCTCTTGCTCTTTGACTATGTTGCAGTCCGATGCAGACTTTAGCAGGAAAGGAGCCCCGTTAATTAGAGGGCATGGCCGGGAGGAGGAGCTCAGACGGATTATAATACTTAACGCTCCCACTCTTTACTACAAATTAATGATTTGTCGATATTCTGTTCGTTCTTATTTACAAATGTGTACCATGCCATTACAACAGAAACATTTTTATTTTTTAGTAAAGCAATTTAAGTAAAAATACCTGAAAAAAATCCAGCACAAGCTATCAGTGCTTGCAATTAAAATAGCATATTAACCTAAAAAATGTATGTTCTCTATGTTTTGCTCAATAAATGTATTTTAGAGTCAGGTAGTATATCATGTCTGATAATACTTGTGGATAAAACAAAATGAGTGTGTGTGTGTGTGTGTGTGTGTGTGCGCGCGCGAGTGTGTAATAGAGAAAGAGAGAGGGAGGGAGAGAGAGAGAGATCGTCCCCTTTAGCTGCACCAAATCTTCTTTGCCATAATTCAAGCGCAAAGGGCCAGCTCACATCAGCAGTAAGATATTTCATCTCTAAAAATCGCCTGCTGTTCAATCCTCGGTATTTTCGGCATTATGGGAACTATTTTTCGTCGATTTACGCACAACGAGGGTAAACTTAGATAATCACAGAAATAAAATTAAAACAATGTGAAATATTTTTAAGTTAATAGCTATAATAAATACATTTAATTATGTAGGGCCATATATAATCTGTATTTGCAGCTCGTATGTATTTCCTATAATTAGCGCATTGGTTATAACGTCTAATGATTGTTTTTGCGTTGTTTTCGTCATGTACTTTAGCGTAACGAGGCCTGGTAAAATTGGCAGAATAAGGTTCAAGCTCATCGCAAGGGACATCGGATAACAGCCGTCTATGGCGGATAAAGGCTCTTCTACTGCATGAAAAAAACTCTGCGTTTTGTTGGTTAGTAGACTGTAGCTTCACCAGAGAAAGTTTTCCTATTTTACCGCTTTGTAAGTAATTTGTTTAAATCTTTTTAAATAAAATGAAAGAAAATAAGCAAAATAATTGGTATTAATTTAGATTTAAAAAAATAATAACGTACAACGGCAATTATTTACATTAAACCAATTATATAATTTACATATGGTAATGTTCATTTGCAGCGAGTACGAACATTTATAAGTCGGCAAAAACAGCATAACAACTCACTTACATAAAACCACAAATAATTACCCGAGCAAAACATCAACAACAAAACCAGCATGTCTGTATGAATTCAAACAAATTAATAGTTCATCGAAATAGAAAGAAAAAAAGAAGAAAAAGCACCATAAAAGGATACAGAGGCAGGTGGTTACGTCTGTGTGACATGATCGTTTAGCTTTGCCTACAGTGAGCAGGACGCCTGCGTAAGCAGATATGACGCAATGAAATGCCATGGAAGATACCACTACTGAATTCCAAAAATATTTCATGCAAATAAAAGTTTATTACAATGAATTAGGCAACGTTCAGCGCTTCTTTTATTTAATGACCGTTTATATTATTTGGCTATTATTATTATTAATCTTCATCATCTTAATATATTATTATTAAGCTATTAATGCATTTTTAGGATCATAATTAAATTAATTTTTACATCTGGTTTTATATTGTGTACATTTTATAAATGAATTGTTTTTCAGTTCACCTTGTATTCGCAGGCATCTTAAACGGGATTGTCCATGCCTGAAGGACTGAACCAAAATATTTCAAGTCGTTTTTCGTTGTCTACACGGATTCTGTGAGTATGCTGCATGTCTAATGACTCAGAGAGGTTTGTCACTTCCTCCAGTGAACGTCTGTCTGGACAGTTTTATTCCAGAATTTATTCCCCGCTTCCGACCCCGAGAGTTCCGATTTCACAGGCAATATCGGATCTTTTCACTAACTTTTATTCACATGACCTTTCTGGGGATTGTAAATGATCTGCTCGCACATCTGGTGAGATGGATATATAAAGTTTACACGGGATAGCCTACTGTCTAATCTGATAGGCCCTTATTCACTTTTCACGACAGAAATGTTTTATTTGACAACTCGATTTTATCTCGTTTTCCTCTAAATGTATCCCTTTTCCAGCATAGAATTTGCTCACCGTTTTAACTTTGTAGACAACTTTAATCTTTCAGTTGCCTAATTTTGCCGGCATGGTGGAACTACTAAAAAAAAAAAAAAAAAATAAAATAATAATAATAATAATAACAATACAGTTTCATTTAAAACTGAGCTAAAATTCATTTTTTATAGTTTGTTTATTATTAATCTGCTTGTAATATAATATTATTAAACATCACTGAACATTAGTGAACAATGTACAATTTTTCACTTTAATTATATTAGAATTAGTCACATATGCAATCAATGACCAAGACCAAGTTAAAGACAAATAGTTAATGCCTTTAGAATGTTTTCATATTTATTTAAAAATACGTCATGCCGTGGTTAGCATCACCCCAGGTCCAGGCGGAGGAAGATTGAACTTTATGTATTCAATAAAGCAAATTTTTAGGTCACATGACATTGCAGTCTATAGTTCAGAGTTTTTCATTTATATGCATGTCTGAGGGGCTGTATACCTTTATCATATCTTAAATTAGTAATTTTTCAACATAATTTCATCTTATGTTCACCTGAGAGAAAGAATTGTTTCACACATTTTGTTTGCAGTGTGGTTAAAAACATTCTGATATGGACAAAAAGAGGCCCCAAGACCACATATTCAATGTGACAGTCTTGCAATAAAATAATGTATCAGCATTCATGAGATGTGTTGAAAGATGAGGCATGAGCATGAATCATGCTAACCAGGCCCTGTATCTATTATTATCAACAGTAGCTTGGATTTCTTCCCAACAAAGGTGGATTAACATTTGGCAAGCACAGCACTGGCACCAAACGTCCTGTCATCCTAATGTAAATTACCTGCCTTCATTTTTTTTTTTTTACAAGGTCAGTCTAATGCGATTAAGATATTCTCTGAAGAGATCATACCTAATTCATGTCTGATGCAATTTTATGGTGTTTTTCCACAGGAGTAGTGCTTCTCAACGATGCAAATTGAGAGCAAAGCAATGTTTTAATGAGAAGAAAAATCCCTCAACAGAAATCAGAAATTCATAACCAACAAAAAATGAACCCCTGTTTATCATTATCTATACACGTAATCACCTAAAACTCAACACGACTGGATGCGTTTATTGCAAGCTCTTCAGGACAGCCCCCAAATACAGCACTGTTTTTTGGCTGAAGTCCACATCATGCTTCAAACACCATGGATGCCCCTGTTTTTTTTCCCAGGCCCTCTTGGGCAGTACAGAGTAATGTAATACTAGGGATGCTCTATGGGTTGCAATGGCTGCAGTGAAAATAATTCTGGCTAGTTAATCTGCAGGGCGGCGGCACAGCACACAGACCTCTACATCAATTAGGTGAGTAATAGATGTGGAGCTGGCACAAGATCTGGGTGACACCAGAGCTGACAGCTTGCAGAAAAACAAGGCCTGTGTGAGGTTTAAATGGAAAGAGGATGCATGCTTCCGCTAAAAGCGGAGGGACTGTGAGGGTGTGCAGAGAGTATCAAGAGTGAAGCATGAACGCACAGAGTCTGGTGACATTTCAGTCTAATTGCAGGACTGGGCTTTGACTGTTGAGACAAAATGAGTGAGGATTAAGTACAGAGCTGTGCTTAAAAGGACCCATTACTTAAAGGGTAAGAACAGGAAAGTTAAAAAACGTTTCAAGTATAAGATATATGGATTTCAGACAAAATATCTATGTCAAACGTAACTCTCTCAATGAATTATGACTACATAGGATCTTTGGAAAAAGCATTGCCTACTTGAAAACATGAAGTAGAGAAGACAATGATCATTTAGTTATACCAGACCATCTGAAACAATGAAGAAGTAGTGAGCGGACTGAGGGAGTCTCAGAAATAGTGATGTAATCTTTTTTGACATCCGTCAGATCATCGTGTACTTTCTAATGCGGTCTGATCAGACAGTGCTACCATATTTTTGGGGGAGGGGCACGAAACATGAAACTCAAGACAGTTCTGGTCGTTTTTTCTATGCACTTAAATAAACAAGTTTCAAAAAGCATCACAAACGTGGACCATCTCATGTGCTTCATATGTGTAAAAAAAGACTCGATTGGTATTTTGAGTCTAATCTGTTCAATTAATTTGTCATTTTGGTTGAGAAAACCGTGCATTTACCATTTACTAGCTATTCTGCTTCATGAAAACACAGCAACTTCATTGCACACCTGTTTATTAAACCACATTGGTTAGAACGATGTCAAGCAGGTGGTGAAGTGATGTTAACTAGTTGCATATAAGCATGTCTATCATTAATATTGGCTGTCTATTAGTACTTATAAAGCACATATTCCACATCCCTTTAATCCTACCCAATACCTCTTAACAACTACCTTACTAAGCATTTATAAGTTGCAAAATAAGGAGGTTGTATTTATTGGTTTGTTAATAGCGAGAAACTGTACCGTAACAAAGTGTGGGCATTCAGCCTAATTTGTACAATGTGATTAATATAAAAACAGTCCACCCCTACCTAAATCTAACTGTCAGTAAGCAGATTGTACAAAAATGTATACAAATTTCACACCAATTCCACCAAGTCTACACCAAAAATAGTATGAATGATTGAAAATGATGTTTCGAGTAGTTTTAATTTTTTTACAAAGAAATTATATTGGATGTTTGTGGAATTCGATGTAACTACGGTAAATTAGATATATATTAAAAATCAAACCTGATTTCCATCCAGGTGTCGATCATAACTAAATATGTTGCCAATACGCTTGACGTTTATACAGAATTAAATCCAAAGCACGGCCTCCCTGGGAATCCATCAAGCATCTAGCTGATAGTCCTGTGGAGGAAAGAGGGGACATAGATAACAAGTAGCTCATAGTCAGACACAGCACACTTATCGCCTCTCACTTTCTGACAGACCCCTTTCTAATGCCACAGCCTGGAGAAGTTCTATGGCAGACATGAGAAATAGATCTCTGTCTGAAAAAAGATATTGGGAGGACAAAGTGTGTCAGGTCAGCACCTGAGGAAAGCTGCCATGGCACAAGCCCAGCCTCTGCCACTGAACAGCATTGAGAGCCTCCTGCGGCAGACAGGAGAGAGAGCGATGACCCATCCCTCTGCCCCTGATGGCCTTATTAAAGACATCCACTACCACATGTCGACTCACTGTATGTAAATAATTCAGATGTACAGTTAGAGAATCAAAATGCTATGTGGATTTTCATTCTTCAAATTTCGTAGCATGGGACGTGTGGTAAATCATCCACGTAAGTGGAAAAGCACAAATATAACAATAAACAATCAAAAATATCATAATTAGGAGAACAAAATCACTTTTTTGCTCATTATCAAATAAAGATTGATATTCAAGTTCAAACGACAGTATGATAATTTTAATCTTAGTTTGTAATCATACAAAATAATTTTATACTCTTCATTACAGAATTAAAACTGACGGCCGGCGGAGATGTATCAGTCACGTTAGGCTGCGTCTGCTCATCAGAGCTAATTTGGGTGTGCAGTTAACACTTCCATAAGCAAAGAGAGTGAAGTGGCCCTATTAACGAATGCCTGCTGACAACAGGACAGAAATATTCTTCCCCAGCTGTGAATGCTGCTTTTTTTTCATCCAAATGAACATGTCATGCTTCACCTGCGTTACCAACAGCATTGCCAAAAGTAAATGAACACAAAACACAACAAACGTGAGTGAAGCACAACAGAAGCCTCTTATCCTTTGGGCTGCTTAACTCATTATGGTTTAATCTGTGGCACCCAACTGACAACCCTGTAGTATAATAACTATACAGCTTTTATTCAATACTTGTACCCGAAAGTAAAGAGAGGGAAAGATTTGTGAGTTCTCTTACAGTAGCTTTTTTCCGGTCGTAGTTCTGTGGTGATAGGGCCATGAAGGGATAAACAATGTTAAATGCAAATAACTAAATGCAACATATTTAGGATAGGAAAGTTTTCAGCAAGAAGTAGAATATAGGAAGGTGAAATCACTTCCCTATCCATCTATAAATGCCATTTGTAAAATTTTCTATACTTGAAAACAACAGATCACGTGTTTAACAAAACTGGAACAGCTGTTTTCAACATTGATAATAATAAGAAGAAATGTTTCTTGATCTGAATCAGTATATTAAAATGATTTCTGAAGAAACTTGAGACACTAAAAACTGAAGTAATAGCAGCTGAAAATTCAGCTTTGCCATCACAGGAATAAATTACATTTTAAAATATTAAAATAGTTCATGTTTAAAATTGTCATGATAATTTTGTGTAGTGTAAATTAAACACTATAGTTCATAATGATCACACTTAAGTTGATATTCCAATAAAAATAAGTGCAATTATACCCTTATCTGCCACCTATTAACCATTGAGCAAATCTTTGTGGTTTTCATTAGCAATGTTTAACCTTAATTAAACATATATTAATTTGAATATATTGTAATTTAGTCTAGATGGATCTTATTTCAATATGCCTTTAATTACATATCCGCTTTTTTATATCTAATTTCTTTGGACATTTCTGAGGGCATTTATTTTTTAGGCTTACTGTGTTTCGTGATTTGATTTGTGGTACCACCACTTTTAAATGCTTATGCAAAAACTGGAATAAATTACTTTTAAAACCTAAATAGAAAAAAACACTAGAAATATACACTGGCCAACTTGGTTATGGAGAGAACTGATTATAACAAATACTAAGTTTTAAGAAAAAATCATCAGAAACATGTGGGACACTGCAATAAGGTGCATTACAAATAAAAACAATGCATTGCAAAATAGCCTCAAAAAGATGAAACCTTTTGGACATCCTCTGACTTGTTCTGAAGTAAATAAATAATTAATCTGTGCTCTAGGCAACTAGACTGAACTCAGAGACAAAATCTGGGCAAATGTTATGTAGTGTATTCCAGTCTTTAGGCACAAAAGAGCACAAAAATATGCTTGCTCTAAAAACAACAACATGATTCTGGAGGCAGGGGAAATCTGTAGGCTCTGGGAGTGAGTCCTCTATCAATCACAGGTGAAGAGGAGAGTGCAAAGAGACTGATGTGCAGCACAGAGAGAGAGAAGAAAAAGAGAAAGCCATCCTTCACCTGTTATAATTAGCCCTGGCCTTTTCACAGGATTAATTAAAACAAGTTTCTTTCCTGATTTAACCACAAGGGATGACCTGCAGGACCATTATAACTATAGCTGAAGTAGAGATAAAGTATGCAGCGATGTCTACGGATCCCTCTCTCACGGATAACTCTATTTTTCTTTCTCCTGATCCGTTGACCCTAGTGACTTGGGTTTTGAGGCCCCACTCACAGCTCACTCAAACAGCATCACCCTATCTACTAAAGATTTATGAGATGACCTCTTTATGTCAGTGTGTGTTTGCAGATCTCACACGCACACACTTTCTCCCTTTATTCTCTCTCTCGCAGGTACTAGGGGTCTTGTTATCCTCCCAGTGGCTGCTGCGTTGCATTAATATGGCTGCAAGTTGTCTTCTCTATGAGAGAGAGACTACTGGAGGGAGAGAGGAGGATAAGAGGCCTGATGAATATCTTTACCTGGGTGGCTAAAAGCGGAAAGGAGGACACGTGGACCTTGAGCAGCGTGAGGGGAGTGTTGGTCTTATGATGGATGGCGAGGAGCCGGGTGTGTCTGGATCAATGCTGTGAGCTCTACAGTGTGGAACAGGTGAGAGAAAGATGAGAAATGAGCGCTGGGGCCTGGCCTTGCTGTGTGGTTTGCCATTTCAAAGCACACTGATCATTTTCACACCCACACACAAGTGTGCACACAAAAAACACACACACACAAAAAAAAAACACAACCCATTTGCATCATCCTCAATCTGTCTTCTCCGTCCAAGCCGCCTGAGAACGGCTAACTTGGTTAGCCTTTCCTTACCCCTCTTCTTCATGGCTGCGTGAGGAGCGTCTGGGAGAGAGCTTGGACTGGACTGATATGTTCATTAGTGGTGAGTGATGCCCCTGGATGGGTCCGGCAGCTGCCCAGCCCTTTGTGACAGCAGAGCGGAGGCCGTGTGAGCCGAGCAACTAATCTTTCACTGACAGACAGCCGGACAGCCTTTGCTCTCAGATGACAGACTGGAAAAGTGCTGAATTATATGCTTCTTCTTTAAAGTACGTCAACGTGTCATGGTATTCTACCTGGTCTCTTCATGTAATTACTGTTATGTTTTGCAAAATGTCAAAATGTAGCTGCGGGTATAAAATGCTGTTGATGCTAAAATCACCATAGTTTTACTTTCACTGACAAAAACCCAAAGATGAGAGGATGTTCAGTAAATAAAAGAAATCAAAAACATCATCATTTATTAAATACTGATTATAAAACCACAATCTTGTAGAAACATGAAGGCGATTTCTTTCTGCATGAACAATTGAAGTACAATATTTTGTTGTAAAATAAGACTTTGTTAAGTCGCTTGTGCTCATGTTTGATATGATAAACACAGTAAAAAAAACTGCAATATTGTGCAAATATTATTACAATTTAAAGTGTTTTCTATTGTAATGTATTTTAAAATGAAATTTATTCCAGTGATGGCAATGCAGAATTTTCTGCAGTATTTTCCTTTCAGAAATTATTCTACTTTGCTGATTTGGTGCTCAGGAAACATTTCTTAATATGAATAATGTTGAAAAGAGTTGAGTTGCTTAATATTTTAAGGTATAATATTATAAATGTCACTTTTCATCAATATACTTACTAAATAATAATTTTGGAGAGTATATCTGCACGCAAATAGCATATGCTGCTCTATGTCAGCTGCGGCATGAAGTTATGTCTTCTACATGTACTTACACTACAGCGTACGATATTTGTGTGCAGCAATACTCTCCAAAATGGCACAATGGTGATGTGATTAGGGACATTTCATTTTGGGGTGGAGCAGAAAGTTTCTAGCACAACTAATGTCAACTACTCGCAAAAAGGTAATTGCTGACATACTGTACACAGTGCCACCGACAAAGAGTCCGAGAAATCAAATGGCAGATGAGAGTGATTCCCTAAACTGTCTGTCGGTGAGACGGTGAGGGAAAAGAGAAAGAGAGAGAAAGGCTTGGGGAAGATGTACGACTCACTGGCCTGCCACATACAGCAGATGTTGTTGCCTATTGAGCTGTTAATTTAACGGGAGTTTATTGAATAGTAATTAGGAGGAGCTCACTTACCATGATAGAGGAAGAGCATGCTCTGCAAGCTAAACTTGCCTTCACCCTCTCTTCCTCCTCCTCCTCGCTCTCTTTAACCTCACTTCCATGGCTGTTCTTAAGGAAACCTGCAAAAATGTGCATTTTTGAGGGTCGTTATTCTCATTCAAATATGGTAAGGATATGTCTGCCGACTGTAGGTGATAATAACGTTCACCTGCACTATGCAAGATGATCAAAATGCAATAATCCAAGATATTACTCAAAGAATTGTGGTTCCCCCGGATATAACAAATTTCATTATTCCACAGTGTTATTATTTGTGGAGACCTCTTAATGCTCTATTTATCAGGGTGAGAGGGTGCAGAGGAAAATCAATGTTTAATCAGCAGTAAGCTGTTTGCACGGGGCACCAAGTAAAATCCTGTAACCCAGACACACTCAGTGATATAACCATCTCACCCTCCATAATCAATCAACATATACAACTCCAAAGAACACAATGCCAAAGTGCATATGATCCCATCCAAGTTTTAAAAAGCCTGCCCACTAAACAAGCACACAGAGAGCTCTTTCTCTGTGATAAACAGATAGACTAGCTCCAGCGGTTTCGGCTTGGGAGGGCGCGTTATAAATCAGAGAAGAAGTGTTACTAACAGTGTAGACTTTCTCTTTCGCCTCTGAGTGTGTGGGGTTTAGGCACCTGGTCTCTGTCGTCAGTCTAATATGGACTCTGCCAGCTCCATGCGCTCAAATGCCCACAAACATATGCCGCCATTGTGATGGAGATGAGCAGCAGGGATGTCTCCCTCTTTCCTTTCACTACGCAGCCAATGGGAGACCCCCGTGGAGGGTCGCAGGTCAAGTGGGAGGGTATTGTGATTGGTGGGCTCAGGGGAAAGGCCTCGAGGATGTGTGAATTAGGCTCATCAGCGTGAGGTCATGCGCGTTTGAAAGTGTACGTCTGACCCCTCGTGTGTCTTCCAGCCCTGACAGCTTCATCAAGGTTGGACCTTATGAATAAAAATCAGAAGAGTCATGAATTTTAACATGCCCACAGGGCCAAGCAAGCATTTTCTTTGGTTAACAAAACTCAAACCCAGTGAACTGTTTTCATCGTCTGTCACATACTCATTTCATTTATACTTAACCCCACAGGCTATCAACCACAACAGTAAAAACATTTATTTAGTTTATTTTTTAAAAATGAAGTAAATACTGGCATTTTTTTGACAATTAAATTAATTGCATCAAATATATTGTAAAGTTTGATGATATACTTACACACAAAGCAGATATTTTATCTAAAACAACTTTTTCCAAAATGCATTCATGTTATACATTTATATGCCTGTGGAAATCAAACCCATGATCTTAATATTTTGGAATAATAGTAATAGTGTGAAAATGTCTTTGCTGTATTTCTAAAGGCAATCTATATCTTTATAAATCACTTACACAAGTGTGCTGATCCTTTGAAAAGCTTTGACATTTTTATACGTTCAATATGTACCCCTAATTTTGTTGCATCATAAACATATAAATAAAATGTATTATTATATTACTACTTATTTTTTATTATTGCATAAATAATAATGATTAACCATTATTGCTGATATCATGTCACATGATCTTTCAGGAATCATTCTAATATGCTGATTTGGTGCTTATGAAACATTTATTGTTAGCAACTTTAAAAACAGTGTTTCTTAATTTTTCATATTTTTTTAGGAATATTTGAACAGAACAGATTTATTATAAGACTTTTAAATTGTTACTCTGCATTTCAGTCAGTTTTGATCGATTAAAAGCATCCTTGCTTAATAACAGAATTTCATTCAAAATAAGGAAATTGGCGACCTCAAACTTTTGAAACGTAATGTACACTTATAATATTAACGTTTTGCACAACAACGTGACATTTTTTGGACAAATGTCAAAAAACTATGAAATATTTTTTTACTTTTTTTACAACATGTCAGAAAACGCAAGAGGTACAGAGCGAGAGATGGAAACATAAAGAAAACAAATTGCCACATAACAGTCAAAACTCTTAAGCAGGCTGTTCCAGGCTAAACATTGATTTTAAATAAAACACTGGATGTCTGCTGCTACTTGGAGCACATTTCAAAATGTCACATTTCTGGCCTGTCGAGCTCTGGCTGGCTTTGAGCTGTTTAGCTGCTCCACACCATGAGAGCAGAGGCGAAAACGGCCTGCGTTAATACCACATCAGTCTCTCATTGATTTCATGTTAGTTGCTCAGACCACCTTTTCTTCTTGAATCAATTTGAAAATAAAAGAAAACCAGAGGCAAAAATAAGCAAGGGAGGTTGCAACCTTTGATCCCGGAATAATTGAAAGAAAAGGTCAAAGCTTATCACTGCAATGCATAATAAACGCAGCAACGATTTCTCATTGTCAAAGAGACTAAAAACAGCCTGTATGTGTATTCATAAGATAAAATATAAAATAGTATAAAACAAAAGCAGACCAGTGTGGAAGGGGAACATATTTAAAACTAATAATGCACTAACTTATATATAATCTATTTTTCAGCAGTGTATGGCAGTAGTTCGAATGTTTTCAAACAATGCTTTTTCACTAATTAGCTACTTTTTTCCAAAAAGGCTCACAGTGTAGTGCAAACAAACACTTTCCATGTTTTTCGACAAACCGTACAAAATCGTACGAATGAGGTCATACAAATTCGTACAAATTAGCCACCTCGTAAAATACATACAAACTGGTTGTGAGAGTTGGAATAATCAAACATACTGTCCTAAATGTCTCTAGTAGAGTTAGAACATCTGATTCAATTCATGCCTCTCACATGTTGCATTGGAAATTCCGCTTCATTAGTCAATCGATCCCTCCTCGTTCGTGCTGGATTTTGGATCAAATAACTGAGCATCAGTGAGAAGAAGATACTTTTATACACACATCTTAAGTCGCTGGGGTTTATTTGTAGCAATATCCAAAAATGCATTTCATGGGTCAAAATTATCGAATTTTTTTTATGCCAAAAATCATTAGGAAATTAAGTAAAGATCATGTTCCATGAAGATTCTTTGTAAAATTCCTACTGTAAACATATCAAAATGTTATTTTTGATTAGTAAAATGCATTTATAAGATATTCATTTGGACAACTTTAAAGGTGATTTGCTCAGTATTTAGATTTTTTTGCACCCTCCGATTCCAGATTTTCAAATAGATGTATCTCGGCCAAATATTGTCCTATCCTATCATTATTATTGATATCCTATTTATTGTGCTTTCATATGATGTATACATCTCAGTTTTGTAAAATTTTACCTTATGACCCCATGGTTATAACCCATGGTTTTGTGGTCCAGGGTCACATATATTTCTTATACAAGTCATAGTACCTCAAATTAATTACAACATTATACATGTTATCATGAATTTGCAATCTCTGAAGTGTGAAATGCAAATACACAAACATACTGTAGGTAAAAACAAGCACTGACACACTAAATTAATCACTCAATCATGAGATCTACCATCACACCACTGCCTACTCTACTGCCCTCTAGTGAACACTACACACAGTAGTGAACTGCCTCCCAAGCACATAGTAACTCCAATACTTGGGGCTAAAAGCACTTTTAGCATCACTAAATGCATACAGTGCCTTTCTGTGCAAAAAAAACAGCTTCTGAAGAACTTCATATCTGATTAAGGTGACACAGGGACAGATGAACCAGAAAAGCTGCAATGCAGAGAGGCAGATGGAGGAGCAGAGAGCATTAATACGGGATAGTCATTTAGCTCTTAGACACGCACCCGCAGATGGGAAGTTGATGAATGAAATTCATCTGAAATGTGACGTTGAGCTGATGTAGTTAAATGTCAGTCGAGTGACTTTTAGCGAGAGTCGACGAGAGGAGGCCGCCCAGGCTGGCGCTCGGCCTTCTTCCTTTTCACAGCTCAACTGCTTGTAATGAATCACTGGCCAACACAATATCCACTCCCCTGAAAGAGCGAGAGAGCCCCTTGAGCTTTAAAGCAGCATCCATCTGCACATAAGTCTCCTCCTGCCACCTCAACTGCAGCAAGTAAAACAAATGCGGTTGGTCATCACTGCCAGTCGTGCTTTAAGGGCCTGACGAGAAACGACTGCATGTCCCTCCCACCCTCCCCCAGCCGCTGGGCATATCTCTATTTCAATCTCTCAGTTCTGTCCCTTCCTCTCTTTCTCCCTCTCTTTGCGTTGGAGCACAGGCAAGAAATCACTCCCATTCAGCCAAGGACACAAACTCCCATCACACTCTCTCTCTCTCTCACACACACACACACACACAGGCGCATGCTCTCAATATAAATATCTCTAGCGCTCTGGATAGCTCTGAGATTTATACTGCTGCCAAGCCAGCAGAAAATTGACTTGTTTCATGGAGGCAGGCTATTGACACACTACCGTTGGGAGAGTTAGGGAGGCAGAGGGAGGGATGGATGGAAAGAGAGAGAGAGAGAGAGAGAGAGAGAGAGAGAGGGTGTGTGTCTGCATGTGTGAAAAAGCAAAAAAGAGAGAGAGAGCGAGCCAGAGAGGAAGACGCGAGCCCCTCCATTACAGGATAATGTAATCAGCAGTGTGGGAAATGGCGATGAGTAAAATGGTACAGCTGACATTTATATAAGAGGATATTGATGACATAAGCTGAGGAGGCAGACGTCCTCCCCTCTGCTCCTGCGGATTGATAAAGAAGCTCATTTAGCCAGTATATCATTCTTTCCCCAGAAGAGCAGCGAGAACTGCTGGGCCTGGAGCGAGGCGTGAAGGCGGGGGTAGACAGGGAGAGACGGCAGATAAATAGGCTCAGATCAAACCATAACCTTTCCAGGCAACAACAACAATGAAAAAAAACACGACAAAAACTCGCAGTCTTCTTTACGCCAGTGCTATGAGGCGACGCAGATTACATGGGTGATGTACAATGTGGCCTTATGATACTGTATAATCCTGAGCGCTTTAATGTCAACATGAATCAACATTGACCCTAGAATTTTGAAATGCATGGTACTCAAAGAAATTGCCATTGCAAACGTTGTGTGAAAAAAAAAACATTACAATTAAACAGCTCTTCCTCTTCTATCCCCATGCAGGTTAATTCTAACCAATAACAAACTAGTTATTTACGGTACTAGTCAAAAGAATGTATATTTTTTTACATTCTTTTAAAAGAAAGTTACTTACAGTCACCAAAGCTGCATTTATTTAATTTAAAACACTTTTTTTAATATTAGGCCTATATTTGAAAATAATCAAAATATTATTGGTGGGTTTTAAATAATTAAAACAATACTATTTATGCTGAAAAACCATTTTCCCTTAATATATTGTGGATTTTTTTTTTCAGGATTATTTGATGAACAAAGATCTAAAAAAGAACCATTTATTTTGAACAGTAGCCTTATAATGTCTTTACTTTCAATTTAATTTCTTATGTGTCCTTAAATAATTATTTTATGCTACTTATTCAAATTTGTCAATGGTAGTGATCATGTTTTTCAGAAAATAATCAGCAAAACAAAACAAAATTTGATTTGAACAATAAAACAATAAAAAAAAAAGTTTCTTGCGCACCAAATCAGCATCTTAGAATGATGTAAAAATGAACTGGGTAATGATTAATCGCATCCAATATAAATATTGTTGTGTTAAAATTAAAATATTAATATATAAACACACACACACACACATATATACATATATATATATATATATATATATACATATACATTTTATGTGTGTGTATATATGCTTTAAATAAACATAATAAATATGCAGTAAACACACATATATTAACAAATACCTTTTATGCAGTAAATTATTATTACTGGTTTATTGTATTTTTGATCAAATAAATGCAGTCTTGGTGCCCATAAGTGACTTTTTTTAGAAATATTAAAATCTTAAATATACATTAGGTACTAACTCCCTATTTACTTTTACTATCCAGCTCAAATCAAATCCCATCCTATATTTTAATCTTGAATACCATTTCAGTCATAAATACTGCACGCACACACATTTGAAAATAAGAAAGTGAAAGAAACAGAGTGTGAGGGAGAGAAAAGTAAAGAGTGAGGAGAAAGAGAAAGCATTTTTCCCTCTGGCCCGGTTTAAAAGAGGAGTGGAGAACAGAGGATGGGAAAAAGATGGTGAGGTGAGCATGAATTTTTGCTTGAATCAGCATTCGCTCAGCCGAGAGAGGAGAAGTGCAGGACTATAATTTAGCCTGGGCACAGCTCAAGGCTCATGTCAACCCTAAACAGACACCCTGGTTGATCATTTGAGAGGCGCTACGCCCAGTAACTTCTCATTAGATGTACTACATCAGTGTAGAATTATAATAGCATGCACCAGGAACTTTAGAACAGACAAAACACTGAAGACTGGTGGGTCAAACGTGCATTATTCAGTTTCTTTTTCCTAGATGTATTTTTGAAAC
Organism: Enteromius afrohamiltoni; assembly: GCA_034779775.1. Taxonomy (NCBI): domain Eukaryota; kingdom Metazoa; phylum Chordata; class Actinopteri; order Cypriniformes; family Cyprinidae; genus Enteromius; species Enteromius afrohamiltoni. Next base: position 13,034,541 of record JAUYWG010000047.1, read on the forward strand.
CCTTCTGAACTCACTCTCTAAATGGCTCAAGCCTTTAACCTGCTTGAAGTCGTATTCTGTATCAAGCCATGGAAAATGCTGGAGGAGCTCCACGGTATGGGGTCTCAGAACTTCACCATGACAAACCTATAAGCCCACTAGTCTTCACGAAGACATACTGCCTACAGTGATACTAATACCTGCTTCACTCGTGATGAAATCACCAAACCAGGAATTCCAAAGAAAGATATATTAGCTATAAGTTTGGGGTTGGGTTTTAATGTTTGTAAAAGTCGTCTCTTATGCTCACCAAGGCTGCATTTATGTAATCAAAATAAAGTAAGAAAATGTCTACATTAACAATTTTTAAATGAAATTTATTACTGTGTCAGCAAAGCCTTTGATGAATATAAAGCTCAAAAGAACTGAAATTATTTGTAATCAAAATATTTTGCAATACTGTTTGATCAATTAAATGTGTCCTTGCTAAAAAAAAGATTATTTAAAAAAATTAAAACATATGAGTGGTTTAAAACTTACAACTTATGACAAGGATATTATGAAACATTTTTTTTGGTATAATTAGTGCAATAAGAGAAATCAACAAAATATATTGTTTACCAAGGTTGTTCTGCACATTAGTGTATCAGTATAGCTTTAATATGAGGTAGATCTCGACAGAATTTTCATTTTAAAGCCGATGATCTGCGGATTTTGACAGGACTGACCAAGATCAAAATGCTCAAATGTCCCTCTCAGGTTAAATATGTATAATGCTTCTGAGTGAACTAAAATTTAATGGTTAAGCGTGTAAAAATGGTCACTTTAGTAAAACCACACTGCTCTCCAAAGCTAATATGGTATCAAATGTTCACGCATTCAGGCCACTTCCCCCATGGAATACTCCCCTGGAAAAAGCCACCAGGACAGATTCCAGCAGTGCACCTTTCAAACGACCTCGGGTTTCCATCAGAGTGGCCGGTGTGTGGCCACAGTGTTGCCACAGAGGCTTGACCTTTAGCCGCCTTTGTTGTAATTCAATAAGAGGCTCAGGGCCGACACCCTAACCCAACACGGGGTGCAACACAACCCCACTACACCTCTAACAGCCGTGACTGCACCTCTCTCATACCTACTCACAGATAACTCAAATTTATTGAAGCCCTATTTCCTCTGTTTGTCTATAGAATTTCCACGGGGCCATGGATGACATTTCACAGGAATATAATTAATGAGTGCAAAGCTTCCAAGATATTTCACATTTTCCTTCAAAGGCATAGAAGATGTCTCATTAAGTCTGCATTTGATTTAAAATAGCATGTGACCTAAATTTGAAAAATGTTATTCAAGGAAAAAAATTCTCTAATAAAATTTTCTGTGAAGTTGCTTTGAGACAATATGCACCGAGTAAAGACTTGTGTATATATGTGGGTGTGTATTAGGGGTGGCACGGTTCTTGAAAAAAAAGAAACCCAAACCGTTCGGTTCGCTTGTCTCGGTTCGGTGCATGCATGCGTCGCACGGTTCGACGGTTCACGACATGCGCAATGTAGCCTCTTGCCCCGTATGTGACGTCAGTGTGTTTCCCTTTCGCACGGAAGAATTGAGGTGTCTACGGTGTGGAGTGAGTGCTGCAGGTCACAATACTGTACGTGTAGAAATGGCAAGTGGGAG
>JAUYWG010000047.1:13036293-13048918 GCA_034779775.1 Enteromius afrohamiltoni
ACATTACTGCTCTAGAGGAGATCTGCTTGGAGGAATGGGCCAAAATACCAGCAACAGTGTGTGAAAACCTTGTGAAGTAAATGTTTGACCTCTGTCATTGCCAACAAAGGGTATATAACAATGTACTGAGATAAAATTTTGTTATTGACTCATTTTGTCTCTGATAGTTGAGCTATACTTATGATGTAAATTGCAGGCCTTTCTCATTTTTTTAAGTGGGAGAACTTTTGCACAATTGGTGGCTGACTAAATACTTTTTTGCCCCACTGTGTATACAAATATACACACACACACACACACACAACACATAGTCTCAAAGCAGCTTTGCAGCAAATCTTGATATTTTCAATTACATTTTCAGTTGACATATCAATATGTCCAATGCAGTGACAGCAAAAATGTAAAAAAAAATTAAATGAAAAAAAAAAAAAACTCTAATGTTGAAAACCTTTCTCATATTTGTAACTCGAAGAATGAACAGACATTTTTCTCATGGTATTTGTATGTTACAATTTTTATGTCAGCTGCCCATATATGTTGTGTATAGAAAAATATATATGTGTATACAACACACACACCTACTACACACAACTAATAATAATAATAATAATGATAATGATATATATATATATAAAATGTATGATTACACATTTAATGCCAGCCATTTTGGATTTAAAGGAAATTAGGAATAAGGAAATTTTTTATTTTTATATTATTATTATTATTATTAAAATTTGTCTGCCAATATATTATTTTCTCCAGAACTTATAGTTAAAATTATTTCACTTGTTTTTTTTTACGTAATATTTTTTTAATTTACGTAACTGCATAACTGCACATATTGGCGGATTAAATAAGGAAAGTAATTACCAAGTAAGCATTTAATAAAGATGAACCATTCCTAATCCAACTGTCCAATTAAACCATGCACGTTTTTATTAATAATTAGTGTTTTCCACAAAGTAAATATAAAAAAAATCTGTTTTCTTTCACATTTGCCGTCTAAACTCAATTGGCAAGTTTTTGGAAAGCATTTAACTTTAAAAACAAAAGAACAGCATCAAATTTGTCAAAGGAATTCATCCATGTACCTCAGTTCAGCACCAGCTGTCTTTTTTCTGACATGTGTCATCTAATCTGTCATAAACCTTTTCCCTGGGTACAATAATTCTTCCATTACTTTCATTTCATTTTGTATTAAGAGCACAGAGTCACACATCATGTGAGGTCAAAGCCCTTACACTGATGGACTTCAGATATGAAACTGCAGATCTAGAAGGATCATTGAAACAGCTCAGCTCTGGTGTCTTTAATGGAGAATTGTGTCTGCTAATGTGCTCCTACAACCTTAATAATTCCCTTGTGTTTATGGAAAACACAAGAATAATAAAAAGGTGTTAGTTCCAGCATAGACTGTGTTACAGCCGATTTTCTATATGTTTCTCGGTGTTGGATCAGCTGCTGTGGTGAGGCCTCAGGGTTAGTCCTGACTGATAACTTAGGTGCAGGAACTGTGCCATATTGACCTTGCTGTTGGGTTTGGGGGGTTTTAAGCACTGCAAGGTCAACTGCTTACACCAGATCAAACATCCAGATGGGCTAAAAGAGAAAGGCAAACTGCCACAGTCTAGACTGAGTCACTGAAACAGATCTCTGTTGCTCTGTTTGCCCAAACAGGAGTCGCAACTTCTGTGATTTTGTTCAACTGACCCCTATTAACCTCTGGACACAGAACGGACCTTTCTCACTCTGAGAGAGATCCGGCAAGCTGGGAGATCCCTCTCATTCACATTTTGACACTGAGTGATTCTTAACAAATCAATCTGAAACTGCCACTGTCAAAGTACTTACACTCAGTATTTTCACATTAGGGTGGAATTAACTGCATTCACTTCAATTATTTTTGCTAATTCCTTAAGGATGTCTATTTCTTCCACATAACAAAGATACTATACTTCTGTAAATCTGAATGTTTATGAAACATCATAAGGACATAAAAGTTATGAGATAAAATGTTGAAATTATGATAGCCACAACTGAGATAAAAAGTCATAAACATGAGATACTAAGACATAGTGATGAGATAAAACACCTAAAATGATGACAGTCAAAACTGAGATGAAAGGTTTGAATAGCACTTAACTCAAACTTTTGATGAAAAGTCATAACTATAAAAGTTAAAATCAACAAATTATGATTAAAAACAAAAATGTAAAAATGTCATAATTATGATGCAAGTTAAATTTAAAAAATAAAGCCATAACTATGGCATAAAAAGTCAAATTATGACAAAATGTAACAGTTTATATAAATGAATACGTGAAATACTTTTTACATCCAAATTACGACTTTTGCCTCATAGGTTAGACTATTCTCAAAATTACGATTTAGCATCTTATGAATCTGATTTATGATGTTAATGGTTTACGATAACATGTCATGAATTTAAAAACATTATCAGTGCACGTTATTCCAGTTTTTCAATATATTTTATTTAGAAATGTTTTAATATTAATAATATAATATATAATAATATATATAAATATATATAATATATATATGTACGGATGTGTATATATGCACATACGTTTAATATATGTATATATATATATATATATATATTCATACACACACACACAATCTTTCTTCTTGCACACACAAGTGCCATATCTGCCATATATTTTCCCATGTCAGATGTTATCACATGACAACCCTGCTGTTCACCCTTTGAATCAATCGGGTTAATACTGTCACGTAACAATTGCCACAGATATCCAGCTTCACTGCTGATCAACACACTGAGGCCATGAGGAGGTTTTCCTACATGCGTGTCACACAACAGGTGCTGGATTTCGCCATCAGCCCAGAACCGAGACGGACGCAGAGGCTGCACAAAACAACAGGAGAAGAAAGAGACTAAATACACGCAATGGACATTCCCTTAAAATACTATCATTTATAAAAAGGTGCTGCAAATCTATGTAATACAGTTGTCTCATAATATTTTTCTAACATAAATAACTACACCACCGCAGTCCAAACAAAGAACACTGCACTTTCAGTCTACAGAAGATAATACTCCTGCTTCTTCTAATAAACAGCAGGACCATTTGTCTTGCATCAGATGAGACACATATAATCACAAAGTCGTCTACCCTAAGGTGACAATGGCTACCATCTCATTTTGATCTCCATAAATTGTTGTCGCGAAATGGATACTGTATGCTTCACATAAGCCAGAGGGGAAGCCACATGCGCAAACATTTTTCTTGGTAAAAATCCTGTCACTCAGTTTTATGAGTTGACCCGTTCGGAGTAAGGGGAGATTAGCAGGGGTCAGAGGGCACCGGTGCTAGATTCTGACACCCGTGCAGTATTCTGGACACTTGTTAAGAACACAGACGTGGGATGCGAGAGAAGCCACGGAGACGCAAAATAGAAATAACATGTAAGCGGATAGCAAATGACGACTTCGCCCGGTGCCACCCGCTCACATTCTTTCACGATCATTTACGGCCGAGGATTTATACGCAATGCATTATAAATCCGGCGCACTGTTAAATGTGTAATATTAATGATTTTTGTCACACAATAGCTGAGGAATGGGCAGGTTAAGGTCACATTATTTGCATTTTCTCCTTATTTCCCGCTACTGTTTCACACCGTATTTGTCTGCACTGATAAGACATAACATCAGCATAAACAACATCTTTTATAGGGGTTTAAATGACACAAGCAGATCTGAATTTACTGTTGTTATTGCAGCCTTTCACCTCAAACAGAACAACATTGGCAGCAAATGTACTGAAATATTGCCCTTCCTTTGTTTGCCAAGCACTTTGCCATGGATGCGTACCCTCTCGCTCCCCCCCCCCTCTCTCTGTCACTCATAAAACTCATATTTAGACCCTTATTCCTCCTTCTTAGCATATTTATGAGAGGACCTGGTGGGTATTTTTCCTCCCTTTATGACACGATCCAGAGACAAGGAGTTAAGCTCATCGCCCCAAACCAGCGATCAGCCCAGCACTCTAGCATAACTGTCTCTGGCGTTCTCCATCCATTACCCAGACTTAGCGAAGGGCCACTGCTGCTCTATTCCAGCATCAACTCTCTCCCTCTCTCTTTTCACATTAACTATTCAGATCAGCTTGACGCACAGGCGCTCATCTCCATACCCCGAGCCATGTTATTATCTCGTCCCTCTTTCGTCGCTGCTGATCGGCCCTTCTGCAATAACGGGCGTTGTGAATTATTCAGGCCTAGTTAGGCGCGGAGCTCACCCTGACGCAAAACTCGCATCATGAAGTCCATCCATCTCCGTGCTGAAATATAGCTGCCAACAGCCTCTCCAAGCCCAGCGTCTTCAATCACACAGTCGATTCTGTCACACCACGGCAGGCGGCACTTTACTCAACCTCAGACTGGACAAAAGAGCTCCCATCAGGACCCTATAAACATATATTGACATGCATATGGACGCATAGCCTACCGTGCGTTATTTAGGTTCATTTAGTTGAATCTATCACTCCTGTGACTCAAATAATAAAGCACAGCGCCAGCAATACCAAGGTCATGGGTTCAGATCACATGGACAGAAGGTAAGGTATGCCTTGAATGGAAAGAAAGCCATATATATATATATAAAATATTTGTATGATAATAATATTATGTGTATGTGCATATGTGTGTGTTTTTTTTTGTTTTTATTATGTAACCATGTTTTATTGTGTTTGTTAGCTGTCTTTTTAGTTATACTTTAACCTAATCAAAATAACTGAAAAAACATGATTCTTTGAGTTTTCCGTTTTTGCAAAATAAATAAATAAATAAATTGTGTATTTTTATCTTGCTTTTTTTAAAATTCTCTTTTATTTAAACCCGATATTTAGGGTCCGTCTATGCAGAAATCATTCATAAACAAACACACATACAAAGAGAACAAACAAACAAAAAAATCCTCTTCTCATAGTCGTTTTATTAAATTACAGAAGCCTTTGTAAAGGAGCAGCCACCCGGGATAAACAATGTCAAGAACTTCAGCCTTTAGACACAAGTCTATTTCCTGAAAGCTTTAGGGTTATTAGGCACTCATAATGAAGCTAATTAACAGGCTCAATTATTTTGTACGAAAGCTCATCAAAGAAACAATTGTGAGATGGAAACAGGCAAAACTGTTTTCTAAATCAATGAATGTGTCATTAACATCCAGTAAATTAAGTAATTTATCAGACGCTACAAAACAGGGGCAAGTATTTACACTAGATTGTGAGGACACACATGAACACAAATTAATATAACAAGATCTTAAATCCCATAAATAAAACACATTAAGACGTTAGCATTTGAACTATTTGCTTCCACAATGGAAAGCATGGAATGTAGAGGATTCACACACACACAATTTTTGAGAAACATACCTTTGCTTGCCATTCTTCATGCTAGTATTACTGGTTATGGAAACAGTGTCATTCCATTGTTCAGATATTAAAAAGACTGAATGCAGTGAGGAAATGCACATCTTCAGCTGAGCCTTCAAACTAAGACCTACAAAAAAAAATTATAAGAAAGCACTTAAAAAAAAAAAGCATTAAAAAATAGGTTCTAAAGATACACATTTTCGGTCAGATAAGAGAACATCTGAAGCATTTCAAATTTCCATCTTTCAAAACAACATTACACACAGTCAGGTTGTTGGTTGTTCTTCTGACATATCTTTATAAATTATCCTGGTATCTGGAGCTTCTCGTTTTCAACATTAATTTAATATGCCTCCTTGATCCCAAAATGACAAACTCCACCCAAAAAAAAGTTATGAAAGAAATGAATTGTTGTATTAGAAAAATATGCACGTTAAACACAAGCGTGACACATTTCTTGTGTATTCAGTATATATAAATTTTATGTTTTATCAGATAATTATTAATGTGATAATTATAAATTAAAACAGCACACACTAATTGTTGCATATATACCCATCTATACTAAAGAGCAGCATATGTGTATGTAATATGTAATTATTTTTCTGTTGTAAGTTACTACGTACATGCATTATTATTTACTTTACAGGAATTATTAATATGCAGTATGTTTAACATGGATACTAATATATAAAATTTTAATCACCAAATATCGATCAAATCCTCACTCAAAATCGTTAAAAAAACTTTTTCGCATTTTACAAAGTAACTTGTAAATTGACAAAAAATAAAAGTGAATAATAATTTACTAAAATTATTTTATGTATTTTTTACCACTGATTTTTTCAGATTAATTTAGTGTAAACTTTAGCGATTTAAAAATGAAAGATACGCACATTGTGTTCTCCTGAAACAAGATCAAACCCAAGTTACTTGCGGTTTGGACATAGCAAAGATAAACTTTGTTCAACTTTGTGAGTTGTTTGAGTCTGTAGCAGCCTAATGTATGTACATAAACATCATGGTTCTGGGATCAGCCATGGGAATGTAAGCTCATCCGATTTGCTCCAGCAGGTGGGGGCTGCTGGCCTCAGCATTTTCCCCAACTGAGACTCACTTTCTGGGGAACAATCCCTCAAAGCGTGTTCACTGCACCACACGCACAGACACGCCAACTCTCGCACGCACACAGATTTTGTCCTCCTAAAGAACGCTTTCTCTGGTGTAAAATATCTCACCGTCTGTGCTAAGCGGCCCACATGAACAGACCACACATATTTAACACATCAACAGGAACAGAAATTCGCTCCAGAATTATGCGGTCATCATTTCCACAAGCCGAGCATGACCGGCACTGAATGTGCCGCAGTCAGACCATATCATGTTTAATTGACACCTCAGCTCCCAGTGACGAACAAATTTCGGAATTTCATGTTCAAAGGTTGTTTTGAGCAAGCCTTTTGTCAACACCCAACACTTGTTACACGATTTTATGCCGCTCTCGATTTCGATTCAGAGATACTTAATTTGTAATATTACTATAATACAGTTCCCTGTTGTTGCTAATCAAACTCTTTTTAACATAATGCTCTATTTTATAGACCCCAATTAGTGTACCCCAGTCAAAAGTACATATACTTTTTCCTTCTAGGCACAAATCCAAATTCTGATTGCTTACATTGCTCTTCTTTCAAATAGTACAGAACTGGGCCTTCAAACAAAGCTCACCTTATTAAAACATCTAGGGGTCCAGGTGGGGCAAATAGAGACTTGTGTGATGTGGGATATCATTCTCGTTTCCCTCTTGCCCAAATATGTGCTGCAAACAGGTGCCTTTGAAACAAAGCAAGAAATATACCAAAATAAGTGCTACGACACACCAGTGCGCACTTGTATCCCTCATTAGCCATTCAAATCCAATGAGAGCAAAGAATCAAGGGTAAACAGGTGACACAAACTGCTGACTGCGTTCTTGAGGATGGCCAACAGCGTATTGGCCTGCAATGAGATGCAATGTAGCTCTAATTACACCAGCCCAGGATGTTATGATGGGCTTTATTTAACACAGTTTGATGTTGCGAATTCCAGGTGCACAGTTTAAAACTTGTCTAACTTATTTATTTTGTTGGTGAAAACAAACTATAATAAACCCTTTGGAAGTTCTGTCTGTGTAGTATGCATCAGTGCATCCAGTCATATTACTGTAAATTTAACGTGATATCTAATTGTCTGCAGCATCTCCTTCTATGGTTGAAGGGTAATGGATAAGGGTTAATCAATGCATCTTCGTCTGACAGATGCTGGGCTGGTCAAGCAGGCATTACCCGGTCTCATCACTAACATAATGAGGCATTTCCACCTTATGATTACTTCTTCCCGCCTGCCTCCTTTTCTTCTCTCCTCTCAGTGCTTTTTCTCTTCCACAGAGCAATTTATTCATAAATATGAAAAGCCTCTTCAGAGTCAGCATTTTTCTTGTACAGTAATTTTGAGGCATGTCCAGGGGAGTTCCTCTTTAAATGATGCAGTGTTCTCCTCTGTGGCAGAAGCTCTGACTTGGCACTGTGGTTTCAGCTGATTAGGGGGAAATGACTGTGGTTAGTGTCATACTATTTACTGTCTCATCTTTATTTCTGTAGCAGTACCCAAGTCCTGTTGGTGCGTGAACGCATACTGCGCTGAAAATATAGGAGCGCACACAGAAAAAGAAGCGAATAACTAACTTGGGGATAACTCGGGTAGCTAAATTCATAGTTCAATCAAAAACATCATTTACTCACCCTTATGTCGCTCGCTCACACGCTTCTGCAGAAAGCTAAAGGAGGAATGTTCTTGTGTCTCTTTAACCAGTGACTGACTAAAAATGTCAAAAAAAAGCTTATTAAAAGAGTATTTTGTATTTAAGCTCTACAGTAACTCTCTGAAGCCACACTTCCACATGAATCTTGGTGAAACAGTAAAAAGATATACAAGAGCCAATGGTTCTACTGACACAAATGTGAGATGCAGAGCATTTTGATGCAAATATTAATTTGAAGGCTGTGGCAAAGGAAGAATTTTAGCTGTGATAATAATAATAAATGTCACTTGACCACCAAATCAGCATCTTTAGTGTGACACTGAAGACTGAAGGAATGAACTCAGTTTGCCATCCCTGAAACCATTTTTTTTTTAAGTTAAAATTTAGAGCTAACATTAGCATCACGCTACATAAGACAATTTATGATACTAATAGTCATACACCTTTACACACAACTCACTTCAACCCACTATCGAGTGTTTGTAATGACCTCCTTTTGCGATCACATGTAGAGTTTAGTCATTTACTGTTGCTAAAATATGCTATTTATAGCCTAGAAATTGTCATATTGTTATGGAAATATCAAAATCTTCAGAAAATCACATACAAACCATCATATCGTAATCGTGTGTTTATTATAATCTATAGTGGTCGTCGTCATATTTATTTCTGCCGTGTATGCTCTGGCTGAAACTCACGTTGTTTGTGATAACGTTAATATGACTGCCGTTCTTACGTTCTGATTATAATACACATTAGTAAAAATATCTGTTTTAATTTTTATTTGTTTATACACTTTGGGCTCATGAACAGCAATTTTTCCAACGACAGCATTTTCAGAAAAGCCAAACTGCAGGAAAAGCATGACCCTGGCAACACTGCTTCGCTGTATAGCTTTAACACTCGAAGAACCTTCCGCGCTGCGTGGACGGAAAGAAGTTGGGCTCAAACCTTATCAAATGATTAAAAAATATTAACGCGTTATTTTTATTTTATGTATTCTGATTAAGCGCATGGGTTAACGGTGACAGCACTAGTTAAAATAGATCATATCTATTTTTAACTGAACAATATTTCACATTATTGCTTTTTTTTCTGTATTTTTAATATACGCAGCCTTGGTGAGAATAAAACAAACATTGAAAAAAACAAAAGAAATCTTACTAACCTCAGACCTGATGCTAATACAATAAACAGTAATGAAACAACAACACTTAAAACATCTAATATACATCGCAGAAAACATTACAACAGAAATAGAATAGCAGAAAATGTTATTAGATTTGATGCTTGACACTTTTTGTAAAATATCATGTTTTTCGATTGATTGCTTTTTTTATTTATAGCTATAACTTGATTGCAAAAACATAACTTTTGTAGTATTTTATTCAGCTCTGTTAAATCAAATATAAACTACCACAGTGCACATAAAAAGTCATTTACAGCTAAACCAATAAACATGTTTTAACTATACCATTTTTACATTATTTTTCTGTTTAAATTCAGAGGGGGCGAAAGGAACAATTTTACACAACTTGTTAACATCTTAAAAACAATGAATAATATGATCATTTTAAAGTCCACCGAGGTCAATTTGCATAAACCTCATAGACTGAAAATGGGCATCCATTTTTTTTACTGCACAGCACACATGGCCAAGTATGTAGTCCTAAACTCCAGGCTAAGTTTATAGTGTTCTGTGCAGCAGATGAAGTGGCAGTCAGGCAGGCCTGTTTCTCTTCTTCAGTGCTGAACTAAAAGTGAACTCACTCTGCTATATATAAATACAGCTTTGCAGCCAATCAGTGGCGTGGCTCCGGGGCATCATCTTGCTGCGCTGACTTTCCCATTACGATAATGTGAATCTCTCGCTCAGCCTCATAATACTGGCAAGCGTGGATAAAATACTGTCTCCCCTCTGCTCCACGCCGGCCTGCTCCCGCTCCTGCCACACACACTGAGAGAGTGTCTGTGCATACTAATGAATTTGCGCTTCAGGGCCTTGGGACTGGCAGCATGGGACTGTGCAGGTATTTCCTGTAGGGGGCGCAAAATAAAGCTGACATGGTGAGCGCCATGAAGTCACAAGTTGTGTACAGTACTGAGATGTGGGTCATTTTTATGAGTGCAAGACACCTAAACACTACAAGATAGATTCAAAAGTGTTTATTTTTCTCACTACACTGGCACATATTTTTTCTGCTTTTAAGCATAAGACTCAAGTAATTATATTTTTGCTTAAAACAATACATTTATATTTCTTGATTAATTTAAAATATGTAATACAAAAGATACATATTTAAATCAAATAAAGACCCAAATATTTAAAAAATATATTTTTACAATGAAAATAAGTTTTTATTGCATTAATATGCAGATTTTTCTTATATAGATATTATATATCCGTAGAGAAAGACTGATCAACTTAAAAAGCAAAACTGCATAAGTTTGAACTTTTCTTATTGTATTGGTTATTTCTTATTTTACTTGTTTTAAGAAGATATATTTGAAGATATATTTGATCTTAAAAAAAAAACCTATATGATTACATTTTGCTTAAATTAATCAATTAATTAATTAATCATTAATTAATATGATATATATGCCTATTAATTATATTAATTATATTAATCCAAATTTATTACACAGACTATGTATATATTTATTTATATTATCCTATACTGTACTATATTATTACATGTATTACTTTATTACTTGTATTACTTACATATACTTACATATATATATATATATATATATATATACACATACATACTATTTATATAGTGAAGATTATTACAGAAAGACCATAAAAGTGCAGCTAATCGTTAATCTACCAAATCTTATTTAATAAAAAAAAAGCAGAGTTTTTATTTGTCTCTATAATGTCTTTTATAAATGTGAAAGCCAAAACAAAAGTGCCTATGACGGCAACATCATGATGCTGCAACACGTTACCTGGTCACCTGACCCAGACACACACACACACACTGCAGCAGTGGGGGTGGAGCCGGGGGACTTGTGGAGCATGAACGGAAAACATGAGAAGAGCGTTTTGATGGGGACACTCTGTTTGCCATTTCTAATTTGTAGGCGGGGGACGAGAATGGGGCGATCACAGCGTGATTCATATTAAAAGTCAATTGGCCTTCAAATTCCTCGGGTTCCCCAAAGTCACTACTGGTGAGAAGGAAATGAGTCTTAATGGAGTGGCAGTGCCACAATAAAATATCGGAAATTGAATCTGACCACAAAACTCAATGGTCCAGGCACAGCACCTGAACGACTGACCATTACAGATATGAGATTCTTTCTTTTCGGACCATTTTTTCCTTATCTATTATTTGGCTATACGGATGTCCTTCGATTCTCTAAAAGTCCTTTAGTGTCCACCTTTCCTCTCTCGCCTGAACATCGGAGCACTTAGCAGTAATCTGTTTCGGCCTCACTTTTAATTTCTCGCATGTCTGCCTGCGCTCTGAGTGCTGGGGTAACTGGGTAGGCAATACAAAGCAAAAGGCCATAAAACCCTCCTGCTGTGTGAGATATATTAACTTTAACCTCATGGTAATTACCAAAAACTATTTAAAACCAACTTTTCCATTTAGGCTACTTTCCGCTAGGTTACTCGTGACAACTGCCCATGTTTTAAATGACTATAAACTGACAAGAAATCACAAAGATTCATAAGCGGACATGGAGATGATCTGTTAGATTACTTAACTCTTATGTAATTCATAGAACTTGGCTTGTATATTTTAGAGCACTTGTATCAGAAAATACCAAGATGCAGTCCTTCATATATGGACTTACAGAAGTTATTTTTATATTAGGCAGACTTCAGATAACTTTAACCCCATAATGCATACTGTATCATATTTCATACATTTATTTCTATAAGGACTTAAAATGATCAACAATCAAAATCTGCTGTAGGTTGCAGTAAATTTACTTTTTTTTCTTATTAAAGTAGACATTATTATTAATAAAATAGACATCAGAATAACTGCTATCAATACTTCAGGATGAGGTTTGGAAATAGATGTTGTTAATGAAATAATGTTCATTTGCGCATTTATATCTCTCAATAATCTCAGCAATGCAACATAAATAGTTTCCACCACAAACTAATTTTTAATCATTAAAAAAAATCATTAAGGATTTAACTGTAATTTCTTATTGAGAGATATAATTATATTGCTGATATAACTGATTTACAAGCAGAATTTAATCTCACCTTTTATATAAATAACACCTGTGCCATTTTGCATATTTTTGCTCAGTTTGGGACAATAAATAAATAAATAAAATGTAAAAATAAAAATTTTCCTCCTCAAGTGTGAGCACTATATTCTCACTTTATTATAATATGTGGGTCCTAAAAGCATAATATAACACCTGTGCG
>JAUYWG010000047.1:13049065-13068319 GCA_034779775.1 Enteromius afrohamiltoni
TATATATATATATATATATATATATATATATATATATATATATATATCAAAACTGGACTGTAACAGAATCAAAGAAGTTGAATATACTGTAAACTAGACTGAAAAAAAAGAAAAAGAAAGTACAAGATGCATTCAGGCGATAAAGGTGTGAGAAACGTATGCCTAATCCTGACACGAGCACACATTGCCCTCTTCAGGCCTGGCTGTGTAAGATGACCCGGCTCATTTGTCATTCTGGCTGGAGGAAATCCAAACAGCTCAATATCATGTTTAACTAATCAGACAAGAGAATCTATTTAATGACAGCCTTGAGACATGAGATAAATGTTAGCCACTCACTCAGTCAATTCAAACTGCCTGAACACTCAATCAGGATATAATCTACGATTCGGAACTAATAGCTCGAATATAGTGGCTTATTTTGTAAACACGCTACTCATTTTGCGGAGCTTGTTAAGCCCGCTCATTTTAAGTCTAAAACGACTTTGGCTTCAGCTACATGTTTAAAGATAACTCGCCATCCCTCCGTGCCGCTCGGTTCTCCCTCCTCCTTCCTTTTCTCTGTATTCATCTCCATGACAGATGCAGAGTGAGGCCTGAGGCTGCAGTTAAGAATATGTGATGCAGAGATTCTTTATTAACATTTCATTCCCATTCCCTACACGACATAAATTAGATGGGACGTTAAAGGCTGTCAGCTGTGGCGATCTGTCACAGAGTCTTGGCTCTGTCCGTCGGCTGTCCCCTGACTTCTGCAATGTCTGCCACCGCCAAGCCGATAAGCCCATGGTCTTCATTGTAAAACGCTGTAGAGCCACAAAATACAAACAAGCTCTAATTCTGCATCTTCTCCAGGCCCTGATTACAGATTCGACCCCCTTACCTCTGGTGCTATCTGTTCAGCGTGTGCTAGTGGAGAGAGATCTGAGATGAGTCTTATGGCTAGCTCAACGCTAATGTACTCATCATTAATCTTATCAGCGCTGCCTTTCCACATCATTTCAGGGCAGTAGCACGATTTTTATCTCTAATTTGATGGTAATGAACCCATCAGCATGGAGTGGTTGATGAATATGATGAAAAATGGCATTCATATTCACTTTGGACAAGCAACATCTTCTTATCTCATTAGAAAAACTGATATTAGAATAACTCTTTATTTATGAAAATGTATATTAATCGTGGAAGGTCTCTTGGTCAAGACACTTTTTTAGACTAACAAACAATATAAACTATCAGAAAAAATGTATAGTTATTAAGGCATTTGTACTGGGAATTCGCTCTGGGTGTTACGGTGCATGATGAGTTGTATATGATTTGTAATGATTTTATAAATTTAGCTTGGGGGAGTGGCTACAGGTGGACGATTCCCATCCAAGAAAAACTTCAACTACTTATAGAAATATAAGATTAGTAATTCAAATACACCTCCCGCATGCTTATACATGTTTACAATTTTCAAGCCTGGTTAAACCATACTGCCAAAAGCATGTCACCACCATCTACAAACAAACTCGACAAATACATCCAAGACTGAACATTGAACAATGATGCCCCATGCTAGAACATTTAGGTCGGCTACCTCAAACTGTGCAGTTTTCTGTCTCTCAGAATTGGAAAGAGGACATGTTTACAAACCGGGCATCTGTTAGACAGTAAAGACAGTGATTACTGCATCAAATTCACACAACAAGTGATTCAGATTACAGTGCTCCAGTAAACATCTAAATCAAAAAGACAAACAAACATTTCAGAAAACAAAAGCAGAAATGATGACTAAATTAAAGGTTAACTAAATGGACAAAAAAGCAGTTTGAAGTAATGAAACAAAAATAATTAATCAAACCTATATATATAAAAAAAAGAAAAACAAATACAAAAGTGCTCAAACTAAAATAAATAAGTGAAAATGTAATTAATTATTAATGTTAATAAATTTTTACATTAATATTAAAATATGGTCCCACTTTATATTAGGTGGCCCTTACTACTATGGACTTTAAATAAAACAAAAATAAAAAAATAAGCACAATGTTGTTGTGTGTTTATATTGTATTGCAAAACCTTTTTGCTGCTATTGAGGTGCATACGGGTAAGGACAGGTTTGGTGTTATGGGTATGTTTAAAGGTAAGAGATGGGTCAACGGTGAAAAAGTGTTTTTATATAAGTGCAGTGTAAAAATATGGACACAATAAGTGCAATGTATCAAATGTAGTTCTGTCAAACAATTAATCGCATACAAAATGTTGTATTCTATATTCTCACTTTTTGTCACTTATAACATTCAGTTCAGATATTTCTCTCTGTTAAACATACTTAAGCTAACTGACATGATTCAGTTAAATTTACATTTTCAAACTCATACTGACTTGAGTTGCTCACCCCAGGATGTCATCCTAACACCACTATCAAAGGTAGTTTTCTCAGTGTTATCCTAGCAGGTGTGTGTGGGTTTAGTTGTTTTAATTGATAGCTCAGTGGTACACACAGTAGATGAAATGTCAGCTCTGAGAGGGGCAGCACTGCCCCGGGGTCTCCACGGACTCCCCTCTCCCTCAGATAGGAACACAAATTGGATATGAGTTTTGATCGCCAAGTCCAAATGTTACGTTCCCATTTTTTACACATGGACAGAAATGGGGGGGGGGGCTTTCTGTGTGACCATAAATGACATATGTTTGTCACCTTTAAATGAAATGACCTATTTTGTGGAAACAGCTATAAGCCTACTTGTGCTCTTTCAGCAGAGGAGGACCGCAATATGTCGTAAAAGATTGGCTTTCTTTTCTGTCCCGGCAAAACACAGAAACACCCTCAGGGTATGTCATTTCCCTCTCCGGGAAGGTTAACGTAAAGCTTGAACTCAAAAGAGTTACCCAAGCAAAAGTAATGCAACTATAAATTCAAAGAAAAAAATCAAAACTGAACAACAAAAGCCTCTTTGTGCACCACTAACAGTAGCGGGCTCTTGCTAAATGGACGATGAGTTTGCCGTCCTCCAGCCCTTATTGAGCTCTGGAAGTGGTACAACGACTGCTCACACGCTGCCCATATTAGCGAGTTAACTACTGTATGGTTTGCCTCCCTGCTGGTTCTTGAGTGGCGAGCGTTGATGAGCTCTTTGTCGCCTGTGCCTTTCTAAAGAGGAGAGGCAGCCGCTTCTGTCGAGTTGACTAGGTGCCAGGCCTTCCAGTTTGGCCCGATCCCTCAAGCATGAGCCTCACATATTCAAGCTGTTTCAACAGCCTGTCAGCTAATGGGATTTGGGAGAGGTACATTAAGCCTGTATGAATCTGTGAGGGAGAGCAGGACTCTGGATGCTCATATTGCTGTGCCATATTAAAGGGCTGGAAAAGTGCTTTCCTGCTCCGTGTCTTCCTGTTAAATGTCAGGCCACATATGCTAGGAGAGAAGTAGCAATGGCTCTGATATGTTGAGCTTATGCTGCATTAAACCCACAGAAACCTTGATTCGTCCAATCGTCCCTGAGGGTGACGATTTGTTCACCATGTTAGATCTGGTGTCTATGCACCATCCTAACGTGGGAAGGACATAGCAGATGATGTGATGAAATGGTGACTGCTGACCCCTGACGCAAATTTACAAATCTTGAGGAAGGTATAGCTTCAAAGAAGATGGTTAAGCTAACCATTAAACTAAAATGGTTTGTTTGTATTTGAGGTTATCGCCATATAGGTTTAAAAAGCTATTTTTAGGCAGATGTAAATAATAAACAAACATTCAATAAAATTTTGAACATAAAAAATTCTGATAAAAAAAAATGATCCAAAATTTTAACAATTAAAAATAAAATAAATTAAATATAAAAATTTATAAAATGGAATAAAACAAAGCAAAAAAAAAATAGAATAAAAAAATACAACACAAACTATAAAATACAATAAAATTATCTGAAGATGAATAAAAGACTAATAAAATACTATAAGCAATAAAACACAATAACTATTTTTTTTTTGCATTACAAAAAAACAAAAACAACAAAAAAAAAAAACAATAAATCAATCAAGTCCTAATCATTCATTTACTTACCCTAACATTGTTCCAAACCTGTATTTGTCACTTATATGACATTCCCCATTCACTTTCCATGTAAAGACACGGACAGCCAGGATATTCTTCAAAAATTCATCTTTTTGTGTTTCATGAAAAACAACAACACAAGTTTAGAACAGCATGCGTTATCGCTTTAAGTGCTCAGTTCACATACAGTTCTGTCATTTCGATGTTTGTAAATTGTGCTGGGTGAAAGCCAAGGATATTTATTAATGAACACAATAAAATAAAGTGCCAAGCAGTGATTTGCTGAAGGATTGTCTGGACAGCAGTATGAGTGGCATAATAAAGGCTATTTCTCCAGCTGGGTATAAAATAAGAAAAATACATCACCCATATTCCACCCAGCAGCACGGCACTGAAAAGGCGCCCACTCCATGCTGCAAATGCAAAGATGGCAGGAGGGTGATAAATTTCAGCAATGCCTTGAGTACTATAGACTAATCTGTGTGAGCAATCACGGGAATAATTGATAAACCAGATAAGATTTAATGTTCCCGGCCGTCATCGTGGGACCGGGAACCTCTGACACTTTGACGTGTACGGTGTGTGCGCGTGGAGATGAAGTGCGTGCGTGACTGATGGATCCATGTTTGGGCGAATGACAGCGGTGGTGCTAAAGCGAGTTGTTTAATTAACCCTACGGCGAGCGGCTTGTCACAAACGCCCATTTCTTCCTGACTGAGACCTCAGCAGATCTAAGGGAAAGGCAGGGATGAAGAGGAGGAGGGGAAAATAGTAATAATGTGGATCCACAGCGCAAGATTGCTTTTTTTATTCTATTTTATGGGTCAGTGATCTGCATTCATTACAGGGACATGAAGACATTTGGTCGTAAGACTAATGCCTCCTTCCTGCGGACCCCGAGTAGTTTGTAGATTAATACGTGACACATTAATATGTGACGTCTTAATCAAGGTGGATTTTAAATCGTAAATAAACTAGAGGTTTTCATTTAGCCAAAATTATGCACTCATCGGTTGCCTTTTCCATTAGATCAATTGAATTATAATCAATTAAAACCATGATTGTTCCTTCAGCTTTGATCTATTCCTCTCCTTGCATTTCAATAAAGATGACACTTAGTCAGGCACCAGCAAAGTGTTTGTGATTTTAGCACAGGACAGTAGATTAGCTCTGGGAAAGTTCAAGCAGAAACCTTAAATCAAGGTTGAGTTTAACCCCCATTCATCTTGCATATTGATGGCCACATTCCCTCCCTGCTCTCTTGTCTTCCATAGGGATAATGCATTCTCCAGCCTGAAATTCTATCAGAGCGGTCTGCTTCGTCAGTTAAATCAATAGGCGGCGTATGGCGGTGGGTCAGCAGTCACGTTCTGCACTGCGTCTTCAGGCAGCAGGCTGATGGTTTGAGTGTAGGAAATTTGCTTAAAGCCCACACCAATTAACTTCAGGATGATGAATGCCAGGGGTGGGCAGGGAAGGGGCCGAGGGGTTCTGCCTCTTTTTTGTGCGAGAGTGTGAGAGTCTCAGCTGCTTTGCTGAAGAATAGGGAGAAGAGGTGGGAGGGGCCACTATCAAACAGATAAAAACGGGCGCTTTGGGTCTGGGTCAGCCCACCCCTAATGATTATGTCAATCTGTGTAAGTGAGCCAACACTGGAGCTGTCAGGACATAATCAGTCAAAGCTGGATTTGTAAAAGGCGCTGGGGAGATGCACAAGGCTGGGCACAAGACATTTGCATGGGGAATTGCCCTAATCTGTGGAGAGGAGGCGGCACAAGGGTCAGACTCTTTTGTTGAGGTTGACAGTCAGCCCTGTTGAAATGAAGTGAGCAGCGTGTGTCTCCTCATCACGGAGTTCATAAAGAGAGCGCCGATCTGCTGGAGGAAGGATGCCAAACAATAGTGAGAAATCAGCACCAGGTTTTCACAATATGGAGACTATTGATCAAGCCCTTCAAAGGAAGAAACACTGCATAAACACTTCATCTTCACAGAAACAAAACCACTTAAACACCAAATCAACTAAACTGTTCCTGGACAATTCAAAATCCTTTAAAGAACCATTAAATCTATGGCTATATTTAGCACTAATTTTAAAAATGATCAAATCAACATGATTAGGTGATATTGAGAAATTCTGCTATTTTAAATTGTAATAATATTTCACAAAGTTAAACTATTTTTTATGTATTTTTGAGCAAATAAATGAGCATAATTTGATTGGTATATGGCTGTTCAAAACACTTTTGAAACAAAACGTGCATATAAATGTAAACAAGACATATATTATAAGACCATAAGTAATTTCTCTGATTAACAAATCCTACATACAACAGAACACAGTAACAATTTTGGGTTTATTTCAGATGTGACCAACAGAATTTTTTCTATCATTGAATTCACTCTGTAGGCTCTCGAATCAGTTAAAACAATTCTTTTGTCAATTCAAGAAAACAAAGTCAGAGTATTTTAGCAAATTAAAAAAAAATTCAGCTCCAGATTCCCCCCCCCCCTGAATAAGAGCTGGTCCTAGTTTTTTTTTTAAACATCTACATCACTTCTAAACCACTCTATATAAAAACATCTATATATTCTCCTCCGAAACCAAAACAACGACTACTTGGTTTCTGACCCCACAGATAATACATAATGAAAGGTCAAAGCACTTCCTGAGATGCAGGCTTGGTAAGTGACAGCTCAAAGAGTTTTTGAGAAGCTGGAGTGGAGACGAGAACATTTAAAGTGTCACATGGCTGTGAGGAAGATGAACGTCATCATGGGGAGCAACAGCTGCTACACTTTGAACAGTCAGGGACCAGATGTCACCCAAATACCACATCTATTCACTATACTGAGCACAACCATAAAGGAGGATATGTTTATATGTTTATGACTGAACAGCTCGCATCTACTAAGGTGTGCTACAGCAATACAGAATGTAAATATTACATATTCAATTACAGCCAGCGGACCAGAGTAGTCCAAACCTTAGTCCTCATGCAGACTTACTAATTAGTTTCTTGCTGAAATGCTCAAATAGCACCCACAGTTCTCACTGCTTCATTAAAATAAGAAGCCCTTCACATAAGGATATAAACATCTGTGCATCCAAATACAATCAGTGATAGCGTGTTTTGGTGACAGTTGTTGACACCCAAATTCCCGAGACATTTACACATAAAGTACTTCAAAAACACAGCTGTTCAGCTTTCAGCAGGAAAAATAAATACCATGAATGCACTATTCCTCAGGAGAGGTGTGTATAATTGTGATACTGCAATGATTAAATCATGATGCTAAATCTAAAATTAAGCTTTAGGGTCTGTGCTTTTACATTAGACAATTTTCAAAAATGTCAAGAATATTTCTTCTAATATAAGAAGGAAAGCTGATTACTGTGTTGTCAACATACTAATTTCAACCTAAAACAATTCCTTAATTGTAGCCATAAATGTAGAAAAAGACATGCAAAGAAAAGCCTAGGATGTTCAGAACCATCTTCATGTTTTAAAGGACTAAAAAGTCCCATGATGCTTCCTCCGTTTCCACACTGCAAGAGCTCCCGCTGTGACAACAGCCTGTGATATCTCATTTAAGATCATTTACATGGAGACATCGTTCACTCCTCCTTTAGACAAAGCTTATCCATCGTTATAAATCAGCTCAACGTCAGACAAAAAAGCACAGGTCAGCAGTTTCTTCCCTTCAGTCTCTCTCTTCCCTTCAACAATCTGCCTTCAGCTCTTTAATATGTTTTTTTTTCTATCTGCAAGGATAAGTATGCCCTCTATTTAACAAGCTTTGCAGCTACCTTCGGTATAGACTTTCTCATAAAATGAGAAAATTCATCTAATCAATCCCTTTTAGTATGTTATCTGTTTCTCCTGACAACTTAAGTCCCTATTGATTTGCCATTACTATGTTGGATAATCTCTTGTCAGGAGAACATTATAAAAATTAAGCCATTTTCAGTCTTCACATACCTTACAGACAGGGTCGATTCTCTTTGGTTTATATTTATACGGAAAAAACACAGACACTGACCTGCTTAGTGCAATTTGCCTAATAAATCACATTCAGTTGATGCACTGTATATACAGACTTATTATTGTGTTTCTGTAATTCAGCTGATAAAGCAGGGGGTTAAAAACAACATGATTGTGTTCTTTTCCCAGTGAACACATCACAAAAAAATACACTGTTTCAATACACTCCAAGTTGCTTCAGATACTGTAAATATTCCATTTCTTATTTTGATATGACATTTGCATAGTCAAAAAAAACAACAACAACACATTTGTTTTCACATTTACCAAATTAACGTATTTATTATGTATTATTATTTTAAATAAATATTTAATATTTATTTAAAACATTGTTAACAAAATATTTTATGCTGCTATGGAACTATGTATGAAAATGATTAATTGTGATTAATCGCATTCAAAATAAAAGTTGTTGTATACATAATATATGTGTGAATATACAAACACATGCATGTATATATTTTTAATATTTACATGTATATACATCTCTATATTTGTATTCTTTTTTCATATTATATATATATATTAATAGAATTTAATGCATACATTTTTTTCTTAAATATATACATGCACATGTTTGTATTTATATAAATATTATAAATGTACACAATACTCACACGTATATTATGTAAACAAAGACTTTTATTTTCGAATTGATTAATCATTTGACAGCAGTAATATACATATAAATAAATAAATATATATATATATATATATATATATGGATGCAACAAATGTAATATATTTTACTATATTACATTTGTAATATATATTGTAATATATATTTTACTTGCAATGTTACCATGTTTTTTAACCTGTGGAAGTAAAAACATTAAGTGATAATATTTATAGAGATTGATCTATCCAGGAAGGAAACTTCCTGTGTAGAATCCTATCCTGTGGTCAAGCCACACTATGTAATGTCATTTCAAATGTGCACACACATACATACACATCTGCATTAAAATGGAGCATGTGTAGCGGCCTGACCCCAAACAACAGTTCCTCTCCTCTGTGTGTGGGTGCCTGGGGCTTCTTCTTCGGCCCCGAGGAGCCTCTTCATTAATCGGCCTCGTTCTGGGGGAGGTACTTAATGCACACACACGACAATCGCGGGGCTGTAATTGCGTTGTCAGGGGCCAAAAAACAAGCCTGCTCCTCCAAACAGACATCTGGCAAGGAGGCAGAGAAAGCCATGTTGTTAGGAGAGGGAGAGCGAGGCAAGACAAATAAAATTACTGCTTGGGTTGTGAGATCGGTGGGAGCCCAGCCTGCCTAATCTCACCAATGGGAGAGCACGCCTGTTGTAACCCAATTACAGGAGCATAAGCAATTTGTTAGACACTTCACATAATGTAACAATTTCCCAATAAACTCTGACTTGTAATAACATTGCTGAGTGAGTGCATAAATTCTAAAGGAACGAAGGAGGGTTGGATGCAGCAGCTGCGGGCAGAGAGTTAGCAGCATCAGCAAGATCTCTCACATTTACACTCCGACCTGCTTCCAGTCGTTATGCTATTCAGATACAACGAAGACAACGGGTTTGGGGAGCCACATCCTCAGCTTTTCAGTTGCATAAAAAACAAAACAGGGTCTCTGAGGGGTTGTGTATTCACACCCGATCATCCAATTGAGTGCCACTCCAAATAGTACTACAGGGAGCCATGTAGTGGAAAGAAAACTGTACTGATTAAAGTAAATGTGTAAATAAAGTAAAAGCTACCCATCAGACATTACACACAACCTACATAAAAACTGGCCAATATGGTGAAAAGGTTGAAGAACAAAATTGTTTTAATTCAGCTTAATTGATCTAATGAGCGCTTGGTTAAAGTGAACAAAATACAATGCCATTTATTACAGTGGGGTCATAAAACAATTAGGGTTTTACTTATTAAAATATTGTTAAATATTGCAGTCACCTGTGAATTAATATAGGACATAATATAACAAATAATTGGAAAAATATATATTCATTTAAAAATCTAACAGACATTAGCATTTTATAGTACATTCAAATTTACTGTTCAAAAATTTCAGGGCGTTTCTGAAATTACTGACCCCAAACTTTTGATCAATAATGTGTATGTATTCACTCAGGTACACTAGAGTGACTGTATGTGCCATTTTTCCCAGAGGTGTCCTGGCCAGGACTTCTATATTGTTTTGATTTAAAGTACCTTTAGAGGAACCAATGTCGTACACTGATAAGTCTGCACATGCAAACAAAGCCAAAACCTAGATATGAGATATAGATATTAAAACCTAGATATTAAGCAATATATAACTCCTGGCCAGGATGTGTCTGGGAAAAATGGCACGTATGGTCACCCTATAATAACAAATTACTTAAAAGTGCCCCTATTATACCATTTTTAATATTGCCTTTCATGCAGTGTGTAATGTAGCTGTATGCGAATGTAAACAATCTGCAAAGTTGAAAATCTGAAAGTGCACAAAAAAATAAAGTCAATGTCCCCAAAAACAAAAGAATCAACTCTATACAGCCTAAACTAGTTGTTAGTAATTCGATTCCTATTTGTGTGATGGCAACACTTCACAAGGCAACATTTTAATAATTCCTTCCTAAATTCTACTTTGGCTGGTCGTGTCCTAAATAAATAAAAGTTAAAATTACAAAAACATATTATTATTATTAAAGTAATGCGAAGTTGCTGTTAACTCATCTCCCTGTTGCCCTAATCATTCTGAAGACCTTGATTAGCTTGTTTAGGTGTGTTTGATTAGGGTTGGAGCCAAACTATACAGGACACTGACACACCAGGACAGACGTTGCCCACCCCTGGGGCCTGTACCATGAAGCCGGATTAGCTGGCTAGCCAGGTAAGTTTAGGATTAGTTTGCACCAATCATGGGTTTTAGGTACCATGAAAGAAACTCTGCTTCAATTGGTGTTCATTGCCATGGTAACTTGCGCTGCACGGCATTCTATATAAATATGGATAATACAGCTTACTTGCAAGTTTTTTTTTTTCCTGAAGTTTTTCTCTTTCATTAAAAGATTGTTTCATCTTGCTGTTTAAATGTGTTAAAATTCCTCATATTGCTCAATCTTTTAATCTTTGGTAGTGAATCTGACTCTCTCACAAGAAATGAATGAAAGTTTAAAAGCATGTGATTGGCTGCTTATTGCTGATGTCACACTTTCATGTGCACGTGCAACATTAATTCAGGATCAAGCCTGGGTTAACTAAGAAAGTTGATGAGCTTCATCATTGTACCAATAATGCCTGATTGCATCGGTTTGGATTTGTCAACCCAAAACTAATCTTGTAACTCTGAGTTTAGCCACCGTCATGGTACAGGCCCCTGGTCTAACCTTAGTGTTTTTTTGCTTTTTTCTATGCAAAACCACTCAATCACCAACAATAATAATCTATCATCTTTACTTTACACTATAATCACTTTAAGTGCAACAGCTTTTACAAATTAATTAGCGTAAATCTACAGCTTTTCTAAAGGCATCATGTTATACTCCTGTCAGGACAACTACTGACATAAATGACTGACAATGAGCATACAGTTTGGACTGGTGGGATGGTTCTGTTCAAGAAACATTTTTGAAATTGATCTGATTTAGGAATAATCACAAGGCCAAACCTTGACTAAAGAGAGGAGGAGGAGCATGGAGAAGGGTAATTAGCTATTGAGCAATGCGAAAGCTGTTGATGATACTGAAAGACCTTATACATGGCTGCTCTGAAGGGTGGCACATCCCTATAGCTTGACTAAACATGGCCTGCTAGAATTAACACAATGCTTGATTTTTAATAAAACTGAACACTGGCTATTTTGAGCACTTAACCAGAAATAGTACTATTCATTTACAGATTTACATTTGCAAAACATTACAAATAAGTTTCATAGTAAAATAATAAGAAATATTAAGAAATTATTGTGTGAGGAATGTTACTCACAGAGAAATTATTGCAGTGTTTACATTATATACACTACAAAATTGGTCCTTACCTAAACTTAACCTCAAAAAATGACATTTTATTTATATATATATATACATATATATATTATAAAATTACATAATATCTCTTTGATAACTGGTTAACAATATTCAGTCATCCACACAACCTAAGTAACATCAGTCTAAAAGAAAACCTTCATATATATATATATATATATATATATATATATATATAAGAAAACCTCATTCCAAAATCATTCCAAATTACACCTGGTGCAATAATTGACCAAGTCAGGTTTATTTTGATTTCACATTGACATCTGTAAACTTGATATATTTTTTCCCACAAAATTACAGTCTATCGTCTGACGCCATTAGCTAAAAGCCCATGGTTCTGTGGGTGACATATGTACTGGCTGCAGCTCAACACAGTTTGGCACAAAGTAAGAGAGAAAGCAGGGTAGAGAGAGAGGCCATTCCCCTGTGAGTGAAAGCAAGCAGTCAAGGTCGGAGGAGATCAGGATGGGGTTAATGAAATGATGACAGCAGGGGTGAGGGGGAAAACTCCAGTGGTAATTTACAAGCCTCTCCCCTGTAGGGCTGAAGGTTACACTGGGCCCTGTCGGGGAAAAAGCAGGAGAATGGGACAATGCGATGGATCTACACCATACTTCACACCCCACGGGCTGATACACACACACACATGCATGCCCAGGAATGAATCAATCAAACAACTCAAAATAATTTAAGATACTCAGAAAAAGAACTGTCACTGTAACTATGATCAGAGACAATACTTTATTATGAATAATGGTGTTCGTAAATTAGAGACAGGCTTCACTTTATGGCATACTTTAAAGCCTAACAGAAAAATCTGTCTATAATCGTTTAGAAATTTAAGAGTTTATGAATTTTCTGACAAACTATTTAAAAAGTCTGCACATCCGGCTTTTATGGCTCATATACTATGAGAATATTAAACTCCTCAGCTTTATACATATGCCCAAATACAAATATACAAAGGGTCATAGAGGGAAGATATTTTGATTATAAATCAGTGAGATTTCTATAGCAAACTACATTCATAACATGCATAATTTTTATGAATCAGTATTATGGTAAAATGGTTGCTTTACTCAGTAACATTTCTTAGATTATATTTAAATGATTAGTTTTATGATCAAATCTCTGCAGTTTTAATTGTCGGGGAATGCAATATAGTAATTGAGAATTTTTTTTTTTTTTTAAACAAAAATGATGTATGGATAATCAAGAAAACCACTTCAGCCATGTCAGCGCTCTTCTTTAAATAATATAGTAATATAAAAAGATATGTTTATTTTGGTAAAGGTTCAGTAATTGTTTTTTTATTTTTAAATTCAGAGCAGAGTGTTATGTTTTTATAGGGGTTTCTTAAAAGCCATTTTACTTGCTAAAAATAGAGGACTAATTAATGTTGAGGACTGAGTAAACAACAGGTTTTTCTGAAAAGTTAATTATGCTGATCATTTAAAGGCCTCAGAAATGTTTGCATTAAATAAAATACAGTAGTCTTTACAGAAGCTCCGTCTCTGGAATTCACCAATTTTCTTTGAATTTGACAAAAAAAATTACACCATACTTGGTCTGATTTGAAGAGGATACGGAAGTGCTCCTCTCTCGTTGCTAATTGTATTGCGTTGCGACACAAGTAAAAGCCTGAATGTAAGTGATTGTTGTAATTAGAGCACTTTAAATTACAGCCCTAATTCCAGACAATGTCCCCCACCATTCATATGATGCTGACCACGCTAGAAATTCCTCCCTGATGGGACTCCTTGCTCTGTCATAAAACTATCTGAGGTGTAATCTTCCACTGATTTACCTGCCGTTTCCCCACCATCGCCCAATAAAAAGGGCGAGACCGCAGAGGTTTCGTGGGGCTAGTTTGTGATTAGGGATGCATAATCGTATCCAGCTTTGATCGTTTCCATGCCTTATAACGTCTTGCATATATAATGCGAGGGACTCGGGAGACAGACAGAGTGCAGTGTAAGCAGGGAGGATTTGGGAGCAGCGCCGGGCTGCAGTCTTAATCTGGCTCTGGAGACGAAGCGTTTATGATGTACATCAATGGTTGAACTGGAGGAAGGACTAATTATAGTCATCCCGCATGACACATCCTGAGGTATTGACCATTTGTTCTTTTTGGTTAGATGGAGTACTAAGCACCCGAAGAGCAGCTCTCAACTGTCCGAGGAAAGCTGATGAGTGTGTTAAAAACAACAAGAAGTCTTAAGAGAGACGAGCGGATGAAGTTGCTGACTACGGCAAAGACCACAAATTAAACCTCTGTTTTTTTCCTCCCTCATTTGTTTCCAGGGTAATAGTTTGCAACCTGGCTAGAGCGGGATGTTGTTTTCAGCAATCGCTACTGTTGTTCACGGAAAGTTCAAGGTATTATTCATGAAGTAAAACTGTGACACTGACATTAAAGTATAAATGAATGTGTACTTTCTTCCACCACTCTCTGAGGTGGAGATAATGAGATGCTATATCACCATGATGGAGGGAGTGGAAATCTGATTAAGATGTGTTTGCATCCAACGTCTCAACTAACTGCGAAACTCATAAAACGCATTTGCTGTCTCCCCCATAACTAATGGCTGGTTTTCACGGCTTTGACAGCAAGCCGTGTGTGTTATTTTGTCCGGGTATTATAATAATAATGAGAGCAAATTAGAACAATCAATTTCCATGGGTGGTTCTTGATTGGGGATGATGGGCAATATGGCACTGGGTAATCCATCTTCCTGGCCCTGTCTCATTAATGGCTGCGTCGCCGCGACAACAGCCAATGGCAGTGCGGCGCTATGGAACACATGGGGGCACCATTCTGTGAGCCTATGTTCAATTAGCAGTGGCGGCGATAAACAGAATGATGTATGCAAGCTCGCAGATGCGGCAGCTTGAGTTTAGAGCCTTTTAAAGCCCCTGTATGTATCCTCTGTGCCTCGACACACTCGCATGAGCCTGTGCAACGCCCTCACTGAATGTGTACTAAACAGCACTCAGCCACCAGTGCTTCTCATACAGCGAGCATTAGAAAATAGAGCCTCTTGCATTATACAGAGAGGTGGAGAATCTCAATTGCTAGCCCATTTTACAGTGCTTTTTTTGGACTGGGAGCTTGTATGCAAATTAGATGGCCACAAGAGGGCTTCAATGGTTTGAATAACAGGTCTATACTAACAAGGATGTTACTTTTTCATCAAAACACTGTCGGCCACATATTTATATTTATACACACACAGAATACAAAAAATGCATTCTGGAGAAAAAAAAAAAAGGTATCCACACAAAAAAAATGTTTTTCTTCAGCAGGGATAAAAGGTTTCTTTAAATTTATTTTTTTTTTGTGCCGGGCAATGATTAATTAAAAAAACTAAAAACATCTAAAATATCGTAAAAAACATTGTAAAATATCTAGTGCTGGCATCCAAAATAAAAGTTTTGTTTAGACATGTCTGTATACTGTGTATATTTTATAAGTATATATTTAGAAAATATTTACATGTATATTTATATTCATATAATTTAAATTATATATTTACTTACTATATAAACCTTACAGTTTCTTAAATATAAATATGGATGTGTATTTATACCTACATTTTGGATACAAGCACTAGTTATTTTATATTGTAACAATATTTAATAATATTACTAATAATATTATTTGGAGCATTTTTGATCAAATAAATGCAGACTTGTTGGGCATAAAAGAAATGAGTGTGTTTATTATATTATTTTCATTTTATTCTAGTTTAATTATTAATAATTATTAATATTATTTATTTAGTTATTTAATTTATTTTAGTGCTGTTAAATGATTAATCGCAACCCAAAATAAAAGTTTTTGTTATTATGTGTTAAATAAAAGTTTTTGTTACTATGTATATATTTAAGAAACAAACATGTAAATACATAATTTTTTTTTTTTTTTTTTTTAAATATATATACAGTAACGGTACGTTCACACGGTGCATCAATGTCAACGCTTGACGGAAGGCGTGGCTGCAGTTTGGCACTAACGCCATAGTCGTAGCAGCGTCAGCCAATGAAATTGGACAGGAACACCAGATTCACCACTGGCTTCTGCCACCTCCTTTCACGCCTAGTATCTCCGGTATGAATCCAGGTACATAAAAAGCGATTGGCCATAAAGGACAGGGTGATTGCCCACTGTAATAATGAATTTCTCATTTTTAAATTTATCCTCAGTTTGCCACTCTTGAACAGGATGAACATGATTGGCTGCCGCCTTGCAACTGTATTTGCATAAAGCGATCCTGATTGGCTGAAGCTTCCGTCGGTGGTGCTTCACTGGCGTTGCTTGCGAAAAATTCGGAAATTTGAAAAATTCTCAACTTTTGCCGCGAGCAATGCCAGTGAAGCGCCAGGGGAGGATCCAAAATGCTTTTCAGCAACGCTTGATGTCACCCATTCAAAGTCAATAGGAAGTGTTGAGTGTGAATGCACTGTCAGTGTGTTTCTTTATATAGAAAAATATAACCTACACAGTACACACACACACACATATATATATATAGTGTGAACAAAAACGTATTTTGGATGCGATTAATCATGATTAATCATTTGACAACACTTATCTATTTATCTATCTATCATAAATCAAATATAGCTCAAGTGCTTATTTTCTAATCAATAAATACAGTTGAGTGAATGAGGTGTGATTTTTAACAGCGAATGGCTATAAAGAAATACTCTAAGAGACAGAGGACAACGCCATTGATCTGGAGAAATCTAACCTGCTGTCAGCTTGTGAGCAGCTGTCCCTGATTACATTCATCAGAGAATCAGCCATAGAGGTAAAGGATATTAGGTTTCAGGGGCAGCCATCAATCTAAGTCATTCTTAACCTGATCAAGTACACAACATTTTCCAACCCAACATTAGACGAACACACCAACAGCAATCAACTAGAGCAGCTCAATCTATACTCCAGGGTCACACATGCTAGCTTGAGGACTGAGGAGTGAAGGAGAGAGAATGATGAGAATGCGAAGAGCGAGTTTCTATACATTTATAGACTCCACCAGTGCCATAATAACACCAGTTCTGAGTCCGGGTGGAAATATAGTAAAAAATGATTTGATTTTATAAGTATTGACTAGGTAAAATAAGGTGAATTTACACTTTGTCATATCTTCATATTCGGGTCACCGTCACACATGCCCGTTTTAGTATTCATGTATATTACTCTAAAACAAATGATTTTCATGAAGCAGCATGAGGTTGTTGACGAGTCTTATGACAGATCAGTCAGATGCGTTGTCCCTGAGGGAGACACAGGCCAGTGAGGAAGATCTCTTTCTTTGACTTTCATGCATTAAAATGTGTCACCCTCATCACCACACGTCAACTGACAGTGATTATATCAGCTTTAACTTGTGACTGAACTGTAACATTAATTTTCAAACTTGTTTAACTCAGAGTTTTGCTATACTGAGCCAACAAAGCCAGTGATACCACTGAAAAAAATGATTCTGACCTCTTGTAAATGTTACATGTTTTTATCTGGTTAATTTCACTGATTTTAATGTGTTATTTAACCCTACTTACTTATTATTAAGTTTCAAATTCACTGCCCTTGTTTAAAACAAGTTAATTTCATTCAATTAAAAGTAATTAGAAAAAAATATGTTTCATTTAATTTCCACATACTGTCCGGTCTGCGCATGTGCAGACACATTTTTTTTCTGAAGGCGCCAAGGCAGGGGGATTGAACGTGATGCACTCGTTTGAATGCTGCATCCAGCTCTGCATTTTCGGTACACTCAAAAGTGGATTTCCTCTTCCCATCATGCATTGCACAGGGCAGGATAAGGATGGTAAATCTTGAAATAAAATGTTATTTTAGGCATGTTTATTAAAATGATTAAACTGGGATACTTTTAATTGTTTAATGCTATTTTATATTTGTATTTAAAAGACCTTCTGCTATGTTGGTGTTTTGGGGGGTTACCATTGTGGTAAAGTGTAGAGCATGTGCTTAGGGATCTGCCAAAAAAAAAAAAAAAAAAGTTATTTTCATAATAATAATAATAATAATAATAATACTTTAGGTATGCTGTGCATGTATCCAAACCATCTTATGTTTTGCATGACAAGTTGGCTAATGCCTAAAGATAAGTAAATCAAAAATATATTTTTTTCATTATTTGAGTGTCCTCAAATAATGTCCTCAAATAATGTCTCATCCTTCACATATATCCGGTCAAACTCTGTCTTGTTTGTCTATGACGACCCAAGATTCTGTCTCTAAGCTAATTTTGAAATCCAACTCTTCATCCTGTCTCCTTGATCCTGCTACTACTTCTCTCCTGAAACTTTGCCACTCTGCCATCTCCGCACCTATCTCTCATTTCATCAACGCATCTCTTACCTCTGTTTCATTTCCTCTGCCACTAAAAACTGCTGCAGTTACACCTGTGCTCAAGAAACCCAACCTTGACGCCTCAGTTCTACCCAATTATCGTCCCATTTCTAATTTACCCTTCATATCTAACTTACAGGAAAGTACTGCTGCTGCCCAACTCCAGTCTTTTTCAGTTGATAAAAATCTCTTTGACCTTTTTCAATCTGGTTTTTGCCCCCTCAAAGTACTGAAACTGCACTTGTAAAGGTAGTGAATGATCTACTGCTTTCTAGGGATTCTGGCTCCTTGTCTATACAACTGCTACTTGATCTCACCTCTGCCTTCGATACGTTTTCCCATGATTAACTTATTTCTCATCTCTCTGGTCTGGGTATCTCTGGTACTGCTCTCTCCTGTTTTTTTTCCCCCTATCTCTCAGATAGACAACTCTACATTTCTGTTAAGGATTTTCGCTCGCCCACTGTCCCCCTGAAGCGAGGTGTTCCACAGGGATCTGTTCCTGGCTAACTATTATTCACAATTTACATAATCCCATTTGGTCTGATCTTACAACGTCATGGTCTTAATTATAATTTTTATGGTGACGACATTCAACTGTATTCTATCTGAAAACCTACTCCATCCGCCCAAATTGACAAAATCTCTGCATGTGTGAAGGACATTAAAGATATGCTTAGATTAAATTAACTGAAACTTAATATGGATGTTGTGACAAAAATTTAGAAGCTCTCAGTTAAGAAGACAAACAGAGCAATTGCGTTTTATAAAGATTTAATTCTTG
>JAUYWG010000047.1:13068419-13078861 GCA_034779775.1 Enteromius afrohamiltoni
TTTTTATTGGAACCCCAGCACTCACCAGCAACATTTCTACCAGTTTCACCTGTGAGATTGCTGGCTTTCACATCAAAGCATCTACCTTTGCCAAAAGTTAGGCGTTACATTTGACTCTACACTGTCCTTTTAGTCTTACATTGAATCTGTCACTAAATCCTCATTCTTCCATTTACGTCGTATTGCCAACTGTGTCCCTTCATTAGTACCAAAGATGCAGAAACTGTCATCCATGCTTTCGTCTCATCATGCATTGATTTCTGTACTGCCTTTTTCATTGTTCTACCTACCAGCTCCATCTCTAGATTACCATATATTCAAAACTCTGCGGTTAGAATACTCACCCATACTAACCTTTCTGTTCATATAACCCCAATCTTGTAAATAAAAACTTATCTTAGGAACGTCGCTGTTTTAGTTGTACTGGACCGAGCATTGTCCTCAAAAATTGTCCACAAATGAACGAGAGTGTACAGAGGCGATATACACATAACCAAGTTTATAACTTTACTGGAAGATCCAGTTGTGCCATTTTGATTAAACATTAAAGTTTCATTAAAAAATATATACACATTTAAAAACTGAAAATATGGCCTCTAATATGCATTTACAAAACAGACAGGGTGAACTGTATTTTCTTGGTGCATAACATTTTTTTGCATAAATTCAATAGATAAGAATCAGCATTAACATGCTATTCGCTAGTTCAAACACAGCATAATCTAGACAAGATTGAAATAGCTAAATAATTAATTTCAGCAGAAAGGGGACGTTTACTACAACAGTTCTGATTGATTTTAAGCTCAGTACAGTCTCCTAACGAACATGTTAAATGTCATCTACCAGCTAATATCATCACAAGAACTTCATCTGGATACTACTATTATAAGAGACAGAACATGTAGGCTAATTCAAGAAAGAATAGCTATTAAAAGTTTAAAACGAGCTAGCTTCTCATTTAGTTCACTAAATTAACACTAACCGTATTCAATGTATACCGCGATTGATACACCAAACCGTTTATAAATATCTCCTTTTTTGCTCTCTG
The DNA here is from genome assembly GCA_034779775.1 of Enteromius afrohamiltoni. Lineage (NCBI taxonomy): Eukaryota > Metazoa > Chordata > Actinopteri > Cypriniformes > Cyprinidae > Enteromius > Enteromius afrohamiltoni. The sequence goes on from JAUYWG010000047.1 coordinate 13,069,468, forward strand.
TGCTGTCTTTTAGGATTACTCGCTCCGTAGTCCCCTCATTCTAGTGACCGCAGACTTTTGTAAATTCACTTAGCTAATTGATTTCAGCAGGAATCACGTTGTTGACTGTCATGTGATTGCACAAGCACGGTCTTGTTAAGAAACGCGAGCCTCGGTCGGAAGTGCAGCGCGAGAAGGGCGCGCGCAGGATTGATGAGATGAGAGGCCGCTTGGCTGTCAATCATACGATGGACTGGCTGTCAATCAAGTGTGGCCACGCCCTCGTGTCCGCTATGACCACACCCTCGCGTCCAAGATGAAGTCGGTAGCACAGAAAGACGGCCAGTAGAAACTAACTTACTAAACCTTACTCATATTTATCTCAAGAAGTCTTGCACCCTATAAATAACTTGATTATGGCCGAAGAAGTGTTAATATTTAGTCCAGGCAAAATAACATCGGTAAGTAGACATTTTTGTCATTATTTAAACGATTTGTCACTTGCATTGTTAAAAATCTGCGTTTGTTTTGTTTGTTAACTTTTTTGTTTTCTTTCTAATTTCGTTTTTGTCTTTCTCTTAAACTGTATTATTGATTGCTATACGGATCTTCAGGGGTAGTTAGTTTGAACATGATCTCTCAAATGATACTTTATTAAAGTTTAATTTTAATAGGCTGTTGAATTTGGGTTGATGAAGGGTTTGTAATAATAGGTTTCAAAAGGTATTGTAATATCAGTAATATTTAATGCAATATTTAATGTCACATTTTTCTTGTGTACGATATGGTGTGTTGAAAAAAAAAGAAAAGGCATTAAGTTAATGTCACAAGATATTTTCTCAGCATCTTCCCTCACGTGTAGGACTACACATAAGCAACTGTATCTGACCACTTAGCGGGACAAATTAAGTTTTCCACTCATGATCTAAAGTGTAACGACCACAGAAGTCACACCATAAGAAAGCTCTGACTTGAGCTATTGCTTCTACATTTTATGATGAATAGAATAGAATAAAATGTAAAAATTATATATATATATATATATATAAATAAAATATATTTGTTTATAAGATTAAATACTTTTATTTATAAATGTACTTTAATGTGGGCCACATGCAATTTAAATACTGAACTAGTCCAACACATTCATGAACATAAAACTATTATTTATGTACTAAGCACTAATATCTATATTTGTTTATAAAATGTCTGTTTTTGTTACATTTTCTGAATTTGTTTAGAAACACCATAAAGATGTCTAGGCCTATATAGGGCTCATAGTTTCTGCCTCAAAATTATAAATAAAACATTTTCCACTTTAAAACAAGGCAGCTTACATGCCATAAATATGTTGTTTTTTTCCTTTTTTATAGCATCTTACCTCATCTCTGCTGGCAGTGGCTTTCCTCACCTCCTTTGGTAGCTCAATGCTTTATGGGTACAACTTAGCTGTGGTCAACTCTCCTGCTGGGGTAAGAGCTCATTCAGTACCTCAGTAGCTAAAACAGCTCATCAAAAGAAGTATATTTCCATTCATCACATAGTTTCTTAAAATTGGCTTTCAGTAGATACACGTCACACTTGAGGTTGAAATAAACACAGTGGCCTAAACAGAGGCTCCCCTGAAGCAAGATCTCAGGGAATTCTGTGCATTCTATACATTTTTGTTGTAAAAGTGTGATTTCTAAAATAAACTCTCCAATAATTAAAATATTAATATGAAATTATATTTTGACATATAATATAGCACTCACTATTGATATATTGGTTTAAAAAAATAGATAAATCGTCATTTTAACCAGAGAGGATATGGATATCATTATGGGACAAAAAGAGAAAGTTATCTTTACACTTTCTCCAGAAACTCGAAAAAACAAAGTGTTGAAGCCTTATTTTAATATTTTGTAGATGAGTCAGTTCGATGTTATTTGTTCATCTTGGCTTGTCAGGCATATTGTGCTGCAGTGGTTGCCTCTAGCAGATCTTCATGTATATAAGTAGGGACCTATTTGCCCTGCCCCATTAGCCTGTTAATGACGAAAATATTTAAATTTTCCTGTCTGGTCTCCTGACTGGCTGTTATATACCCTACTTAAGTGGCTTTGTTTTGTTCTGTTTTTCTTGGAACACGATGTGCTAATGAAGAGGATTCAAAAGACAGAAGTAAAACATCATAACTGGAAACAGTTGCTTGTTTTTTTGTTTTTCTTTTTTAAAGCAGATGCTCAATCAATATTATCAATAATACAGTTTTTTTTTTCTTTGACTCAGTTGTACTTTATTTGAATCTATTGTTTAATAAACTGAAAGACTGTATTAAGTTTTCCCAAGTCTATTAAATTTGACTCCACTGTTCCAACTTAAAGTTAAAATAGAAAAGAAAAGGTACGTACACAGATTAAATTAGACTGTGACCTTAAAGCACACGCAGCAGAGAGAGAAAAAGAGAAGAGCTTGTCACGAGACAGAGGCATGGAAGTCCATGCTGAGGTATGTTTTACTGAATAGAAGCTTTGAGATTCGAAATATGAAAACTGGAAATATGAAAAAAAAAAAAGGAAGTTGTAGAAATTGGGAGTACTTGTTAATGATGTCTTTTTTGAGTCTCACAATATGTTGAATGCCAAAAAAAGAAAAAGTTTACCCACCAAAAAAATAATCAAAAGTTACTCCAAATCTCTAGTCATATGGACTACTTTTATGATACTGTTTTTATTGAAAAATATTTTTCAGCTTTACATTCCCTTTAAACCAAAAAAGCACAAGATTTCCCTTTTAAATTGGACCAAAAAGGGAATATTTCTCAGCAAGAGTAAATGCTAACAGTATTTTTCAGATGAACTATTCACTTTAATTCTCTCTGTCTCCCTTTCACTAGTACATTAAAGATTTCTATAATCGTACAGTGGTAAGTCGCAATGGAACTGGATTAAATGAGGAGGCCCTGACACTCATGTATTCACTCACCGTTTCTGTGTTCGCGATTGGAGGCCTGATCGGTTCCTTGATGGTGGGCACTCTGGTCACCAAATTTGGAAGGTAAGTCAGGAGTAAACCCAAAACATCTGGCATGGTGTGGTCACTCTGCCAGGAAATCCTCTGAGTGTCAAGGCCACCGAGGTAGATTCTTTCTCATCTGTCACCTCACCTGACCTCTCTGACCGCACTGAACGACTTTGCCTTTGCCTTGTAAATGGCCTTGTTTGCACTCTGAAAGGAGGAGACACTTAGTTCTGTCCAGTTATTTCCAATCATCTTATTTAACCAAAAATAAAAATAGTTCTAATTTATCCAGTTTAAAACTGTATGCATTTTTTCTTTCATGTAACACTAAAGAGTACATTTTGCATCATGCACTGATTGCATTCTTCACATGCAGTAGAGCTTTCAGAACTCAAAAACAAGGCAAAAGCTAAGTGTCATAAAAGTGATCTGTTTGACTTGCATCTAAATCATCTTAAGCCGTAGGATAGCTTTACCATATGGGTCACTTTTGTAATACTTTAATGGAGTTGTATGTCTTTTAAAAAGCTTCTGACTGCATTTATTTAGAATTGCATGGAAAATGGCAAGTGCGTTATTCAAAATTCTCTTTAAAAAAAAAAAGTCATACCAGTTGGAACAACATGACGGAGTTTAAAGAACAAGTTATAATGGTTATGAATTGAAATGGCCAGACTCCTAATTTTTTATAGCTGTGGGGTCATATTGAGACCAAACTGTTCATTTAACAACTTGTGCATTTCCTTACTTACTAGCTTAAACTTCTATTTTGTACTCTCCAAGGACTCTGGAAGTACATTTGTCTAGTCTGTTCTGAGTGTCTATGAGTGGCGTCACAAGATTTGACTGCAGACATTTAAATGCAAATGAAAGACGATGATTCATGACCCTATTTATTGTTCTAATCAATTTCAGTCCAGCAAAATGTTTTATAGCAGTAAGGTGATCATAACGCAGAACACGGTGCAGCCGTCTGTAAATCAGGGAGAAAGTTTACAACTTGATAGAACTAATCAAGGAATGCAGCTATTTCACCCAGCAGCACTGTCATGGAACATCAGTTATCTGGTTTTGATAGTTAAACTCCCAGGTGGTCGGCTATCGAGCTTGACTGTCCTAACTTAATGAGCAGTGCCAGAGCAGAACTTCACAGTCTTTGCTTTTGCAGGAAAGGAACAGTGGTCAACTCCACTGTACTGGTGTTCTTAGCAGGATCCCTCATGGGCTTCAGCAGGATCTGCAATTCGCCTGAAATGGTCATCTTTGGTCGTTTTGTAACAGGAATACATTCAGGTATGTCCCAGATAAAAAACATAAGCAGGTATAGCAAAGTAAGGCTTGATGTGAATAGACTCTGACATGATTTGCTCATCTCCAACTTCCAGGTATCTCTCTCAGCGTGGTGCCCATGTACCTGGGTGAGATCGCTCCAAAGAATCTGAGAGGCTTCCTGGGGCTCATGCCCAGCATTTTCATTTGTGCTGGGGTTTTCTTAGCACAGGTTTTAGGCCTGCATGAACTTTTGGGAAAGGTACAACAGGGAGCTTAACATCAATGAACAATTTAACATCATATGGTTACATTGCTCTTTTATTTTCATAATAGTCAGTTTTAACTTGTGCTGTTTGCTTTGACAGGAAGAGCACTGGCCCCTCTTTCTCTCTCTTGTAGTTGTGCCCACCTTTATCCAGCTGATGCTCTTACCGTGGTTTCCAGAAAGCCCACGCTACCTGTTGATTGAGAAGCACAATGTTCATGCCACTATCACCGGTGAGAGAAATGCTATTGATTTAGATTTCAGCGACTTTTCTAAAACCATCTAATCTACCCTATTTATTAAATAATGCAGCATATGTTATTGATAATCTTTTTAATCTGTCATTTTTGTCTTGATAATCTGTAAAAACATTTGTAAGCACCCTTAAAAATAATGTTTTTTACATCATTGGCATAAATCTGAAAAAATGTATAATGTAGAAAATAAGATAAAAAAATTAAAATAGGATAAAATTAAACTTTAATCAGCATAATCTCTGTTCGGCTTTTATCTTGCTCTTTTCCATATTAAGTAAAGTTTATGAATAATTAGTAAAAAACGAAAATAAGACAAAGATCATTTTTTAAAGTTATTATTTATTTTCGTTTAGTTAATTCATGGGTCCCCTAGTAAAACAGTAATGTATTTGAACTACATTTATTTCATACTAAGTATAGTTCAAATCAATTAACATATGTACTGACAGATAACTCAAGACGCACCAATATTTATTTGGAATATTACATGTGCACAATGCACATTAATATTAATAAGCCTAAAATGAGTGTTAATGTCACCTCTAATGAAGAATATCGCCCTTTAAATGCAAAATATTTAAGGTGTACCTAAAGTATAATTGCAATAGTTCCACTTAAGTACTATCAAATATATTAAGTATTTCTTTAATTGGACTTCAGCACTACTTCCACACAATTAAAGTGCATTGAAGTATACCAGTTTAGTATACTTTTTTACATTTCTTTTTCACTATAGGATCACCATGAAGTGATTGTATTGCAAAGTGATAAAAAAAGACAGCGCATGATACAAGCTTTATCAGCTGACCCATGATGTAGATGAACATTAAACCAATAGTTTTTGTTGTCTTTGTTGGTGCAGCCTTGAAATGGTACAGAGCCAAATGTAACATCCAAGCAGAGATAGAGGAGATGCAGGAGGAGCAACGCTCTCTATCCTCAGTGGAGACCGTGTCTGTCTGGCAGCTGATTCTGGATCACACTGTGCGCTGGCAGGTCCTGTCCGTGGTGGTCATCAACATCGGTATGCAGCTGTCTGGCATTGATGCGGTAAGATCAACATCCTGGTTAACATATAGAGCTGACTACACTGCATGTTTTGAGATTTGAGGCCTTTGTAATGGAAAGGTAATGATATGAACAATGATGGGATTTGAGCAAAGCCTCACAAGGTTTCTTCCAACATCAAATAAACGGCAGGTAACCAAAGTGGTTTCAACCTGCACAGCAGAGCAGTGGCTCTGCGCCTGAATTTAAAGTGGCTCTCGTTTCTTTATTCTTCAGGAACCATATTACCTTCTTGAAATAGATTTGTTTAACTTCAGCTTAATTATTCAGATGATTAAGAGGACAGAGGACAGAAACCTCACTTTTTATCCATTAGAGCTTAACAAATCTTTGGGTTTATGGAGTCTAATTTGCACAACCCTGCTATAGTGATAAATAAAGGCTATTATTCAAGCAAATTAGATGTATTTTTTAATTGTTACATCATTAAGATGGTGATTAGAGTGATTTGGCAGATCTTTTTGGATCTATAAAAAACACTTCCTTTAAATCAAAACTAACAATTTAACAATTAGCTTGTGATTTCAGAAAAAGATATAACCGCCTCCCCCCCATTTTAATATAGTATAGTTTGATGCAATTTAGACCTGTCAGCTGACACCATTCCTTTATACTTGCAGTGCACCATTCCTTTGCATTCACTGCAGTGCTCTTTAATGGCATCTCTATTGATCAGAATCAGGGTTATGAATAAGAATCCATAAGCATCTCAGCAAAAATGCACTGTGCTATTAAATATGTTCTCCAAAAATTAAGGTTTCTAGCATCACATTAAAAAGGTCTTACCAGTATGACATACTGTGTTTTTCTTTCTATAGAAATGTCTTATATTGTGTTATTGTTCTGAAATGTTGTTTATTTGGCAGACTAATTCTTCATATAATAATGAGGATAAAGACCGATAGCTCATTACCAGGTCCACACGGAATCTGCGTGCCCAGAGCTCAGCAGAATTCAAAGAGCCATCATTCGCAAACTTCTGCATTTTCCCCACTCCTTACTTTCTGTTCATTTAATCATTCATTTGATGTTGGCTAACAGTGCAGCACTCTCAGCTCTGTTTACCACAGAATTTCACAGATTAGAAGACAAGATGAAAGAAAAAGGCTTCAGATTTCATCTAGAGTTTGTCAGATTGTAATTTCTATTTCTATCTGATTTCCACAATCAACAACAAACCAATAAATCAAATCCATTATCTGAGTGGCGATTCATCAATTTAATTCATTTACAGTCATTGAAACTGATACTGAAACAAAATTGAGCATCTTATTTCTTTTCAATGAGATTTGAGTCCTGAACATGACGATGTTTGTGACTTGCATTATTCAGTTGGCCTTTGCAGAGATTGTTATAAAACAAACTCGAATGTTTACAGCATTTCCTTACAGTCTGATCTGGCTCAAACCAGACTTAACCTAAACCTTAATTCCCCAAATCATAGATCTACATCTTGTCAAAGTACTTGTAAAGTGAGCTGCTGATGTCAAATCCTAGTAGGACCCTTCATGTTTGCCTTGTGGGGTTTAGATATCAAATTTGAATATTAAATGACATTGACTGTAGGGCCCTTAGGTGGCAGGTGACCCTCTGAGCGTCTGTGTGTGTGTATTCGGTGTAAATGGGGCTGACAGGTGGTGAGTCTTGGCTGAATTCAGCATGAGCAGCAGGAGAGAGGCAGGCTGTGTGTGTCCTCTACAGTCCCAGCAGCTCTCAAACCGTCTGTGTTCCCTCTGATTACCCCCCTGCCTAACCTCACACACAGCCCTCCAGCTCTCAAATTGAATCTGAAGTGTTGTACGCCATAACCGCTCGTAGTCACGATATGCCACCTGTACAATCCAAAAATCACTATCCTTTCACTCTCCTCTCCAGATCTGGTTTTACACCAACAACATCTTCGAGAACGCTGGAATCCCGGCCCCCCAGATCCAGTACACGACTGTAGGAACTGGAGCCATAGAGATCGTTGCAGGCCTCTTAGGGGTGAGTTTTCATATTCCACCAATGTGAAAATTGTCTGTTTCAATTATTGATAGTGGTAAAGGACTATCTGACAGGGTTATATAGTGACTCCAAATAGTTTATTAGACATCACTTGGTCTATTACTTCACTAGAGTTGCCGCATTTGGAAAAAGAACGTCTTCATATCTCAATCATTTTCATTTAGCTTTGCCCTCAATCTTTCAGAGCTCACGTTGTGTATTTTTCTGCTGTGACACACATAAAAATCACTGCATAAGATGAGCGTTAGAGAGACTGATGTGTCTTGTTTTCGCCGCCTTCTTTCTTGGGTCACATCTCAGAGCTGTAATGAAGACCAGATACAGTCTCTCTCTCTCCCAGTTGCGTCGCTTAGCCGGGATTTAGTGATGCACCAGCAGCAACCGGAGAGAAAGAGGCACGCTGTTAGTCAGAAGAACTCATTGCTGTCAGTGTCAATTGGCCCTCACTCGGGAGGCGAATGGCACACGAGAGGAAGGCTAGAGATTGGTTATAAAATTACAGCTATTCATTCTTATGTCAGCTTCAGCCGCCTTTAAGTCAACAGTGCACAGCTTTAGCGCTCAATTTTAGCAGCACTTAATGAAAAAACAAGGTTCCACTTTATGCTTCTAAGACATTGGCTTTCAAAAAAGCACAGAAAGTGTTCCCTTTCAAGACAGCGGTTACTAATTAATCCGATCAATACAAAGGAAAGCATTTATTGTCAACATCCACATTGCATCTGGTTTTTCATTTAGTGTTTCACCATTGAGCGTCTCGGACGAAGGCCATTGATAATTGGCGGATTTGGTGTTATGGGAATGTGCTGTGCTGGGATTACACTGTCTCTCATTCTTCAAGTAAGTGAGAAATTGTGTAGAGGTGTAAAAATACTTCAAATCGAAATAACCTTTGGCAAAAATGACAAGTGATATACATTTTTTTTCGGCTACTATCATGTTTTCAGACACATGTGCCTTTTATGAAATATGTGAGTGTGGGGTGTGTGGTTGGGATCATCGCTGGGTTCTGCATCGGGCCGGGTGAGTTCTTTGTGTCTTTTCATCTTCCCTTAGTCTGTTTATTACAGTGATCTACATGGCTGCATCACTTTCAGTCATGCTCGGGCACTTTCAGTAGAGCACTGCTTCAATTGGATGAGTAGTTGCCTGCTCTTTGACCCTGAAGTCCCAGATGACGCCTTCAAATAGTGAAATAGCGACACCTGGGGGAAGGATTTTGAAAAGCAAGCGCATTATAAACCTCACTGTTTATTTAAGCACTAGGTCATATATTGATTTTTTTTATACAAATACATGTTATATGTCTGTGTTTAATATATTCCTATTTTATTAGTGTAAAGAATAGTGTAAAGACTATCAAACCTTCAGAAATAGTTATGTGTATTTTGGTTAGATTTATCATTTTAATAATTATTTTAAAATACTACTAATTATAATGTGAATATAGAACAAATTCTTATTTAATATTTGGCATTTAATAATAAATCCAAAGTTTATCAAGATTAATGCTATATATCCTTGCAGAATATGATTATTCCAT
>JAUYWG010000047.1:13091763-13151938 GCA_034779775.1 Enteromius afrohamiltoni
ATATATATATATATATATATATATATATATATATAAAAAAAATAAACATTTAAACAACACAATATAACTCCAAGTCAATCACACTTCTGTGAAATCAAACTGCCCACTTATCCCAAGTACAGACTGCACGATTTTCAACATAGTCATGTCACATATCTTTTCACACTGCATGACTATCCGGGGTAGAATTCAGTCGCTGCTGTGTTCATGATAGATCGGCGACAGGGGCTTTCACACTGCATGACTTTACAATAGGAAGAATCGACAACAACTTTGTCTCACTGACAAGTGACATGGAAACAACGCGAGGTCACGTGAGACTGGGATTATTATTAGAAATGATATAAAGCAAAAGAGGCTTGCCATACAAATTGCATGTTCGCTCATTTGATGCTAAAAGAGAGTTATGGAGGAGGATATTTACATTCTATTCCTTTGTAACTCCTCCCCCAACTTCCCGCTGCCCTGGATGTGGCTCTCTCATTGGCTGTAAGTAATCGCCCATGTTATTTTCAGTCAGAACACATTTCACACGGCATGATCTTGAATCGCCTACAGGTCCAGATATTTAGCATGCCAAATATCTCACGGGTGTCGGTGACACATCAGCGACCCTCTGAGATTGTGTCTTTGATAGTTCACACTGTGTGATTGTCACTCACGTGTAGAATCGGGGCTAAAATCATGCAGTCTAAACACGGCTTTAGGAAGCAACATTAACAATCAATTTCACATGCTGTTGTGCAAATGGAATAGACAACAGGTGGAAATTATAGGCAATTAGCAAGACACCCCCAATAAAGGAGTGGTTCTGCAGGTGGTGACCACAGACCACTTCTCAGTTCCTATGCTTTCTGGCTGATGTTTTGGTCACTTTTGAATGCTGGCAGTGCTTTCACTCTAGTGGTAGCATGAGACGGAGTCTACAACCCACACAAGTGGCTCAGGTAGTGCAGCTCCTCCAGGATGGCACATCAATGCGAGCTGTGGCAAGAAGGTTTGCTCTGTCTGTCAGCGTAGTGTCCAAAGCATGGCCAGTACATCAGAAGACGTGGAGGAGGCAGTAGAAGGGCAACAACCCAGCAGCATGACCGCTACCTCCACCCTTTGTGCCAGGAGGAGCACTGCCCAGACCCCTGCAAAATTTGGCAGTGGGTCAGTAATGGTGTGGGACCCTCCATGTGCTCACCAGAGGTATCCTGACTGCCATTAGGTACGAGATGAGATCCTCAGACCCCTTGTGAGAGCATATGCCGGTGCCTTGGGTTCCTCCTAATGCAAGACAATACTAGACCTCATGTGGCTGGAGTGTGTCAGCAGTTCCTGCAAAACGAAGGCATTCATGCTATGGATTGGCCCGTCCATTCCCCAGACCTAAAGGGAGGTCATACAGGCACGTGGAGGCCACACACACTACTGAGTCTCATTTTTACTTGTTTTAAGTTGTTGTTGTTGGTTTTTTTTTTTCAAACCTAATTTATTTATTTATTAAAAAAAAAAAAAACTACTTCATACAAGTACAAATTTTCTTGAAGATAATGTATTTTAATTCTAAATAAATGACACGTTTAAAAAAATCTTGTCTAAAAAGCAGAGTACATTTCATTCATGTCTTTAGCACGACCACAGTAACACAATGAATTTTAATGGTTAAGGTTGGTGCATTTAAATCCCCGAAATCAAGTATGAGCAAATAGTAGACCTACTATTGATGAATATGTAACTAGTGAATATGTAAAATTACAGAAACTCCATGAAAATCAACACCGAGAGTGCGACATCACTGTTTCTCCGTCTCTCTTCATTTGCATGCTTTAAAACTCAATCCTCCACCATCCTTTTTGTGAACATGCCAGCAGATAGCTGTCAAATATTACAAGCCCCTGCTACTTAGCTGCTAAGTCTCTTAAACAACTCACTGACAACTCTCAGATCAGTGTGAGGAACGCCAGGTCTTTAGCCAAGATACCTATAATACCATGTATTTCTCCTACAAATAGTTCTTAAAGAAAAAATGCATCTGCATACATTTCCTGATCTAAAATATGCATTCACGTCTGGTTTCCTGCAGATATGTTTGACAGATAATTCGAATATACATTTTCGACTGGTTTCAGAGATGTCATTTCTTTCCCTTTTTTAACTGGGAAAGCTTTGCCTTTGTTTTGATCCTGTAGTGATCCATCTAGAGATATAAACCAGTTTTTTTGGTGTTTGGTCATCTGTTGTGTATTAGAACTCAACGTATTAGCAATGCAATCAGTCACATCTTGGAAGCATGAACATGTCTAGCTTTATCTTGGTCTTGATTTCACTTCATTTCATGATTGTGTAAAGGATTCACAAAGCGGAAGCACCCTAACATCTGTTTTCATTCGCTTTGTGTGTGTTGTAAAGTGCACGTTTTCACAGCACTATTATCTTACCGATCACTTACTGAGCAAAATACCACTTGTTACTTTTAACAAAGAATCTAAATCCAAAGTAGTCACACTCTTCAGATTAAGTAAGTTTGACACTTCATTCAGCCCGTTTGGTTTTTGTGTCTGAGTTTGCTGGTCTTCTAATGATGTGTTAATGTTGCTTTTTGACTGGGGAGACTTATCTCAAACTGCAGTGATGCTAGAGAAGGCTGCTGTAGTATGGTGATATTTAATCATGAATTTAATTGTGAATATAATTTTTTCTTGTAGTGTCATTCCCAACTGGACACTAGAGGGAGCTCAGAGAGCACTCTTTAAACTAAAAGGGAGGTCAAAGGTCAAATGTTTCTCCCCTGGAAATCAGGCCGTGTTTGACATGGAATTTGAACATACTTAATACTGTACAGTGTTTATGTTATAATACTTAGTAAACAGTACACAGTATGCTATTAAAAAAAAAAAATACAATTGTATCCTATATTCAGGCAGACGCTTTAGAGTCCACCGGACTAGAACCAGTCAACTGAGGAACAGCTTTTTTCCAAGAGCTGTATCGGCACTGAGCTCTATGGTATTTCTGCCATATTTTTTATTTAATTAAAAATATTTAATTAAACACTACATTTAATTACATTTAATTTGCATATTATATAGCCAACATATTTCATATACACACTGAATAGGTATTATGCTCTTTTGAACATAGCCTATATATAAAGCTGTCAAATGCTACACTGAGAATAATAATTCAGAAAAAAAGCTTAAACTTATCACCAATTTTTCTCAGTGATCTTGGTTTTTATAAAATATTGGTTCCATATTCTAATGTTTAATGAAAGTTGTTGAATTTGCTGTCTGCTTTTTTTCTTAATTCTTGACTCTACGGGCAAATGGCAATATTATGAAATTCTCGTGAAGCCTTCTCTGAGGGGTCATGAAAAAAACAGTGATGCCCAACCTTTATTCATTCGCAAATGCCGGAAGACATTTTACTGTCCTAATTTACAACGTCAAAACAATAAGCCAATACACAGCTAGAATACGCAAGGTACATGTGTCTGAGTACAGTCTTCTCTTTTATATGGCTCTAAAGGGAGTTTACCTAGAAACTTATTTGAAGTCATTGTACTTCCATTCTTTTTGTGTAGTGGGCCTAAATTTCAACAAGAAGTGATAGGTCGCAACTACCTGTAACGGCGGAGTATAGCCAAAGAAAAAAGAGCCTTGAATGTCTGCCTTCTACGAATGACAATAAGCACAATTTCCCAGTTTGCATTGTGGCTTGTAGTCAGAGAGTGTGAGCTGGATTCTTTCTCAATCAGACAGGGAATTTCTTTCACCCCTTAGGTGGCACTTTACAGCTCTTTAAAGTGAAAACAATGAGAAGCTGTAACCAGCCAGGAGTTATTAAGTGTTCTTGAAGGCTAGTGCTTTAACCTTTAACAATCTAGGTCATCTGCTCAAAATCACGACAGAAACGCTTTGGCATCAGTTCACTTAAATAAGAAACTTCTGTCATCGTTTACTCACTCTTGCGTCATTTCAGGTGTGGGCTAAGACTTTTTCCCCCTCGTTTTCAACTGGTTTTGCCTCTACAATGAAAGTCATTGGAGTTCAAAACAACACTGTATGGACATGCACATGTTTTGACGTCAGGTCAGCCATATATGAAAATTCTTACATAAATTTCCCTCACATCATCCTGAACTTGTACAACTGGCTTTGTTTCCCTGCCATGAAACCCAAAACAACACTGCATGGACAAAAATGTTTTTATAGTTACAAGTTATACTTGTTTTCTCTCAACTTGTATTATTCTTGTTTTTAACTATTTTTGCCTGTTCAATGAAAGTCAATGGGGTCCAAAACAACAATAATTTTTTTTTTTTCTGTCCACCACATAAGAAAATAAAGTCATACAGGTCTGTAACAACATGAATTTTATTTTTTACGTGAACTATCCCTTTAAGATGACATTGTTTTGGCCAATCAAACGTCTACTGTGATTATTTCCCTCCTAAGGCATTAGATGCACAATCACGAGTAAGTGGCAGTGATGAGTGGGTACACTGTGGTGGTCAGGTTTGCATCTCTGAACATGTTTTCAGAGAGGAGCAGTGAAGTCTGGCTCTAATTAACACAGGCAAACGGGCATTCCCACTGCAGCAGGTGCTGAAAAAATGCCCTAATTGTGTGACGATGAATGGCTTGTGTTAAGAAGGACATCATCTGCTGGATAAGTATGTGTGTGTTTGTGGGTGTACGTGTCATAGTGAGCACTTCTCACTACATAGCACATTATAGGATGACTTTTTTGGGAATTAAGTGAATGGCTGGGAAAGCTGTTCTGTTCACCACCCAGACTGCTTTTTGGTCCCTAGAAAGTGACTGTATTAACAGAAACACACACTTAGCTAGACTTACAAACATCTCTGTAAATCAGTCCCACACATAGAGTAATATGCACCGCAGGGAGCCATGCTTAAGAAAAAAGTAGTTAAGTATTTGCGAAAAATCCATTTTCACATGCACAATGCCTACGACTTCCACCTGGGAAGCTTGGCAGCTGCTCAACTTGTTTAATGTCCCACCTTATAGATCTATATACTTGTAGAGCATAAAAATAATAAAGTGTGTGAAACTTGTTTGATATGAGTGTCGGCTACAGCGTGCTGAAGTCACACTTCCGTGAGCCGTAAAGGGGTGTGGAGGATATATTTCTGACTGTGAGTTCCAGATGTTTACCATCCTCAACATGTCAGAGGAATCTCCGAACAATTTGTCAAAATCATCTTTTTTGGACATTGAACACTTGAAAGGCATGAGTCAGGTTGTTTTTAGGACTGTTGTGACTGGCTTTCATGTGTAGATAATATCCACCGTTCTACATCTGGAGCAAGCTGGGAATGCAATCCCAGAATAAAAAAAGACCACAGAATTATTGGTTTTCCTTCTTTTGGTTCATCTAAATCATTTTAATCGTTCCGAGTTTGGACACAGCTGACAAAGGGTGAGGAACAGGGAGAAACAAACCCTCGTGTTCTGTTGAGATTGACTGTGTTAGTGTTTGGGGAGCGGAGGCGCCTATAAATTATGTGTAAAATAATAAATGTAAATTAAAATTAACATTTTTTCCCCCTACCATTTCTTTCCCAATCAAAACCCAGGCAGATGGGTTTTTCTTACATTTGCCCATCTGTTTTACCATATAGTAGGCATAGGTTTTCCATGTAATGGTGTTTGTCTTATAGCCAAAGCTGTTTATGAGTAAGATTTTTGTTTACCTGCATTTTTTACATCGGTAATACAGTAAAAACAGCAATTTTGTGAAATATTATTCCAATTTAGAATTAGTGTTTTTTAATAGTAATTTTATTAATAGTAATTTATTCCAAATTTTCAACAATCATTACTCCAGGCTACAGGGTCACATAATTCTTCAAAAAGTATTCTAATATGTTGATTTTGTGCCCAAGAAACATTTCTTACTGTTCTCACTGTTGAAGGTTTTGCTGCTTAATATTTTTGTGGAAACCACAATACAGAATTCAGGAATTTGGGATCCTCTAATGAATACAAAGAACAGCATTTTTTTCTGTCCCTCTTCATCGATTTAAAGTATGCTTGCATAAATATTCATTTATGTTTTGAAAAAGTTACTGACCACAAACTTTGTAGTACAGTAGAAAAATACAATAAAATAAATCAGAGCTCTTCTATACACCAGTCATGAAATATAAATAACATATGCAATTTACATAAAGGCAATTTAAAGCATGTCATCAAACTAAACTAAATTTTGTTTATAATCAGCTTTCAGGATCAACCTGATACTATTTTTAAGCTATTAAAATGGCCCTTAGGCTCTTCCCGACCCCCAAACAGTAAATGAGGCTTGAGTTTCCCACTGATCTCTCTGTTCAGCAAATGAAAACAACCCAGTAGTAGATGGAAAACATTATTTCCCCTATATTTGTACTAAACAATCTACCAAATTATCACTTCTTTCCTCTCCTTAATTTAATGATCTG
The DNA here is from genome assembly GCA_034779775.1 of Enteromius afrohamiltoni. Classification (NCBI taxonomy): domain Eukaryota; kingdom Metazoa; phylum Chordata; class Actinopteri; order Cypriniformes; family Cyprinidae; genus Enteromius; species Enteromius afrohamiltoni. The sequence continues at coordinate 13,098,218 of JAUYWG010000047.1, forward strand.
TCCCCATTGTGTGGCCGAGGACATGTCCCCAATGAATATACAGTCTCATTGTAATACTCCCAGTTGTCTTTTTCAAAGTCAGGCTAATAACATGTCTTTATACCCAGCAGGAGCCTTTTCATGTTGTATTTATGAGCTAGCTGCACTTTACATATTCATTCTGCGGGTGTTAAACAATTGCCGGCGGGCTGCCGGGACTCTCCGTCCCTAAAGCTTTTCCAAAGCCACCTACCACTCTGATTCACAGCTGTGGGACCGGGCTCTCACATCATTCACGCAGAGCATGAGAACCTGCTACAAATACGCCATTATATACTTACTCCAATGAATTAAGTGGAATTCGGTTCGTACATACCAGTACATCAACATGTTTCACCCCACTTCACAACAGCACTCCAGTGGAGAGGCTAAACTTAGTGCAGTGAACCGCCTCGTCGACAGAAAAGACATCAGACATTTTGCTCAGCCCTGCCGGGTCAGAAAGCGACTCTGAAGTGACATGAGAGTGACATACACAAACATGGCAGATTGGAGGCCAGGACTCGCTCTAGTACACCTTACCCGGCTGCAGAAAGAAGCATGGGAGCTGGGGAGGGGGGTGGCAGGGTTACTGTAACAGCACAGCCCTCAACTCTACAGGCCTCGTTCAACACAAACAGGGCATCCCCAGGCTCCGGGAGACAGCCAGGCCAGATAGAAGGCCAGTGATTGATTAGCCTCCCCTGCTAGCACATTGACAGCTCGTGTCGAGGATCCAGTGAGTCCCGTATCAAATGTATCAACTGCTCGCCAAAACAGTTCTTATTTCAGTCGGCCCCCTCCCTCCCAGTTCCCTCCTCCCTCTTGCCGCCGCCAATACATCAACTTTAAAGAGTCTCATTCAGTGATGCTTCCAGGTATAATCCACATCTATTTCCTGTCAGTTAAGTCTTTTTTTATACATTTAGCTGTTTTTAATGGTTAGCTGATATTTCACATACTGAATCAAGCACAAAAAAACTATTGCTGTTGTTGAAAAACTGTCAAATGATTAATCGTGATTAATAGCATCCAAAATAAAAGGTTTTGTTTACACAATATATGTATGTGTACTGCATTTATTTATTGTGTATATATATAAATACACACACATTCAGTATATATTTTGGAAATATTTATATGTATATACTTGTATATATTTATATTATTGTATTATATATATAAATGTATTTAATATATAAACACAACATTTTTCTTAAATATATACATGTATGTGTTTGTATTTCTACATACATAATAAATATACACAATACACACTCATGTATTATGTAAACAAAAACTTATTTTGGATGTAATTAATTGCAATTAAACTGTTTGACAGCACTAAATATATAAACATGTATATATACACATATACATACACGTGTGTGTGTGTGTGTGTGTGTGTGTGTGTGTGTGTTAGTTCTGATGACAAAAACAAGTATATGTACTTGTCACAAATAAAAGTAATGCATAATATATAGAATCATTTAGTATGACAATATAATATTACTATGATCTAGCTACTATGAGGTAGTTACACCATTATTATAACTGTGTAATAGTGTAATTATTTATTACATATTTCTTGCCACTGCTTCTGAGATTTTCACTATACAAATATGAACAATATATTTGTGGCGACAACATGACCCTGTTTCTCAGAGGTGGCCGCAAAAGTAAGTGGCAGCAAAGATTCTCATTGACCCCTGGTGTCTATTTCTGGGGGCTTTGATAAGAAGGTCTCAGAGTGTTTTGGTTGGGGGTGGAGGTGGCAAAGGGAGAAAGCTTTGAGATCCAGAGACAGGGCAGTGTGAGAGAAAAGGAGAGAAGGACATGGAGGTCCTGCACAGGGTTATCAGGACGTCAAAATATCTGGGTCCCTCTGTCAGCAGAGCAGGGTGATTAACACATCGACGGCCACAAACGGGAAAGCAGGCAGGCACAGGGGTGAGACCAGGGAGATAACAAGACTGATTGACATATGAAGGGTGAGAGAGAGAGGGAATGCTTGTGGAATGCTGTGTCGTTCCCCGTTCTGTCCTTCCACTGTCTTGCATTTCTGATGGTAGGGTACCAAAAACTTTAAAATGGTTTACTTAGGCTATAAAATATAATTGATATAATTAACCTTAAAAAAAATAAAATAAAAAACCTTAAAACCTTATAATAAAGTGTAACCAAATATTATAATAAATAGTAAATATATATGGTTATTACTAAAGCAATTATTTAATATTATGTGTGTATGTGTGTACAATTATAAACAAAAGAATATTTCACTATCTACTTGATAATATCTACTTGTATTTGTAGTTGATGTTAATATGCTAGAATCAATTAAAAATAAACAACTCTGAAAGAATATCAAAGCAGTTTAAAGGAACAAAACTGTGAATCAATGGTGTGTGTGTGTGTGTGTGTGTGTGTGTGTGTTTGTGTGTGTTTGTGTGTGTGAGCAAACATCAACTAATCCAGATTAGCAACTAGACATATAAATACTTCAATTAAACAGGACATGGTACTGAAGCATAAAGTAGCAGTTCTCATTAATCAAGGGTCATGTTGACACATTTAACAAGTCCTTGTTGAATTTAACAAGCCCTCTGTTCAGTAGACAATCCAGCAGCACTTGATCTCCGGCCTCCATGAATGAGCTAGTTAGGCATATCACTTAATAGGGCCTAATGGAACACGCATCATATCCAGCTTTATCACACACAGTATAGCTGCTCGGGAGATAAGAGCTCTTTGGTGCTCACTGACTATTTAGTGCCTGTAATCTTCTGTTAGAGACCTTTTACATGCTTTTCCTTGTTTATTCAGATCTCATTGTGCCGGATGAACAAGAGTGCAACCAGCTGACTGCTGTAGGGAGTCCACTTAAAGACCATTTGTCACAAAGCACAGCAAATAACAACAACAAGCTATAATAATAAGTACAATAACAGTCACAGTAGTCACTGTTTACTAAATTGTACTAGCTTGACATTCTAGTGCCATGGTTAGTTTACACGGGAGTTCATATGGTCTTATTTAGATATTCTTGTAGGTAGTAGTCTGTTTTGAGTTACCGAAATTCTCTGCTTGCTCAAAGCGTGATCACATATTATTTTAGCGCTTAAGGCAGAGTCCAGTGGATTTATTCTGAGTAAGGCCTGCACGGCGTCTAATTGGTTCCCCAGGTTGTCTGTATAGGTAACATCTTGTTTCCATGCTAATGATGCTGTAGTGTGGTTTTACAGCTGCAGAGGGACAGCAGAGGTTACGGGGTCAAGGAAGGCGTGAGGGTGGCAGGGGATCCCCATGCTTGTGTGAGACTGACCCCAGAACAGCGTATATACACCGGAGGTTTTACAGCCGAAACATTTGTGTTATCTGGTGTTAGTTGCACGTGGTGTTATGTTAACCTGACTTATGACTTGAAATGGCATGAGAGAATTTGGCCATTCTCTCATCTGTGCGCACTTTTGCAGACCCGAGCACAGTCGCTTTATGATTATTTCTAGATTTTAGCTCCAGATGCAAAAGCAGATATGTGTTCTGGTGGCTACTAGATGGACATATGTCACTGTGGCCACAAATGTGTTCTTTTTTTCGACTTCTGAAAATGGGCACACTGTGAGTTACATACTGTATCCAGTGAGCATCAAACGCAAACAATTCAAACGTGCATATGGACCTGACATACTTTGTATGGAAAAATAATTACGACATCCTTTGAAGAGGACTATATAAACACAAGCACTCTCTACATGCCGTTTTCTCCTTTCAACTTTCCCTTTCCTTAAAATTCCAGCAAGATTTGCACCTTCTCTGCTTTTTCAATCTGTTCATTCTTTGAGTCTGCCCTCACTCTGCTTCCCTCTCTCTTTTATAATAATAAATAAATATATATATATATATATATATATATACACATAAAATAAAGACATAGCTTATAGAATTTTTAATTGTTATTTAATTCAAAATTCTAAACGATCTTATATAATTAGATTTTAATAAAATTATTTACATACATTACATTACTTTAATTTATATTATATTTATTTCTAAATGTATACAAATGTTTCATATTTGTTGTTATATAAGATTGCTCCGTTCATTCTAAATACTTGCAGAATTATTTGCTTAAAAGGCAACAAATTTTAGAAAGCAGAAAAAAATCTCTAAATCTACTTTACAGTGAAAACTTTAATGAGCATGTGTTGAATAGATGTCATCATTCTTGCTTATTTATGTTTTAAGAAATTTACGTTGTGTTAAAATTGCCCCCTGATATCCCCTGCAGTAGGTATTTTGGTGTCATAAAGCTTTCAAGAATTTTGACATGGTAAGATCCTGGATCTGTTATCAACCTAGGTGTTTATAGTCTTAAGAAAACACAGCAGTATCTCTTCTTGTATCTTAAGGTTTGTGTATTGTGGATAGTCTGTATTTCTCTGCCTTTATCTGTGTATGTTAGACTTTCCAGATATGAGCTGAAGAGTGTGTCAGACAAGACACTATGAGAAGAGGCCTCCAGCGGAAACATGATCCAGCATAAGGGAATCTCTCTCTCTCACTCTGTCATCCTGGCTGGAGAAGATTGAGAGACGAGTCAGGGTCCCTGTGGGCCACTGAAATCTCTTTCTTCTTTGCCCCTGCCTTTTCCCTCTCTTTCTCATTCTGCAGTAGTCGCCCTCACCCTAACCCTGTCCTCACTAAAAAAGACAAGATTTTTTAATAGCCCAGCAGAAAGGCTGTTAAATGCATTGATGTATGACAGGGAGAGAAAGAGAGGCTGAGACGGACAACCAAAGGGATGGAGTAACAGGAAAATAAAGAGCAGGTAATTAGGGTGACATAAGATGGGTGCTTAAAAAGAAAAAGAATTTGAGATTATTTGATTCTAAAGAAAGATAGTGACAAAAGAGGAAATAGCAATAACAATGTAAAGTACTTTTTTTGCAAGAGAAGACGTCCAAATAACAACAAATGGTAGGTTATCTGCATTTGCAGATGTCATATTTGACAAATATTTTATAAACAAACACACAAGAGAACTTACGAATGACAAGGGTTTTGGTTCTGCTGAAATCCATGGAGTTCGTGTGGGCCTGCTTATGTGTTTACAAGACTGTAAATCACGTTTCGCTCAAGAGATAGTGGCCATGTAACAGTTCAAAGACAAGTGAGCCAAGAGGACGATAAATACCATTCTACCATGATCTTGTGTTCAGATGTTCTCAAGGACATGTCATTTTTCAATGCATAGTCTTGATTTGTTCAAGGTGTATAGAATATATATATATATATATATATATATATATATATATACAGCCAGAGGAAGTTTTATGCAATTGCTTTTAATTTTATCCATAATGTAGCCTAAACAAATAAAACATTGGCAGCTTTTTAAATTATACCAAAATTTACAGGCTAATGGGGTGCACTTGTATCATTTCTGTGTGTGTGTGTGGAGTTTGGTTAAAAACAAACATGAAATTATGTAAGAAATATTTTCTATTTGTGTTAAAATGGTTTCATATTCCAGTAAAATCGTAAGTAAACTTGGCCTACCTCAGCTTTCCACCTCAGTGAATCGCGAGGACGTCCAGGATCACATGATCACACGGCAAACGTAGTCTTCCTCGAAAAGTGACTCATAGGATGAATTCGTAAAGTGATTAATTTGCTCATTTACGTTTGGAATGACGTAATAGAAGAACAAGTAACATTGAATTTCATTGCATTCCAGCGCGGTAAGTTTGGAATTTGCGCAAAGTCGCCATTGGCAACAGTCTTTAGAAGTTCGTTACGTACGTCGTTAGAACGCGCGTCACTTTTCTGCAAGTAACATTGAACAAACCCGTGAACCGTGATGTTCCATTTGCAAATAAATGACTCATACGAACAGGTTCTTGTTAAAGAATCGGTCAAAAAAGTTTTACACAAACTTCTCGAACTTCCTCGTGTCGTATACTCGACTCACTCAGCGATTTAAGTAGCTTACTTCAGAATTGGACCGAATTGAAACGAATGTAACTGAGGTGAGGTTTTATTTTATTTTAATTTATTTTCTTTTTGTTCTTTTTCATAAAATATTTCACAAAAGCTTAATTGTTCACTGTTTAGCACTGAGATACAATTGAATACAAAGTAAACAATGTAGTTCCTCAGAATTTGGTTTTGGTTCCTGCAAAGTGGTTGCTGAGCAACACGCAAGCAAAGGTGTATGTTTATAGGGTAATTTACAACAGCTTCGAACTTAGCTCAACCAATCAGAATCAAGGACAGGAACTACTCATTTTATGATAGACTTTAACGTTTCAATTACAACAAACTCACACAGAAACATAAGCCACTTTTTGCTAGAAAATGAAAATATCAAATATTGTTGATATCCTCCAACTGGATGGAATCATAGAATGTCAACTCAAATCTGCAGACCGGCTCTTGCATAGGCCTACGACAACTATCCTCAACTTCTACAGATTAGAAATTGTTGGAAAATTAGGTGTGTATGTATTCCAACCTTAAATTGAATATCCTTTGACTGGATTGAACCCTAGTCTGAAACAAATAAATCAGATTCTGTGATCTGTGTGCATGATTTTCTATGGCATGTGTCAACTCTGCAGTCAACTGAAGACATATTCTGACTTTCGGAAACTAACCTCAACTTCTCCAGACTGTAAATCGAGCCAGAAGTTGGATATTTGTATATTCCAACCTATATAAAGCAGAATGCACAGATACAATCAGTATCAATTGTAATTTTCAAATTTGAAATATATTTAGTCAGGAGTCCCACTTATTAAACATTTAAGAAGAATGAATGCTGAAAAAAAAACTTACTGGGATTTGTCCATCTTTCCTTTTCAGCATTCTCTGATGTCGTTTTAATTGACAGATTCCACCAAGAATCCTGTTTGTGGCCAAACACCGATTCCCTAATCCAAAAACACCCTGTAACTGTCCTCTGGAGTCAAATCCCGGAAAAAGCTACGGAACTGAAATTCCAAACATCATGACCATGTTTCCTTCCGGATGTCCACGATCACAGTCGTTGGCCCCTTCACCGGATCTGACGGACAAACTCGGCAAACCACACAGGCAGGCCACACGGTCATCCTGCATTCAAAACTTACACAGTTCCTCTGTTTCATTGTGCTGAACTTTATGCTGTGGTAGGTGGTGGCAGCTTTAACAATATGGCAACAAAAACACTGATTTAGTCTGCAGTCAGAGTCTGCAAAAATGTCTGCTCTACACTTTAATTGTAGGGTCTAAACATATTTCTTACCAGGTTTCTAACCAGACTTGTAGAAAAGTCACAGAGCAAGCATTAAACTAAATCTTCCAACACATTTGTGATTTTAATAATTTAAATACCTCCAGGACTACCTCATTTTGGAGGCCTGTGCTGGCCTAAATACATTTGGAAAAGTGAATAACTTCCGTCACTCTGTGGCTTTAAACCCACGCAAGGCTCTGCAGTGGCATTTGCCAGCCAGCCAGGAACAATTTCCCACGCTTCTACCCCTCTTCGCCGACAGAAAGGGCGGCCCTCGGCTTTGCCTAAACAGCCTTCCTGAATCCTCGCTCTCCTGCGGCAGCGTGTGTCATTTTATGTCCAGCTTAAGCCTGAGCAGTTATGCTGCCGTAAATTTAGCCGTTTCAGACATTCAGTCACTTCTCTCAGCTAATATCGAGCAGCAGTGACCCGCCAGTGTTTTTACAGCCTCTATGCTGTGTGTGTGCTGATCATGTATTGTAATAGCAGAACAAAGATGTAAAAAGCAGTCTGTGAGAAGGGCAGTGGGAATGGATGGTAGATGGAAGCATGAATGTGCTGGGAGCAGGGCAATGGCTTGGAATGAGTCCAACGTAACTTTCTCACTAATGGAGGCCAGACACCAGCACCAGGCATGTGAAAAAATTATGAAACGGTAACATGGGAAGCACACTTTTGCTCTGCACGGCTGTGATCAAAGCAGCAGAATCGTTGATTTCACTAAAATAATTTAAGGATAAAGTAGTGTTTCCACCAAATCAACATATTAGTATGATTTCTGAAGGATCACATGACACTGGAGACTGGAGTAACTGGGACTGGGCTAATAAGAGCTGCTCATAGCTTTGCCATCACAGGAATTAATTACATTTTAGACTATATTAAAATAGAAAACCTAAATTGTACTATTTGAGAATATTACAGCTTTTCCTGTATTTTTGATTAAATACAGCCAAACTTTGAACAGTAATGTATTTATTTACCTTTCTTTCATTCTCTGTTTAGTCTCTGTTCATGTCTAAAGGTTTTGTATGTGTTCATCTGTTCCTTTCCATGGAGTAAATGTGCAGCAGCTTTTCTTCGGTCATGATCTGGGAGTCTAGTCTGCATGTGTGTGGTGAGTCCAGTGACAACCTAAACCTGGTTTTTGGATGACTGTTGACCTTCACCTCTTTACCAACCCAGGCTCTTAAACAAGGCGTGACGCAGCTCTTTAAGTTACCACCCAGGACCCAACGCTGCCTGCAGCTCAGCCTGGCTGATGGATCTGAGTGCAGCCGCCAACCTCCAATCACCCCAGACACGAGCCCCAGGACCCCACACCACCCCACGGTACAGCTCTGTCACGCACACACCAAACATTTAAAGTGACATGCAAAGAAAAGAAATAGAAGTCAGAGAAATTCAAATGGTAATATGTTATTATGCTTAACCCGGCAGCAGATTAGACCTTATGCGCATCAATACAAACAGCTGGCACATGATCGGTATGAGTGGGCGGAGTGCTAGATGTTGATACCATATTTTTCAACATGTTCATATGGAATATGTATTAGTAACATATGTTCAATGAGAAAAGACTTATATCAGGTCATACCCAACGGGACTGTGAAACAACCACAGACTCTAAGTATGGGAATAAACTGCTGTAGTATGTGCAGGTAGAGATTTTCATAAGCAGATGCCAGTGAAATTCTTTCCTCCATATGGATATATCTTCAAAAAGGTATTTCAGAATGTATAGTAGTCAGCATTTATAGTGGATCAAAAAAGTTGAATGACAAGTATACATTTTGGTTTTACGACAGCTTTGATGAAAGGTTTTAATTCACTTCAAATGCTGACTAGTGTATTAAAACAGAAAAAAATAATTAAAAATGTCAGTAATCTTCGGTTTTTGTATTTTTGATCAAGTAAATGCATCCCTGTTGAGCATAAGAGACCTTATTAAAACAACCCAATTTTTTTGAAGAATGAAGTTGAATGCTGGTTGAGTTTGACCTTTTTGGATTCTAGTGGTGAGCAGCGTTGTTTGAGGTCTAAATTAAATGCTATTCTGCTCAACAAGTTTTAAACTCATTAAAATATTGCAGTTATTTTACATTATTCATGATTTGTTTTTGCATCAGTCATATCACATATTCTCCTCCCTTTTCAGCAGGACTGTTTAAAGAGCTTTCATGGTGGTATGATAAGATAATGAGCCATCGATATATGCCAGGGGGGCTTGATCGCGTATTTGCTCTTTAACCTACCTTGTGCGGTTCGAGCCCATCGGCACAAATGCAAACATATGTGGTGGTCTGTGTCACATGCGATCACTATGACATTAGTCTTTGGAGATCAATAGCTGGTGTTGGGCCAATTACATTCTTTGCATACTGAACTAATCTGTGGCTCTGCTGTCGAGGTTCCTCGCCATTAGTGTGTTTGCTTATCCATTTCCTTCCCTCCCTCCAATTAACATGTCCCTCACTCTGGGTTTGTTCTGCCAGTTTGTGTTGCTGTGACGCCTGTCCATCACCCTGAGTCCCTCTGAAAGGACACTTTAAAAGTGAGAACAATGCTGCCACCTCTCAATCACCGCTGAGTGGTATTGGTACTCAAATGAGTGTTCTTCCCTGGGGTGTGTTTTGTCTTGCTGGGTTTCTTGGCCTGCTCTGTGATGAATCTTAACTGTAAGCAGGGATGTCGTGCGTTACCGTGGCGAGGGCTAAGGCGAGACAGGCGTCATCAGTGACACGGATGAAAGCAGGGCGGATTGACAAGCGTGGGGTTCCAGTACAGGGAGTCTCTCATCCACCACTCTGCCCCTCCTGCGCTCTTCTCTGGGCCCTCTGGAAGAGCCATCAGGCCCCAGAGGCACCCAGCAGGCAGTCTACTCCCTGCAGCCAGGCACAGGGCCTGCGTGCCCTCCTCTTAACCCCAGGAGCATCGACAGCCATCCCAACTACCGCAGGGGTCCTCAGGCCCAGCCCCCTGTCTTCTCCCTCTCTCTTCTCTGCTTTTTCTTTCCCTCCTTCTTCGACTTTTTATCATTTTTTTTCTTCTGTCTTAACTAAAGCTCTGACACTTGTTCTCTGCCTCTCAGACCCCCAGCGCTCTCATTTTCTCTCTCTCTGGTTTAGTTCCAATTTAAAGTACATTATTGGCATGGTTGAGTTTACATACAACATTGTGAAAACATTATACACAAAGCAAGAAAAGACTAGAAAAAGAAATATGCAATATAACAATATAAACCATACGAAATGTATTTTAAAAGGTGCCAAGTAATTAATAAAAAAAAAAAAAACTGATTATATACATGCATACATATAATGTGTGTGTGTGTGTGTGTGTGTGTATTTGGCATTATCAACAAATTAAAAAAGTTTAAAATAAAAAAAAGTTATATTTTCCAATTAGTTTTTAATCTTACAAAGAAATGTATAAATATATATTTTTCAAAATATATTATTTTATATTCCACAGAATGAAGAAAGTCATAAAGGATTGGAACAACATGAGGGTATGAGAGTAAATAATAATATAATTTCCATATCAGTGTATACTATCCTTTTATATTTGCTAACTTTACTTTTCCCTTTTATATTTCTTTATTTATTTTTTCTTATTTTCTTATTTTTTAAAAACACATTTAATGCTTGGAAATACACAAGTAACAATGACAGAAAAAAATGTACAACTGCCATCAGGTCTAAAAAAATGTCAGTTATTCCAGTAATTCCACTCTGGCACCTTGTCCGCATCAGACATGGTTGTCAACACTTCAGGAGAGCTATGTGCTTTCCAGGAGTGCCATTCCACCGTCCACATATCTGCCTCTCTCTCTCTTTCTTTCTCTCTTTACAGATCCAATCCATCAAAAGAGATACATCTTTAAGGGCCGAATCACTTTTAGAAATGTTTGGTCACATAAAACGAATCAAAAATGCAATTTCCATTGAATATTTAAAACCAGAAGATAGCGATAGACCAAACTGTTGGCAGAAGCCTTGCAATGGGGACATTTAAATCTAATTTAGAATGAATTAGTGTCATTTTGTGCTGGTTTAATAGTGATTACTGCATTGAAAAGTCTCAAATGAAATCTATGCTACACTTAAGAGAGATATTTATTGTAAATCCTTCTGCAAAAATGCATCTTTTCTCTTTTAGCTCTTTTTTAGTGAATTCAGGTGTTTATGTTTTTGTGCAAATGTGTGCAGCAGGCTGACAGCAGCTCATCTGGAGATTAGACATCCTGCAGTTGATTAGGCAATGAGCAACAGACAGTTAGACACAAAGTTAACCAGGAGCCCAGCTCTGCCTCAGGCCGTGCTGAAGTACTCAGCCATGGAATGAGATGGTTGACTTTTCAATGCTCCATTAATATCGGTCCACTTAAATACCAAGCCTGATGTAAACAAAAAAAGAAAGAACGAACGAAAACATGTCATGTCCCAAGACAGTACCAGAAGAAAGCATGAGGAAGTATTTCCTTTAAAAGCAAAGATATTACCAGGTATTTGAATTCAACTGCACAGATCAATTGCTCACAAATTAACATGAAACAGATCTTCAGAGAATTGCTGATTGGCAAAATGGACATGCTCATATGACATAAAGCTATATTTGTACCAATAAGACATTAGAGCTCATAAATAAAATGCATTGCTTATGGAACAACATTGTGCTGTTTGTCTATTTATTCAAAGGTATGTGTAAGATGATTTATATAAATATAATTATAAATATATTAAATATATTGCCTTACTGAATCTTTTTAATCATGTAGGAGAGAGCGGGTGTGTCGTAACATTTTATTTCAACATCTGTAACTCAAACGTTCATATAGTTTAGAAATCCACTATTAATCTCTATTTAATGTGTAAATGAAGGTCAAATACAAAGGTTGTTGTTTTCGCATCTATTTAACCATTTTTAAGACTAATAGAAAACAACCGTTTAAAGTGTTCTGCAGGAATTTATTAAAGTAGGTATTTTAAAAAACACACTGGAAACGTTTGAAACAATAACAAAAAGAAAATAAATTTGGGAACAAATATACAAATGCATAAAACGTTTGTTACTTAAACAGTTTATGAATATATAGGCTATATAGATTGTACCTTACACCTGCAAAAGTTTTGAGTGGCGCCCTCCTGTGGAATCAAGTATTGTTGCATGCCATATTCCACAGCTCATATTCCTCAGATTAGTTATTTGTAGAGTTTTTCGTAGTCCATTTAGTTTTCACACAAAGAGAATGCATTGTTTGTGATAGAGCGAAATAATTATGACGAGCGGTATAATATTATGGCATTTGTTGGTGACGTTTTAATTAATTGCTGATTAAGTAAGTTTCACTTGTAGATATTGTCCCTTTCATCTTAAACATTTCATTTGCCGGGCGTGGGCTACAAGGCATTTAACCGTTTAAAAACCTGCAAATAAGGGGCGACCTCTTCTGAGTGATGGTGGGCCATCAGAATTTACTCTGATGTCGGTTTTTGAAAAGTAACATAATGGAGGGTGGGGCCGATTTATTTTGACGTTTAATTAGTCCAGATTAGTTAGATTGATCGGCTTTATCTTTTTCTTTGCTTAACTAAATGCCTTTTCTTTATATTCGCACATCTCAAATTTATATTTATGCTACTGTTTTAAGTTTTTATTTAGTTAACTTTAAGGGCATTTAAATAGCATTTCAGACGTTGTAATGTAGCATTATGCCTTATTTAGCAAATGCAGCTTGAAATAGACTAACATATCAGAGGTAGGCTATGCCCTTTAATGACAGATTCTTACAGACTTTTATGTGAGTTTAAGTGCATTGTCAGTGCTTGACAAGAAATGGGACACTTCACACCTGTGTTATCCTTCTGATGTTTTAGGGATTTTTCTTTTGAGAAAAAAACCGCTAATCGTCTGTAATCCTTTTAATATGTCTCACACTTTCCTTTTGCAATACACAAGTCAGCGGCAAACCAGTTCTGCAGTCTGCTGCGTTGCACAATAGCCTCGGTTTCAGTTTTGAAATCAGAATTAAGAAATTTTTGCTGCTTGATGTTTAGTTATTGTAGGTTTGGATGAAGATATATATATATATATAAACATAATAAAAAAGCTATATATTTTTTCTTTTTTTCATATTTTATTTGTTATTTCTTGTTCAGTAAAGTCCTAAATAAATTATTGTAATTTGTGAATAATTTGACGTTTTATTATTAACCGAGCTTATGAACGCGCGCTCCTCCGACTGCTTATGGACTCAGGTGAAGGCATATTTAAAAATGGTTCGGGGTGGGGGTTTGGGTGAGACCCCCCTGCTTTTGTTCTATTGAAAAGGGGGCTTGTTCCTCCAGGACCAACCCTACCATTTTAACCAGGGGTGTCAGCGCGAGCGGGTTGACATTGGAGACTGACTGGCAATGGGAGAAGAGGAGGGGATAAGAGAGTCCAGCAGCACTGCTTCTTGAAGAAAGCTCATCAGATGCACTGTCCTGCCTCCTCTGACTGACATTCACGCAGGAGTCAGACTGGATCAAACGTCAAAGGATCTATTTCTGCTGCGCTCCTCACCTTCATGGACAGCACGGGACTTCAGTCTGAATGATTAGGTGCATCAGAAGCTCTTTCGCTAAAACTTGAAAAGTAAATCGTTTACATGCTGTGAGTTTTGCGTTAAGTGCACTTATTTGTTATTCTTATGAAGGAAATCCAGTTAGTGCTTATACTTGTCACCGGTGTCAGTCTGAAAAAAATCCTGGACATTTTATTCTGCCTCTGAGCAGCAGATTTTGTAATTTGCCAGTTGATCTGTTCATCATATGTTGCGAGTCACAGTTTGGATACCAGCGCAGGATTTTATACATTTCAACTGGAAAACCTGATTTTTTTTTTTTTTTTTATAAATCTCTTTTAAATTACACAAAATTTGTTTCCGAGGCCCTTCCATTCCTGCAACATGAGGCTCATACCATCACGATTGAGTTATCTGTAAGTATATTTTCTTTATTATTTGTTTTCGCACATTAACAGCTTGGCTTTCCAGAGTCTAATGTGAGATTTTCTTCTCTTCCTGCAGATTCCTTCACCTCTTTGCGTTTTGCTACTATGCTCAGGTATGTGCAACATCTTTTAAAGATGCTTTTTACATTTTTATTTTAATTTACCTACACTTATTGTTAGAGTACTGTAAACTGTAAAGCACTATTACTATACCAATTATATACTACCTAAATATTATAGCTGCAGAGTACGCACGCTCCTAAAAAAAGATTTATATTTTATTTAAACATACAGTTGTTTTGCACAGAAATGCGTGCATAGCCGTTAAATTAAAAGGTACTAAAAGTGCGATAGGAGAGGATGTTCTTATCAGATGGTTATCACAGTGGGCGCTGTAACCTGGCAGGTAACACTAACATACTGGCACAGGCGCGTGGGCATGAGCGCGTGAAGTATGCCAGCCTTGAGTCAGCGATGAAACATGTCGTGGCGACATAATAACATAAAGAGCTCGACTTAAGCGTTTAGGACAGTTTGGCTTGAAATGCCATTTATTATCAAACTTTTCTTAATAGCGCATTAGTTTTTCTAAAATACAAAATTAAAATGAATACGTCACGGATAAGTTTACTCATTTCGATTGCATTTGGCCTGTATTAAATGATTATATTGGAGCGCCGTGTAATTTATAGGCCCGTATGAACGAATGATGAAGCGGCATGTGCAGGTATTGATTATATGGTATTTAATTTCTGACAGGTAACCATTCAGTCCCCGCCTAATTTTACACAGCATGTGAGTGAGCAAAGTAAGGTGACGGACCGGGTCAGCCGTAGATTAATCCGGACCTACCAGCTTTACAGTCGAACCAGTGGCAAGCACGTGCAAGTTCTGGCCAACAAGAAAATCAACGCAATGGCCGAAGATGGTGACGCTCATGGTAAGAGCATCTCTTTACTTTTCTTGCACAAAATCACATGATCTGTTTACACAAACCATTAAAACCTTCAGTGGCTTTGAGAAATCATTTTAAATGCGTTTTGCATGTAAATATTCTGCTAAATACACTGTTATTACTGTTCTTTGGTGGTTCTTTTAGCTTCTTGGGGTATTGTGTTCACTATATTATTTTGTAGAGATCAAAAAACTATTTAATTGTGGGTTCTATTAGATTTTGAAGTGTCTGAAGCACATAGTCTTTCTGAAGAAGTAGAATGAAAAGGTCTCTGTCGACTATAGAAGATATCAGGCTGTAAATGCGATTTTTGGTTCTATCTGTAACTGTATTTCTGTTTCTTTATTTTGTGGATATCTGTGGTACACTGCATTTGAATTTTTGGGCATCTGGTCAGTTGGTGGATTTAAAAAAGCAGTGGAGTGCAAAAAATGTTAAATGGATTGTAGATTGTTGAAGGTGAGTCTCTAGAGAGACGCGCGGGTCTGGAAGAGCCATTAGAACTCATCTTACTTCAACCTTCTGAACATTTCCTGAAGAACGTTCCCCTCCTCTCCCGACCAGCTCAGGATGAAAATATGTCTAGCCGAATTCTGACCCTCACTTTTGCTTTCTGTGGTCACTCAGTCCTGGTGACAGATATCATAGAATCTCTAACTCTTTTAAGTATTTTTAGGATCTGTTTTATGAATAATATGTATATCTGGCTTAATAAAATAAGTGATTAAGTGTCCTATTAGTTTAACGTGAAAATATATACAATCAAAAATTAAGCATTTTGTAATAACTCCGCACAAAACATTTCGAACAGATTAACATTATGAACAAAATAAAAACATTTTGCTTACATAGTTAATTTGTTACTATACATGAATTAGATCTCTTTTATTTGTAGCTCTCACTTATGTGGTTTCTCCACATGCAAACCCAATAATTTCCAGCTCTGTTGTGGTATTTTTGGAAGCCTTGCTCTAGCTCTGCATGGTTTTAGTGACATCCATGTCACCTGAGCATGTTGTAGAGACAGCAGGGCTGTTAGTTCGGGCCAGTGCCTGGCTCCGGCTCCGGGCTTGTGGTTAGGCTCTTCAC
The DNA here is from genome assembly GCA_034779775.1 of Enteromius afrohamiltoni. Taxonomy (NCBI): domain Eukaryota; kingdom Metazoa; phylum Chordata; class Actinopteri; order Cypriniformes; family Cyprinidae; genus Enteromius; species Enteromius afrohamiltoni. The sequence goes on from JAUYWG010000047.1 coordinate 13,114,555, forward strand.
CAGCAGGTTATCTGACCCCCTCCATTTGAACCGTAACTCTTTACGATCACTCAGAGTATGGGGGCTGAATCAGAGAATGGCTGCAAGTGCTAATTTTTGGCATGTAGAATATATATCATGGAAAGTAAGTTTCCTTGCAAACACTGCTTTGATTTTCTTACTGTACTGTACTGTAATCGTACAACTAATAATGAATAAAAAATACATAAATAAGCAATTTGTAAAAGTATTATTACATAATATTTATTCTTTTAAATGGTGCCTTTACCTCAAATATTTCTTTGTTTATTTTTTTGGTACATGGATGACGTACATATTGTTTATGTACTTGCATAAAAGGCAAAAATTTGAAAGTCCTGCCAGGAAGCCTTTGGTGCACATGTTTTTATCATTCTGCTAGAATTTAAGCTTACATAAATCCTAAAGAGTAGTCCCTTTAGATTACACATATTTATGCCGGTGTGCATATGTGCACTTGTGTTTACTCATGAAATTTTCCCATTGATTGAATGATCGTAATTTTGATTTTTCCAAGTCACGGCATCTAATAAAAAATCTTCTTTCCCTTTTCCAGCCAAACTCATAGTGGAGACGGACACATTTGGGAGTCGAGTTCGAATCAAAGGAGCTGAAACAGGATTCTACGTCTGTATGAACAGAAGAGGGAAACTGATTGGCAAGGTATGAGAAAAAGTCATTGTATAATAATTTAGTGCTCGGTTTACATATTCTGCTTATACACACACAGCATGGCACGTTCAGTCACTTTTTTGTTCGGATGGAGAGGTTTTTAATAAATGAGAATAAGACGATTAGATAAATTATACATTCAGAAACATCACTCATATAGTCATGTAGTAGCTTCAGCATTCAATCTGCTTGTGGACATCCATGATGTTGTGATTATTAAGGAGTTTCTTTAAATAATCAAACAATAGTCAGATTTCCATCTTATAGTGGGCACCAGACGTTTCCTGGTTGCAGTGGGTAAAATGGAGTGTGAAGAATGGGATCTTTCTTCCTTTTTTAGCTGGCTACTCTTGTTCCAATGTGGATTTGTGCCTTCTCCTTGCTGTGAATGGTAATAAAGTGGGATGGAGGTTCGGCCCCCACCTCCCAGCACCCTGCCAGGTGGACCATCTGCTTGGCACCCCTGATCTTATGCTATCTGACATATTGGCCGCCCAACAACAGCCTGCATGGGAGGGTTTTTTCTCTTGATGTTTTTTATTGGTTGATATGCAAGCGTTTTGGATTTGAGATTTTTAACAGGCCATTTTGTTAAGAGGTTGGGGAAAGGTTTGGCTCCTTACCCCGTTTACATTTACTGGCCGGATAACGTTTAAAGGTCCTGTTGTTATGAACGTATAATGATGCAATACCTATATTAAAGGCAAAACTAGCTTTACCATATAGTGTTCATATTGTTCAAAGTCCCGGGGGAAAGTAAAATATTACCGTAAAACCTAATACAGTTTATGCCTGGGTAATGAACAGTAGGAGAGCTATTTTTCTCAGAGGATGAATCCACACTGGTGTTTACTGAAAGGGGAAAGTCATTGGCTTCTGCTGTCATTTCTCCCTCTTGATCTGGGATCATAATGACTTAAGCATATGCTGTGTGCGTGTGGGGAAGCCCTATGTAAACTGGAGCAGGCCTTTTCCAAAATACTTTTCGATAAAGTTCTCATTTTCCATCAATCAGGAGTTTAAATTTTGTCTTTATCTTGTCCTCACAGAAAAACGGTCAGGGGAAAGACTGCATTTTCACAGAGATAGTCCTGGAGAACAACTACACTGCTCTACAGAATGTGAAGTATGAAGGCTGGTACATGGCCTTCACACGCAAAGGAAGACCCCGCAAGGGCTCCAAAACCAGGCAACACCAGCGGGAAGTCCACTTCATGAAGAGGCTGCCCAAAGGACATCAAATCGCAGAGCACAGACCCTTTGATTTCATCAACTACCCTTTCAACAGAAGGACTAAACGCACCCGCTACTCAGGAGAGCGTTGAAGAGTGAAGCCAGAGAAAAGGAGAGGACAGAGAGCGAGAGACTTTCTCAAACAATGAACAGACTCCTCTTGTGGACTCCTACAAACATTTTTTGTACTGAGCAACAATATACCTAACCTTTAGTTTTTTATGAATTTTCAGAAATAACAAAAAAAGAAAAAAAAAAACATCTCAAGAAAAAAAGAGATCTATTTTTGTACCCCTGACTTTTAGTACTGACCTGTGTAAGAGTATAGAAATGAAAGCATGGGACGTGTAAGTACTGACATTGTACTAGTACGTGGACTTCATCTGTCTATCCTCTCTTGATCTGCTTTGGTTTAATTTGATTTCGATGGTTTCAGAGTAATTTATAACTCTTCGTATTGCTGCTCAAGGGGACTTGAAGGGCCTGAGAGAATGCACTGACAACACAAGGCTGTATTCAGTTACACAGGCAGCCGGGGCACCTCTCGACCACCCAGCGATAAGATACCCAGCTCATCTCTCAGTAACCTCTCTGGTTCTTGATTCTGGAACTCTCTGGAGATAAACACGGTTAAAGCAAACAGAGCTTTAAATGCATATTTAAATGTGGCAGCTACATTTTGATTATCGCAGGTTTCCTACCGTGGTTTAAACTGTAAATTCCAAGGTGTATAAATGCATTGTACGGACTGTAGGAAAAGCTTTTTGTTCTTTGTTGCATTTTGTTTGTCTGTTTTTTTATACAAAATATAAATATATTTTTATTTGAGGATGTGTAAAATAATTTTAATGATGGAAATATTTATTTAAAAACCTGTAATAAATTTACCTTAGGATACTGATGTCTTTCGTCTAATATGTTTTTTTTTCTAAAATGCACTTTTCCAAAATTGTTTCAAACATTTACATTCTAATGTCGTTCCCAAACTTTCTTTCTTCTGTGGAACATAAAAGAAGATATTTTTAAATAATGTTTATGGAAAATATCCATGAACTTAATATTTGAACAATTTTTACATTTTCTTCTTTTTGTTTTCCACAGTAAAAATAAAGCCATACAGGTTCGAAATTGCATGATGGGAAATAAATAATGGCACAGTTTAATTTTTGGGAGATTATCCCTTCAAACAACACACAGAATAAGTGTATAAACGGCATCAATACATATTTTAATATTGCCAAAAGGTCGACTCCAGAAGCGCTCTAGATGTTCCAACGACCTCGTCAATAGAAAATTAGGCCAGTGCAGTCTTTGTATGAAACAACTTGTCACTATCCAATAGCATCATAATAAATACCACCATTGTTTGCATAACCCTTCTGGTTAGAGACCAGTACAGCCTGAGATGGAGATACTGGGTCTCTCCCCCCAGAATGTTTGGAATGGCACGGCTCAGGTCAACAGCTCAGTAGGACTGTCTCTCCAGGGGGCTACACTGTTTGGTCTCTCCTCTGGTTGAACCGGACACACTACGGCTCCCTGGCCCCGTCTCCTCACCCTCGCTCAGGTGTTTTTGTTTAATCTCAGACCTTTAGCTCCCTGTAGCTTAATCTGATTGGAGGGGTATCTGTTTTGTCCGGGCAGGGGTGCTGTGTGTTTGCGGACAGGGTTCCAAGGAGCCGAAAGCCAAGATCAGAGGGTAGTGTATAGTGAGAAACAGAGAACAGGGGATTTCTGGTGTGAGATCACTATCACGCTCTTGTCTGTGATGAGGAAGATTATTAATGACTCCTCTTAGCCTGTGATATTCATTACTGCAGTTATAATGCTATGTAAATTACGATCAGAGGGGGGAAAAATAGACACTTTTCGATCCGTTTTAATCAAATTAATTGCATCATAAAATTCTAACCGATTCAGCCAAAAATCATCCACTAATTAGTGTTGGCTTGACACATCTCATGCATCATTGAAAAACGTGTTATGCAGGTACATTAGAGAAAGGCTGGCATTGCTTTTATGGTGTAATACGCCATGTGTTCTGCCTCATGTTATGCTAGTAGCTCAGCCAGGGTGCAGAGGTCAAACTCCTAGAAAGGCCAGAGCTCCAGAACGTTTTTTTGACTTTCTTGTATGCTGGTTTAGTTCCATTCAGCTGTGATGGACCAACAGTGTAATCCAGTTCAATCAATTAAGGAAAAAAAGTGTATTGACCATTCTAAATAAACTAAGGCAAATCTCACACATTTTAAATCTAACACAAACAAAGAAGGGCAGACATAAGATTATATAGTGTTCATTTAAATAGTTTTTAATTTGGTTTAAAGATTTTATTTCATGATTTTTAAAAATAGATAAAGAAAATCACACTAGCATACAACCATATTACAATATGTGTACATGCACTACATACACTTTTTTTTTTTCAAAATTGTACAGACTTTGTAAAAACAAAGATAATAGCAGCGTTTTATCAGCAAATAATATTTTATTTCTTTCCTACTTCAAAATGCCATGTTTACTTCAATGTGTTACTAGCTGTTTCTTTATTAGCTGGTGAAATGTACTAACAGCTTCTGAGTGCAAAAAAACTGGATCTAAAATACACCCAGAAACCCAGACATTTCATGTCAAATAAAACAAGTTCTTGCACATGTTTGATGTCCCCCAAGCTTTTAGTTTGGTGGTAGTGTTATCAGACAAAAGAACCACCAGAATCAAGTGACTACCTGTTTTTATCACATTGATGACGTCTGACTATTGATTAACAGACCATGATCATTTGTCACGGTTATTCTGCATTATCAGGCCTCAGTTTCCCCTGAAATTTGTCTCCATGACCATAAAGTTGTAAGAAACCCAGGGGATCCAGCAGGTTGTGGGAAAAATCGCACCTTCTGTGCAGCTTGTGATGCCATGCAAATGAAGAGCAATTCCGCTGAGAAAGAGGGGACGCAAAACTGCTTTCATCCATTTTATTGAGCTGCAACCGTCATCCTTAACCCCTGATAAACAAACAGGGCTACCTTCTTAATTTGCTTAGAGAGCAATTTAGACTTGTACAAGCCCCCCTGCTGAACTGGCAGAATGGCAGGGGTGAAAGAATGGGATGACCCAGACCTCTAAGCTGCCTTTACTTCACATTCAGCCTAACCCTGGTCATAAAACCCTTCATGCAAGTTGCAGCTCAATGGAGGAAACATGGGTTGAGATAATGCAAGTCCACCTTGAGTGCTCTTTCTAGCACCTAGGACATCTGTAATCTTTGCAGTGAACAAGCCATAAAAAAAGTATATACTCGACTTATTGTAGTAAATCTGCTGATTAACTTACAGAAAAGAGAGGATGGTTTTATCAAAGCAACAATGCACGGGGTGGAAAATTAAGTTCATGTCACAAAAATAGCAACACTATATTGGCTGTATACACTATATAGAGCGCACAAGCCGGCAGCCAATCATTAAGTTACCAATGACATGCACACATTTTTCAAAGAGAAGTTGGGACATGACAGTTTGACTGTTTGTATATGGGACATATGGAGGAACTGTTGACTTTTCCAATTGGAGCTGTAATCTTTTGTTTGCCCATGCATTTCTAAGGCTGATTGTCTGAATGATCTGAACAATTACAGGCTAAATGTGTTTGCCAGCCACACAGAGCACCCTGCACCCCTCTAAAAAGATCAAAAGGGAAGATTCCCCCTCCTTCTTCATCTCCTTTCAGTCATGACAATTCAGCTGGAAAGCCAACCATAAATGATTTTTTTTTTAGAACTTCCAGTTTCTGGGACACGGTTCTTCATATATTTTAGAGGTTAATAAACCGAGGAATGATTTTGTCATCTGCAGTTCACACTAATATATAAATGATGTGTTTATTAGTTAATGCATTTTTATCTGAAGAATCTTTTATCTGTTGAGCCTATAAAGGGCAAAAAGTCCCATTATAGGAGTCTGTTTGACTAATGCACCATATTCCAAGTCATACAATAGCTTTGTACGAGAAACAGACACAAATGTAAGTCATTATTAACTGATAATCTTCCCCTCCAGTGAGCTGTTAACTTCAGAATTGCTGTGACTGGATCATTGACTCAAGAACCGGATCAGTCCAAGTTGTGAATGAATCAATGTTTTTAACAGGATCAGTGATTCACTGAAAAGAACCAACTCAAAAGACTGATTCAAATCGAATTAAACATCCCTTATGAAACAGAGCTTTTCCATGAATATGACTTCTATTGTTTGGTTTGCATTATATAAATACTTTGGAATGACAAGAGAATTTAAAAAAAATTAACGTTTCATTTTGAGTAAACACCGTTTTCAAAGGTTTTGAAAGTGACAGTAAAGATAATTAAAAAAACAACAAAAACTAGATTCAGAATCAAAGATATTACACAACACAAATGCTTTTAACATTCATGATAATAACAAACACTTCTTGAGCTCCGTGGCTGATGAAAATTCATATTTGCCCAGGATTTTCTCCCAGGAATTAATTATATTTTAAAATATAACACACAAACAGTTATTTAAAATGCTAATACTTTTAAAAATATTACTGTTTTTACTGTATTTGTGATTAAATAAATGCAGCCTTGGTGCGCATAACATCCTATAATAAATAAATAGCAACAGCAATAAATTCATTAACAAAATATCATATTGATATTTTTTTTATTTCTATTTCTTTGATGTTTTACACAGCCTATGCACTCTTTTTTTTTTTATTTATCCCAAACTCCAATTGTTGCAAAAGAGATTATCTGTTGGTAAACCACGCAAACCTTAGCAGTGAAGTTTGTAAACCATTCTATAGCAACAGAGAGAAAGAGGATGAGGCTAATATCTGTGACAGTGCATTGAACTAAACTCATCTCCGCAAAGGAGATAGGGAAAAGTAAAAGGATACAGAGGCCTGCGTAGCTTGGTCACCGCACTGAATGGGCTGAGGTCAGGCCACCACTTTGGTTCAAACAAAGGCAGCCACCAAGTAGTCGCATTACTGACAATCACATACCATAACCTAGGATCAAATGGCCCCATTGTGGCACTAATATAAAAAACATGTTGTAGAATGACAAGCAGTGAATGCTTACATGAGATGGGGTCCTCTGTCAATTACAAGACACTCACCATACAAAAAGAAGAAAAAACATCAAGGCAATTGAATGTGCCATAGAGTGAGGGGTGGACAAGCTGAGTGATTGGAGGACAGGCCGAGGGAAGAAAAGAACAAAATTGCATTCCACAAGCAACTGAGCATGTCTTCAGAGAAATAACTTCTATAGAGGCAGAGATGAGAGGAGAAGACGAATAATAACAAACCTTAATTCTGTGTCTGGACTGTGAAATGCCTCTTTTATTGCCTTTTAGTTGTTCTGATAATTAGTTTCACAAATCTATGAGATAAATCAGTTACTTTAAAAATGTCCATTATTAATATATGCAATTAAGCAAGCTTTAAACATATTAAATATCAATTCATTTTTGCTGTTGTTGTTCCTTAAACGCATTAGCTCATAATGGTGTAAAATGGCTTACTAAATAAATGAGAATGCATCTAAATGATCTATTTTTTATATACCTACTGTTCGTAATGATAACCTCTCTTTTTCAGTGTTTGTTTGTTATTTGCATGCAAATTTTGAGTCAAATTTCTAATGATTAATCTTATTATGTTTTGTCATTTTATGATTTTCTTGTGCATATTTTTTACACCAAAAATGGGGTAAGTAAAAAAGTTCTTAATGCTTGTAATTAAAAAAAAAAAAAATCAATTGTATGCCTATAGACAAATTCTTTACAAACTAATTCTATTTGCTTCCCCAAATAGTATCCATCTTGCATTTGTCTTTGGAAAAACTAATTCCTTTTGCTTCTTTTCAGAATGTTTTTATTGTTCATGTCAAAATAGCAGCCTATTTTATAAAGTACGTTTCTATTTATTTCAGAATTTCTTATAGATAGATCATTATAATCAGCTGAAAATACAGTAGGAGCCTCAGCGACTGTTCATAAATGTAGCTGAATGAAAGGTAGGCTGCCACAGAAAACCGGATGGATTTAAGTTCATTGGTTCTAGTCAGTCACTCTAGTGGATCATGTGACTCTACTGGTTGTGATGGCTTCCTTCGCTTACTGTGACTACACGCTTTGAGAAAAACATGGGCTTCTGCGTATTCCTGCGTCAAACCGACGAGTGTCTTCTCAGTTATACCCTTCATATTAGTGGAGGCAGACACAGCGTGATAAGAAAAAGAGGAAAGGCGCTGATCTGGAGAAGAAGCCGCGATGTTTCTGTTTCAGTTACCCGAGGATGTGCTCTTTCTCGTCCTGTCCTACCTGGATCCCAGATCGCTCTGCCGCCTCTCTCAAGCGTGCAAGAGAAGCTACATGTTCATCACCAGAGACGCTGTTTGGAGGAAAATAGCTAAAGACATTATTAACACTGGCTTGACACGACAAGGGATAGATATGTAAGGATTCTGAGATACACTAGCTGTGTTGCTAGCTAATAGTTATCGGCCTACGCATAGAATAACAGAATTACGTAGACTGCGTAGCGCAGTGGGCAGTCATAGCAGTCGTGACGTAATAAAAACAGCGTATGTTGAGATTCAGTTCCGTTCTTACGCTGGTAGTCACGTGGGTTTTGTTTACAGGGGCAATCTTTAACGTAAGATGGGATGGGAAAAATGAAATATTTGTAAGATTAATTAAATGTGCGAATGTAGTCAGCCTGTTTTTTATTCGTATAATTGTTCATATTAGAGTAAACTGAATTAGTCACTTTCCACGAAAACGAACTTTGATATGCCGCAACATATCAAAGGACGAATATATATTTTAATATGTAAAGTTTCAACTTACATGCACCGCTATCATATAATTCTCCTAAGTTCTTGTCACAAATATGTAATATAAAATTCTTAAAATGCTCCTTATTATAAAACAATTGATAAAAACCTTACGCTTGTGACCCTAAAAAAATGTTTTTTTTTTTATTTTAAAATTGTTAAATTACACAAATCAGGGTTTAAAGCTGAATTTAAACATCACCACCAAAATAGGGTTAGAAAGATTTCCCCTGAGAAAATAAATCGAGAAAACTGAATTTATTTTGACTGCCTGAGGATGTTAGTCAATATTTTCTGCAGTTATTCTTTATCTGACCATTTTGATGCTGTGCAGTTTTTTTTTCATAAACATTTGCATTATAGGCTCACTTCAGCTATAGCTAAAATTATTACAATATGTTCATACAATATTGTAAACACAAATGACACACAAACAGCTCTGTTTATTTTTAAACGCATTATATAATAATTTATATATGTAATTTATATATGTAATGTACATTTCTGCTAAATAGTCAGCTGGAAGTAAAAAAAGAAAAAAACCTAAACCTACTTAAAGAAGCAGCGTATAATTTCAGTCCTTTAAGTCTTCTATAGGGGAGCATGAATGCAACAGGTTCTTTTTCTTTTCTTTTTTTTTTTTGCTCATATAAACAAATATTCTTTTTCTTTTTTTCTCTCTCACTTTAAGGTGTCCTTCTATTCCTCTTAAGGAAAGAGTGAGGGTGTCCCACAACTGGATCCATGGAGTCTGTCGTAAAGAAGTTCTTTTAAAATGGAAAATTAAGTAAGTTATTTTTTATTTTTGAAATATAGGCCTAGTAATTAAACTCCAGTCACAGCAACTTTTGATGCATCAAAATTGGAGGCAAAAATATCTAAAACTGTCTATAAAATAACTAGCCATATTCCAAATACAACTGCTAAAACTAGTAGACTAGTTAACTGGTAATAATATGACCCCACCCATACTTTCAAAGGGAGAAGGGAAAAAGAAATCTTAAAAAATAAGTTGGAAGATTTCATACCTTCATTGTCCATCCCCAAAATACATATTTTTCAGACATTTATCCTCTGACTTAGGGTGTGTAGTTGACCTTGCCAATATGGACAAGACATTATTGTGTTTTTTTATTGGCCTCCTCGTCACCTTAAGCCCCAAGATACAAATTGAACTACAGAAAAAACATGTGTAGGAGTAATTTCCATTTCTTGATTGTTCGCCCACAGCCTGTTGCCGTGGATACAGCTGGACTGTGATGTGCTGTATCTCTCTCAGGCAGCAAACATCAGTGCATACCATCTAAGAGCTAAGGGAGGAAAGTTACAGAACAATCGAGTGGCCCTATTCTCAGGACACCAAGAAGACGTGTGCAGATTCACTCTGACAGACACCCACCTTATCAGTGCAGGAGGGTAAATCCATGATCTTTTTAGTCATTTATTTAATTTAATTTGTTTTATGTTTTATTATAATTGCCAAGTCAGGAGACATTAAATTAAATGTTTAAATTGATCAAATAAAATTTATTTCATATTGAATTAAATTAATAATATTTTATTGCTTCTTCAATCTCATAATGTAGTCACTGGATAAAATAAACTACTAATTACACTTAGTAAAAAAAAAAAAAAAAACTGATTAAATTTCCATAAGCACACATAGACTATCAGTGACCACTATTCTTCAATTGAAGGGTAAAACAAAAAATTTGCTCTTGTTTTTTTTTATTTCTCTCTCTCTCTCTCTCTTTCTGTTATATTGCCACTAGGTATTTCCTAAATTTATACATAGTAAAATATTTACTACAGTAGTTCGGCCATGCAGTGAGTCCACACTTTGATTGTTTGGGATAGTTTGCTGTATAAACCAACAATAATAATAATTTATTAATACTACTACAGCACATTTGTTTACAGTACACTACAACACAGTACAGAACAAAATATAATAATTCATAACGTATATAAAAAAAAACACATCACATAAATCCTGACTAATGATTCATCAAGAATAGCCAAAATGAATCCTAAAATACAATCCTGAACAGCAAAGCTTTTTTATTATATATAATTGATGTTTATTTGCTATAGTGATCTTCTTTAATTTATTTTATTTTTTTCTTATTCTCATTTTTCCCAGTGATGGTAAAATAATTGTTCATGACAGAGGAAGTGATTACTCTGTGGAGTATTATGGTCACAATCAGGAGGTGAACTGCATTGACTGTAAAGGGGGTGTGATAGTCAGTGGCTCCAGAGACAAGACTGCAAAGGTGAGATTGTACAGTTGGTGTATTTCTTTTGTTTCAATTAAAATAAATATGGTTATGGTATAAATATGGTATTTTAAATACTGTATGTCCATGACTAGGCTTCTTGTATTGGTTTCTTTTCACTCACTGTGTGGCTTTCTGTAGAATTTAAAGGTGACGTACAGTACAATTATTTTACAGGAGACAGTTTGTATGCAACTGTGGGAAGTAAACCTTTAAATGGGTCCAATTTGGACCCAGTCCAATTCAGTTCCACCCACTTAATTGCTTTTTTAAATTAGAGTTATATTGAAGGATGCCTTGCTGTGTTGAGTGACCCTGTTTGGCAGGTCTATTTATTAGTATGATGTCATAGTATAGAAACATCCCATCTTCTTAGCACTTTTAGCACATTTATTATACTCCTTTTGAAAGAAGTGTCTTACACTCACGAAACTGCAATAATGATATCAGAAAAAATGTTATTAATCAATTTTTTTTCTAATCATTTATTTTCTGTTGTAATATATAATTTATTGCTTTAAAGGCAAAACATATTTTTTAATTAACTCAACGTTTAGAAGCACAGCATTTATTTTAAAAATGCTTTTAGTAACAACATACAAATGATTATTTTTGATCAGTTTAATAAACATTTGCTAAATAAAATAATTATTTATATACAAACAAAAACCTTTGGACAGGAGTGCTGGTTAATGTCTGACTGACTGATAATTTTTGTACTGTTGGTAATTTCATTTTAGATTTGGTCTCTGACTCCTGATCGATTTGGACAGTGCCTGCATACAATCCCCACATATGACAGAGTGTGGTCAGTGGCCATTAGTCCATCTCTATGGTAAGTCACTACTTATGCAGAGATTTTTCCAGTCTGTGCTTAAGAGTCTAAATAATGCTTACAATATAGTCTACCAAAGTCCTTTCTTCCAGTGTTTAATTAATTTTAAATATTTGATAATCATATCATTCAAAACCTAAACAAGCTTCTCTTGGTACTCTTGGTAACCAAACAGTTTTGAGACATGTCTCAAAATATCATCTTTTATGTTCCACAACAGAAAAAGGTCAAGCAAGTTCAGAACAACATAAGGGGGATTAATATAGACAGAATATTTGAAATCTCCCTTTAAAAGTGTTTTTTTAACGTTCTGCCTGAGACCAAGGCATTCAAAATCTAAACCCTGAAATGAACAGGAAATTGTAGAATTTTGAATCATTGCAAGCAAGAAACATCATGATGAAAATAGAAATAGGCAATATTTATGCTTCTGCATTATTTCTAGGTCAAATCCAACCACATTTTTGGCATCAATCATCTTTATCGCCATCATAATGGCAATCTTCTTTGAATTAAAGCTTATTTTCCATAGCATTTTCAGAACTTTGAACACTCTATTTCCTTCTATATGCACGATGCTCTTCCAGTTTCAGGCTGTCTAACTTGTTAGGCATTATGTGTTTGATTCTGCCACATACTTCATACTTACTGGTTTCCTCTGTTCTTCTCACCGTATGAATCACCAACAGACCTGAACATCAACCTTAGCTTTCATCAAAGAGAATTTGAGATCTTTGAAATAATGAATGTATCAGTGGGTTTAAAAGAGCGGGGTGGGGGCGGCGGCGGCAGCATCGTTACGGCTCATGAGGTGAAGTGGTCATAGACAGGGCAACCCAAAGCAGGTGGCCAGACCCTTTTTTAATACATACTCTTCAATTTATTGCCATGCCATTGCTTTGAAGTCAATTAGTTCACACCTCTGAAATGCAGATGGAGAAGAATGTGATCCCGGCCCCTAAAGGCTTAGAAAGCAGAATTTTGCCCTCTCGTGGACCGGTGTGAAAAAAAGAGTCTTTTTGTGGGCCTAAAACTCTCAAATGTACCCTACAATGTTTTTCCCGCTTCTCATCTCTGTGGCAATACATCATGGAATGTTTCTTTGTGTTTCTTGACTTTTTAAACACAGAAATGTGTTGAACCGTCCAGCTGATAAATCGTTACAGACTTTTGAACTTTACAAAGCTGTTTCAGTCTACAACTGGTTAACCGCTTCTCCCTCAATACATCTGGGAAGTCTGCCGATGTGATGAGCTGTTTAAACAAGTGTAGGATGGAGTGAGACAGGCGAAGAGGGAGAGAGGAAAAAACTGTGCAGGATATTATGGTGAAGCGGGGTTGCCTTTGCTCCTGCTGCCTTTGATTGCTCGGCCATGTATACTCCCACACGCTTAATGACACGCAGGCACATGAAGCTGTAACACTAGCGCAGAGCCTCCACCTGCCCCTGATCCGTCAAACGCACCTTCACAGCACTGCTGAAGGAATGGAAACACCGTGCGCTGGGAGACACTAAAAGACACCGACTGACTCGTCTTTTGTCACGACAAGGCCAGCGTGTAGCGGAAGAAAACCACTGCTACTTGAGCAGATGCAATGGTTCAACGCAGTTTTAGTCACTCAGCCGAGTTATTAATCCCCACTGCCCCGTCTCCTCAGCCAAGAATTTAGATTTCAAAATAAGAGACGATTATCCACATCATTAATTCTCCAATTTGATGGCTGAAATAGCAGGCCTCTGAAACAGACTGCTGGACCTAGATAATAGACCACACTTCTGTACACATATTGATGGTGGGAGAAGTTGATGAAATTGGCTTGAAATAAAGGCGTCAACTAACTCATAGTTTTTGACCAAACCTATACAGACCTATAACTGAAATGAAATTATTGTGTCTTGTAAATAAATTACCATTCGTAAGCATTTCATATTTTTATTTAGAAAGCAAACTGACCAACAGGGATAGTAAAGACATAATGTTTAAAACATTTCTGTTTCAGATAAAAGCTGTTCTCTGGAACTTTCTGTTCATCAGGAGAATCATGGGGGGAAAAGTAGCACAAATATTTTTCAGTACTGATAATAACCAAATCAGCATATTAGAATGATTTCTGATAGATCATGTGACACCTAAGACTAGAGAAATGACAGTAGAGTAGTGAATATTCTGCTTTGCCATCAGAGTTTTTGCTGTGTTTACTTGAGACCTACTTCAAAAACATTAAGACATCTTTTAATCTTACAACCATTGAACAATAGTGTATTTTCTGGAAAGTAGTTATTTTTCATTAAGTTGACACTATCTTTAGCTATCAAAAGGATAAAGTAATTTTGATAAATAACGTTATATTAACCAGTGTTTAGAAAGCAGAATTTAAAAAATACAATAATTCGTTTTACGATTTATTTATTACATATATTACACATAGAAACTTTGTAGGAAACATTATTAGCTTATTAGCAGACACTTTTCTGGCGACGTGGAATCAAATTGTCAAAGAAAAAAAAATCACTTCAGTAATTTGATTTTAAATAACATAGCCTGCTTAGTTTTGTTAAAAGTTTCATTTCCTCTCTAGATTTTCAGCTTCATGTGTTTCAGCTCCACCAGTTAGAAAGAGCAACAGATGTCCTATAATTTAGAGTGCGTTCTGATTTCACTCCTGCACCGGTCAGGATTTGAAACCGTAGACAGGGAGGGTTTCAAAATAGTGATTGCATAGTGTGTTTTAATTTGGAAACCTGAAGGAATAGATGCAAGGCCCTTGTGTTGCAAATGTAATTGTTCCAGCTTCACGCTTGAGGTATCTAAAGGACAAGGAGCAAGAGAGGAGACGCTGCAGTGAGCAACGGGTCCAAGAGAAGGGGTGAGGGACAAAGAAAAGTGAGAGAACAGAGAGAAAGATGTCGAAAGAGCGTGCATATGGTCGCCTCTGACACTCAGGTGTTAGTGGCTGTATTGTTCCAACCCAATGCAGAATCACACTTGTGAATAAAACAAAAGAACCGTGTAAGAAAATATAGCCCTTCTCTCTTTTTTTTTCCCGCCACCATTTGCTCAGGCTCTGATTTGTATTTCTTTCTTTTTAACCTCCCTCCTCGTCTGTTCCGTTACCCTCCCTCCCTTTTTGCCGTCGTTTTTTCCAAGGAACGTTATCTGAAGGTCTGTTAGTGGGATATTCCGGCCGGAGTGAAATGCCAAGGCTGACTGTCGTCTATCTTTTTGCAGTCACTGTTCCTAACCGTATCCATTGGCCCTTGAGATTGCTTTTACATTTTTAGGCACCTGGGTTTTTCACTGCATTTTGTTTCTTTCGTATTGGACTGCATTTTCAGGCTTTTCACTTGTTATATCAGAACATAATGTGTGCGAGCGGTGGACAGGACCGGTCCTGCGCAGACTTGAAGAACTCTACGGTGACAGCATGACTTTCACAGCTGATGTTGCAATGTGAACACTAGCTCTGAAATTCCCTAAATGGTGTCATATGGCTAGCGGTCCCAGCCTTAACTGTGAGACCGCTCCAAAAAAAAAAGGCCCCTCTCCCATTGCGAAGGTAATGGGCACTCTGGCTCCCTGCATTGTTCTCATTTCACTCCAGTGGGTTGCTCTTCTGTTCTGAATTCCATTTACAATCTCATATCAAAGAGACAGCAGCGGCCATGTTGAAGGGAAAAAAAACGGTATTCACAGCAGCCCGAATGATTCCTGATTCTTGATCTGTAACCCGTGAGCTTGACTGGATCGTCCTCCCTCCCATTCCCCCATCTCAGTCTAGTCTTTGTCTGCCATGTCAGACTTCAGACTTTCACCCCAAATGTTGATTCATCTGCTCCTGTGTGAGCAAAGGCCCTGATTGCTACTAATGGCCTCCGATTAGCATACATTTTATCTTGAGGACACTGTTTTAGGACCTGGAATGACTTGTTCAGTTGGTAATGTGGCTCTCAGAGGAGAAAGCTTCTCTCTCTCTCTTTTTTTTTTTTTTTTGTCAACTTTTTCAGTTGCTCTAATTGAAGCTAAAAAATAGTTTACATGGCAATTAACCTGCATGCACTCTTTCATAATGACCACATGTGCAGTTATTAACAAAATGTGTGATTAAGGAATCAGCGAGAGCGGAGTTAAATATGAGGATTTCGTTCTTTATTCCGCCAGATAGGCTCAGATACATCTGGGTGAAATAGATGAAAGCAATTATACTATATACTATTAATACAATGGCAATTAAATAACTTTTTCTTCCAAATTTAATTGCATAATTTGATGATGGAGTTATTATACACTACCTTATAAAATCTTGGGGGTCAGAATGATTGATGAATGATTTTTTTTGTTTTTTAGCATAATGTTTTTGCTAAAGTAAAGTGGTCGTTTGTGACAGAAAAGACATTTTGTCCTCTTTTAAAAAAAAAAAAAAATCTAAAGTTGTTATTGAGCAATGTTAACTATTGCATTTTAAACTATATAAAAATATGGTTGTGGTGGATGTTTGGATGTGATTTAATCATGATTAATCTCACGATTACTAAACTATTTCACCTAAATCTTGCAGACACTGGACACTGAATATCTGTTTTCCTTCAGACATGCCTGCCTTCACTCCTTGTGTCTGTCTGACCCATTTTATTTCAAGCCTTTTCGTTCCCTTTTTACTACTAAATGTAGAATTAGTAGGGAGCGCCTCTTGTGATAAATAGTTTCCTGTAGTGTCAGACATGACAGATTTTAACCGACAAGATGGGACTTGTTGAGTCTGGAAGAATCCATCCAGGCCAGAGTATATGTAAGGTACGACGGCTACTCTTCCTTTTGCATATATCGCACACACACGCAGTACAGAGTCTGTCAGTTAGGTCATTAAGCTTGTTTGATATAAACTGGGGTTTAGGTTTATCTGATTTTAGTTTGATGTCAGCACTTCAATTGCAGAGAAAGTAGAAAAGAAGTGTAATTGTTAGCCTGAAATGCGTAATTTGGTCTTGTTAATACCACATGCACAGAGAATTATGTTTGTTTAGCTTTTGGGACATTGTTTAATTATAGTTTAGATGAAGAGGCCTCACTTGGATGATCAAATGCGCTTGTCCCTATTGGCTGATGCAAATTGCGCATAAATTAGTGTCTGTTCATCACCCAGGGAGGTTTTAAACATGGCTAATCAATGTCGTATGTAGGGAAATCTAAACATAAATAGCAGATATTGATAATTTTATGATGGGATAGGTCACGTCATTTTGGACAGAAGCGTTCATTCTGTCGAACTGCCTCAAAGAACACAGTACACACTACCTCAGTGGTCGCAATGAGCCCGCAGCGACCAGGCAGGGAGGATGAAAAGGGACAGGGCGCAAGCGTCAAAAAGAGAAGCAACCCCGAGGAGAAGCGAGAAAGGCTTCTTTTTGGGGAGGCCTGTTTTGTTTAGAGTTGGTCAAGCACAACTACAAAGATGTTGCAGGGGTACTGCCTTTGAAATTTTCCAAAGAAAATGATTGTTGGATAAACCGCCCCCAAAACGCCACTCTCTGGCAAACGGAGGGAGCATGACCTATGACCCTCAGTATGAAAGTACAGCGAGACGTACTCCTCTATACCACCCTAAGCTCACCCCGCCCCGATTTCACCCCCTTTGCTCCACCTCATTCAAGCAAAAGGAGAAAAAAAGAGTGAAATTCATGTCATTCATTTGGCTTCTCATCTCTCTCTCTCTCTCTCTCTCTCTCTCTTAAGGCTGGGAGGGCGAGCCGTGTCTTAGGAGTCAAGAATTCAATTAGTTAAAAAAGGGGAAAAAACAAGAAAGAAAGCAAGAAAAGAAAGAGTCTGCAACAATAAAGCGATAACGGACAGAATGTGCGTTCCCACACGTTAAATACAGGGCGCTTACTACTGAAAGCACAGCATGGGAGCTATAGCCTCTGACTGCAGGTGGTGTCCTGAATAATTGCAGTCAATATGCCCTTTCTATGCAGGCTTTGCACAAGCAGATCATTACACACATGCCACATACAGGTGTTCCCCAGTCGCATTTGAGATGGAAACTTCTGTTATTCCCTAAAAAGCATTTTTTGCTCTGAAGTTAGATGGGAGTTCAGCTCTGTTGCTGTGGTGTAACGCATGACTGTATGTGTCTTTCTTAGCCATAGAGTTTAGATTGTTGATATAAAAATTCATGTACGTTGTCATGGTACTAAAAGAGATAATATTTAACTTAAAATATTGTTTGTTGACAGCGAAAATTTTAAACGTGTGTCAAAATGCCTCAAAAATTACGATTTTTTTTTTTTTTTATGATTAGTCAAAAAAAATCCACATTCTCAAACTGGTTTGCAAATAGTATTAGATTTACCCAGTCTATTATTGACTTCAGAACTGATTCCCTTGTGATTCCCAGTGAGTCATTTTTCAATTATATCTAATTCTAATAAAATCTAAACTATTATTTATGTTTAAAGATATTGTCACAGCAAAATATTGTAATTGTAATTTGTTAAATTAGTTTTAGAGCAATAGCCTGTTCACACCAAGCACAAGTATTATAAAGATGACTATATTAGCATCTTTTCAATGTTTTTTTTCTTCATCGGCTAATAAAAATAAATCTTCTGAAAACTGACTAAATGTTTTTCTCTGTTATAGCTGTGGTGTGAACCTTCTTATCTTGGAATTAGAATGCTTATTAAATCTTCATAGTTATTGTTCTAGTTAACATCCTTGGTGTCAAATGCATTAAAACTTTAAGGTAAGCCACATGTTGGAGCTGTAATATTTTAACTTTTTTAAAACTGGTTTATTATGTTTATGTATATTACATAATTTGTCAACAAAATTTGGCTCGTAATAGTTTCATTTTAAGAGCCTTTTATGGCTCCATATAATTTTTTATTATGTGATGTCCTGATAAATGTGGGATTTAATTAGTGGCAGGTGATGAAGTCTGCGTAAACTAGCTGTTGACTTTCTCATGGGTTTTTGTGTGTGTGTATTTTTTGGTCTAATTTGATGTGGTGCTGTTCCACTCGGCTAAGCAAAAGGTGGTGTATGGAATGTTCCTCTGACCTCAGATGCAGGGAACATGAACAGAAAGCCAAAAGGTCTGTGAACTCGGGTGTGAGCTGAACAGGGGGGCGGGAGGGGGGTTTGGGGGAGCTGGGCTGGAGGACAGGGCAGGAGGGTCGACACAGAGAGGGAAAGAGAAAGACCCTGTCTATTGTGTTCCTCCAGCCAATATAAATACATCATAACCCTTTTCAATTCAAACATATTTAGGGACTAAGATGAAAGCACTCTAACATCCCCTTGAACAAAGCCAGGGGTCAGCTATAACAAATGAACAACATCCACTGCAAGGCCGATGCACGGGGGGTTAAACTCCCTTTGAACCCTGTCTTTACCCATGGGCCTTTAGGACAGACTGAGATGCATTTGGGGTCAATAGATTTATTTCTCTGTCTTTAAAATATTTTACTCATTTATTATAGTCATTACACAATTAATGAGAATTTAACTGCCATATTGTTCATTTAGGATTATTAGATTTTTAAAAATTTATTATTTTTATTACTTTTTAGGTAAATGGTAATAGAAGTTTTGAATTGATGTGATAACCAATTGTTAAAAATGATTCTCTACTGCTGAGAGAGGACATTGTATAAGGCAGTGTTTGAGTCTTTTAACTAAAACTCTAATAAAAGTCTTTACACTAGAGAAAGCATGTACAGAAAACAATTAAAATTAAGTGGTTTTATTTAAGAAAGTATTATTTAAGAGCTAAATACATTAATTTATACCAACAAAACAAATCTATATTGGTTAAATCAAGTAGAAATAGTTATTTAGGGTAACAGTTGTAACTTTTTACAGTGTAGACTGTATTTTCTTTTTTTCGCTTTTTTTTTTTAAAGACCAAGCCAGTTTAGGTGGTTGACCTGCTGAACTACTAGCTGGTTAGAGCAGGTAGACCACCACTGACCATCTTCTGTTAAAAAAAAAAACTTGACTAGTAGGTTTGCCTGTGTCAGGATATAATTTACTACAACTATAGCATTTTGAAGAACTTTGGAAAAACTGAATGACTGTCATAATGCTGGAAAGAAAGATTTTTTTTTTTTTTTTTAATGTAGTTAGTATCAATAATAATATATTATTTAATTTATTTGAAAAACTATCAGTGTTTTTACTATTATTTTTGACATTTCCATTAATGTATTTGTTTCTAAACATTTTAGTTGTTTTTAAATCTTTTTGAAAGTTTCTTATGCAACAGTAAATGCATTTAACCATGAATTTTTAAATATTACTTAAAAATCAAATTTTAAAATAAGTATATTCTATTTTATGTTGTTCTAAATGTAATTTATTGCTATGATGGCAAAGCTGATTTTTTTTTTAAAGCAATTACACCAGTTTCAGTGTTACATGATTATCCAGAAATAATTAATTGTGCTGATTTGGAGCTAAAGAAACATTTTTTATTATTATTATGTTAAATGTTCACTACAGTCACAGTTTAATACAGTATGCACATGAAAATCATGATACAATAATACATAAATGTAATAATAAACATGAATTAAAAGAAACATCTTACTTAACAGAAGTGTACATGTAGTTTGCATTGCACATACAAATAAACAAGCAAAAATCTAAATTATGTAACAATAGTTGTTGTTGTTGTTTTTTTTTAAACATCCCATTATATTTCTGTGGTACACTTACACTTGCAGTTTGGTACAGAAAATGCTTGCGGTGGTCTTGACCCAATACGTGTGTTGCTTGTGTTGGTTTGGCCCCAACAATGTTGTTACTGTGGAGTTCTTCTCCCAGCAGGGGCTGAATTAAAGTTTGTGTGACCCCGGCACTAATTTCATGCTGCACAGTTCCTCGAATAATGATGTCAGCTGATTAGGTTACCAAAATGGTTGTGTTGGCAGTGAACCCCTGACATGTTCTAATGATCCTGAGGCGTGCTGGGTTTGGGGGGCAGAGGAGTTGGGGTTCGGGGTGGGCAGCGTGGGCCGGGGGCTTTGGAGGGAGATTGTCCGTGCTCTTCGGTTTAGAGGGGGGGCATAAGGTCGAGGGAAGGTGGAGGCACATTAGGCGAGAGAGAGGCTTTGACCTTTTACAGCTATAATATCACTAGGAGTTCCTTTCAGATCAATCAGAACTTGTCTGGGAGACAAAAAATGTATTTAATTGTGGTGTTCTATTTTTCTCCTTTTGCTCCCTCCCTTGTGTTTTTTCACAATCGGATTCACTGAGGGATAAGTAATTGAAGTAATAGAGAGTAATAAGGGCTGGGAAGAGAGAGCTTTGGCCTTGCCCCTATTGTATCTTGTGTCACACGGGTTCAAAGGTCAGGCAGCCTGCATATTCTATTAGGGCGCACGGCCTTCATTGGGGCAAATGAGTTTACCCAACAGTAATTAAAATGCCAGCACTGGCCAGGCGAGCTGAATATGGTTGATGGGCCACCGCTAACTGGGTTGACAGCTGCCATGGCTGTCTTTGCCAATATGCTTGGGCCCTCAATGAACAAACCAACTGAAGCCATCACAGAAGAGAGCGCATGTTCCCTCAACTTTACTAGCGTGCTCAATTTTTTTTTATGCCTTTTTCACACCAAAAAGGGCTTTGCATTATCGTTTTTACCTCACACAAACACACCTTTCAGGCCTGTTCACACTGAAAACGGTAGCTGTTTTTACGCACATTCATTTAGGGTGAATTGTACTGTTGTGCAATATGCTTCATAGTCATATCATCCAATTTTTAGCCCACGAGATATGCTGATAAAGGATATTCCTTATTCCAGGCTGATACATGTACACTCCAGGGTACGATTACAATCTGTCTTGAGTATCAGTATTGAGTTTTTTTAGTCAAGTAGCATGTGGATGTTTTATTTTACTATGACTGAATTTGTGTTCAGTATGATGTCAGTTTAAATTGAAACACTGTACGTTACTAATTTGAATGCTTAAATTTCCTCAGTTATTCAAACTGCAGCTGCAGAAAATGAGCAAAGAATATTTAGGATCAACACTGATGATTAACACAGCCTTGCGCGAGTATGCTTTGATACACTGTATGATGAATGAATCTCTTATACTTACATCACGCATAGTTTATTATGAGAAAATTTGCGAAATAGCAAAATTTAGTCTGCAAAAGCATGCAGTGAACAACAAAGCTCCAAGTGTTTCAGTGACATCTGAATTGACTCTGATTGGACATTGCATTGCTCAACGGAAACGTGCGTAAAAACACGAAAAAAGAAATATGATGGAACAAAGAAGAACTTTTATTATATTAAAGGGTTTCTCCACCCCAAAATGAATATTAGTAGTCCATAGTTCAACCGCAAAGTTATGAAGCTGCGAGGATAGTTTTAAACGCATCCTTGTGTTGTGTGACAGTCCAAAGCCTCTTGGATATCCATATATGTTCTGAGGATGAGTATAGCTTTTACGGGTTTAGAACGACTAAACCATGATAAAAAAAAAATAAATTAATTTTGGGGTAGAGTAAAGGTGGGAAAAAAAACGTTATGAAGTAATTCCAGCAATATGGTTTTATCTTTGTAGTTGTGGTATGGACTCTGTTATTTTTTTCTAATCTAGAAAGATTTCATAGCTGTGTTTATTATTATTATTATGATTATCATCTTTGGTGTGAAAGGGCCTTAACAGACCGACTCTGTTGTCTGTATGTTGTGTGTGAGTGAGATGAAGGGTCACTGTCCCTCTGTTTTTGTGCTGGGGGTTTGGAGTTGTACACCAGGCGCTACAGAGCTTATTCACACGGGCTGGTTGTTAATTTGAGGCCACACTGGTATTCTATTGTAAAGCCTGTTTCTTTGGTTGATGTTAGTGGGAGGGCATAGAGCCCCCTGCTCTTTCTCTGGGTTTTCTCTAGAGGTATGAAAGTATGTGAGAGAGAGAGAGATGCTTTGTGATTCGTGTAGTTTTACGTGCCTCTCGCGTGGTGCGTCAGTAAGCATTCGCTGCGAGGCACGTTGACGCCACACACACTTTACATAGTTGGCACAGAGACTGAGAAAGCATTCTGTCAATGAAAGAGACCATCCCAGCAGGGCATTGTAGGAATACCTGAGTGCTAAAACAGGCACATTCCTGTGTGTTCACTAGTGTGAGGGCCCTATTGTTCAGCTCACCTCCAAACACAATGCAGGGAGCAGGAGAGCCTTGAGCCTCGCCCGCCAATCCCAGCTGTCCAGGAGGGCTCTAATCCCTGACTATCACACAGGTCAAAACCGCTGCGCTCACACACCCGCCCACCCGTACCTGCTCGAACTAATTTCAACCTGTCACCCAACTAAAAAGAGGGCATCCAAGTATTTTTGTTTCTTTTTCTTTTTTCACCAGGTTTTTCCCCCTAGATGTTTCATAAACGAGAACACATCTGTGAACAAATCCGCTGTCTCTACATACCCTTCAACCACTCTTTACACTTCGCTACGCTTCATTCGCTTTCCAAAATTTGTTTTTAATGCGCTGTGTGTATTCTCTCCAGGAGCCAAACTATTACTCTACTGTTATGTCACCTGCTCAGTATTTAAATGCTAAAAGCATTACATTCTGAAACAAAGATTATTGAAAGAATTTTTTTTTTAAAAGAACTGAAGACTCTTTGTAAAGGTTTATTAATAATAATTACTTGCCTAAAAATGATTAAATGGTGTAAATGCATGTAATTTTCAATCTTTACTAATGATCTTTATATATTTGCAGCAACTTTGTGACAGGAACAGCCTGCTGTGAGAATTTTGCTCCTCTTCGCATTTGGGACACTGAAAGGTAATTCTTCATAGTTATTTATTAAAATATTCTTTGTATTAATTTGTAGTAATATTTATTTGTTCTGTTGAACCTTTGCTGGAAAATGTTTAATCTGTCCCATTTTTTTTGATTGTTATAATGCATTTTTGTTTTGTCTGCATATAGTTTTTGCATCTTTTAAAACACTGTGCAACATTTAAAAATATTAATATAATTATTGATATTAATTTATATGACTAATTGGAATATGTTATGTGTAATTTAGTCTTTTCCACTTCCTATTGAATTACAGTTAGATCTTACTTATGAAAACCTGTGCATTTAAACATATCAACATTCAGTTACGTGTGGTTTCTACATGTGCAAAGCTCAAAAATGTATGATATGTTACTATTTGAAACTGTTAATTTCACACAAAGTGAAAGCAGAACCTTATCATGATGATGGAAGCTGCTCCATTATCCCTTCAACCAAGTCTTTTCTCTTTAGGAAGTTCAAAGCTGGCTTAAAAATTCCTGTCATGAAAGGCCAGGCTTAAACCTGATACAACCTGACTGGTTTCCGTAATTCCCCAGCTTTACCTGCTGAATTCAGCCTGCTTGCATGTTGTCAGTCTAAGGAAAGTAAAAGAGGAGGTGGTGTTTGAGTGGGGGAGACCGTGAGTTCCGGCACAAAATGACAAGGAAATTTGAGAAGGGAAAAATTGCGGCGAAAGAGTAGAGGCGATTCCTGGGAATCACATGTTCTATAGAACACCGGAACACAAAAGTTGAGCCAAGATTAATGTGACTCACCGATGTGGCTGCGTTTGATCTGTGAGGCGCGGGTAGCCAGTGTCAGCTTGATGGACACGTGGGCTGGCCTGCTATCAGAATGCAGATGCACGCACAGGTAAACAGGCCATTGAATCAAGTTAGACTCACTACAACCCTTATAAACTAGGAACCAATTAAGGTTAAACAGAGGTGTGACAGTCAGTGAACATGCAAGAGTCTTTGTTGCTTTGATGTAACACACAGCAGTTTTTCAGAGATGTAATATATTATCAAGATGTTTGGACTTGGTGATATTTGTTTATTTTCAGCAGTCATTACTCCAGTCTTTACCGTCGCATAATTCCTCTAATACGATAATTTGGTGCTTAAGAGAGAATCTTATTACCAATATTAAAAATGATCGTGCTGCTTTATATTTTCGTTAAAAAAACTTGCATTTTTGAAGAATTCTTTGATGAATTGTAATTTTTTGTAACATTGTAAATGCCTAAAGGGACGGATGAATGACTTAAATCATTTAAGAAGTCAGACTGCCCCCAAACTGTAATAATATTTCCCAGTTTAACGTCTTTTTGGAAAAAAAGTAAAGAAAATCAACAAAAACAGTTATGCTATGAAACACATGCGAAGTTGGTGCATTTTATCATTGAGGGCAGTACCTGAGTGTTAAGTGTCTCGGGAGTGTCAGTGACCTGTCCTGCAGTCATTCGTGTTGTCTTTGTGTAGCTGCACTAGGGTCAGCTGTATCCTGCCATAATGTGTTCCCGTCTAGTAATCAGGTGCACCTTGTGTGAGGAGCACAAAGCCGCCAGTCACAGGGGGCTGAGAAACCAACTGATAAGTGGAGGGGGTGACAGGGAATGGGGGCTGTGTGTATATGTGTGTGTGTTCCTATATCTCCCTTTTTAACATTTCCCAGACGGGCCACCAGCATAACCCTTAGACGACTGGCACAAACATGAGACACATTAGAGCACTAACATTTACCTCAATCATACACGACACCAGAGAACACATCCAACCTGTTTGCCACAAGAGTGTTGACTGTACTCGGCAATGTCAAGATTGGTTTTATGTTCAGCACAAAACTACTTGTGTTGTCACTTGTCACTTGTTTGGGTTAAAAGGCTGAAGTTATTTTTCAAACACCATATAACCTAAGAGAGAGAATTCCCTAATGTTTTTTCTGAGCTGGCTACTTCAAGTGTAACTCTGGAGAGAGCCGATGATGTTTTTTCGTTCTTGAAAGATCGGGGTGTTTTTTTTTTCTGTTGACTGGATGGAGGAATAATAGAGAAGACGTGTACAGGCCAAGATCACTCAGACCCTCATGTCTCACAGTACCAGCTGACCGGCTGCTTAAACTAATTACAGCATTATGAGGGAAGTAAAGAAGAGAGTTTGAGTATGAGGGACATTGAGGTTTCACTACTGTTAGCCAGCAGTCTAGTAACATTGTTTTCTATAATGTCTTTTAAGTGCTTAAAAAGATACTCGATAATCATCAGGCTGAAGACAGACAATCTCCACACACTAAACAAGCTGATGTTTTAATAATTTGGCCATAACGGATCACAGTATTGCGTTTATGTAAATGTATTAAGTGAAGTGGGTGGGGGGCTGGGCACCATATAAGTAAAAAAGTTATTTTTTGTTTCCAGTTTTTTATGAATATCATGCAAAAGATAGTTTCGTGATTTGCTGAGGCTAATTAATGGCTTAATTTTATGTAACATCAGATTGTCTGTGCCAACTTTTAATACTTTCATTATAAAGAAATTGGAAACATTTCCAGCTTTGCAGAATTTCTGTCTCTGCCCTGGACATGGCAATTATGTTCTTTCTTTAATGTCTTTCTCCTCTTTAAAGGGAAAAAGTCTATGATCAGCCCGAGTCAGGGACACACAAGTGGTGCTTTAAAAGGACCCCTAAGTTTCATGGGGCTCTTGCCATCAAAGAATCCCACAATTGGGCAGAAATTCTTGACATTTTTTCTCTCAAAGAAAAGGGTTAAATGCCTGGATCCTACCAAGAGCTGTGTTATACAAATTGCAATCTCATTGTTTTTAAGAGAACGCGTGTGACATTTAAAAGTCTCCATTGTCCGGTTCCAAGGCATTCTTTTTTTTTTCTTTTCCTCTTTGCTGGTGGTTATTTCAACTGTGGGCTAAATTGGCTGACATGCAGACGGCGCAATGCGATTTCTGTTTGTTTTAGGCCCTGAAAACCTCAGCAGGCCTCTTTATGTACCTGTCTCACATCTTTTCAGGGCACTGACTGTTTCCCATAGCTTCCCTGTGCCAGTTTACCCTCTACACTTAACCTTACAAGAGCGTTAGCTCAAAATGACCTTTTCCTGTGGATCTAACACCCAAAGAAATGTCTTCAGCATTGCCCTTTTTTAAAATCCATCAATTCATTAAAGTTCTCTTTCATAAAGTGTGTGTGTGTGGCCCAAATGGTCAAACGGAGACAGAGGACTGTTAAGGAGGCCAGCCCCACCATTTTTCTTGATGGCCTTGAGACCATAACTCATGGCTAATTACGAACACATGCCATTCTTTATAGTGCAGAACAGGGATTTAAAAACTCCCAAGCAATATCAGAACATAAAAAGGAAGGACCTTTATTTGCAACTGTCTTTGGGGCTGCTGGAAAGTATGTTCATTTTAAACGAACATGAAGATTTAACTGTTATTTAAGTAGTCTGTGGTCCTTTGTCAGAAAGGCAAGTTTAAAAGCCTTTTTTATTTTATTTTATTTATTTTTTTTGCTATAAAAACTACAAATATACCTTTGAAAAGTATTATACAAAACCACAGTTGCAGAAAGACCTAGAATTTATATATGCTAAATACATTTTAAAATTATATGTACAAAATATAATTCGTAGTTTTGTTACATGTTATTTTGGTTACTAATATATAATAACCTTTTTTAGTTTATTTGTATAATTTTTAAAATGTATATTTTTATTATATATATCTATAGTTTAAATCATAGTTTATTAAACATAATTTTATTCTACTTTTATACTCCCAATAGGAGTACTTTGTTTTGCCAGTGAATTTCACTACATTTCAAATCATTTACATTTTCTGCAGATTTTCTAGTAAAATCAGTGCAGGAAAGCAACAAATTCTGTATGACTGTGTGGATGAGTATTGCAAGTACTCAGTGCTGTTTTTGTTTAAGCTTAAACATATCCAGGGGTCAAAGAGGATTAGGTTGAGGTCAGTTGCTCTTTGAGGAACGCTTTAAAAGGATGTAGGGAAAAAAAGCTTTTTTCCTCTAGTTTGTCTGTCTGTATTTGGTGGCTACATTGTTCATGTGATCACTTTAGCAGATTGCAAATAGCACAGTTGCCCCTGACAAGTCTGTTAGTGACCTCTAAACTTCCACATGTCTGAACATTAGACGTCTCCTTCGGGCAAGAGCTGCGAAAAAAGCCACCATAGGGCCCCACGTATTGTTACGTAATTTCTAGTTTTGCTTGCTTAAAGGAGGAGAAGGCAAACCACCTTTGTCTGGCAGACTTTGAACTGCGTTTGAGAGGGAATGCTGGCAGACATACTGTATATGTATTACTCCACTGGGACGGTCGCTCTCATGTCTTAATTAATTTGTCCATTTCACCTTCTGACCTTAATAAAACACGTGCCATCACTCTGCTAAATGACTCCTGTACTCTGAGTTTAAATCGAAGATCAATTTTTCCTTAGCAGCCCTCTAACCTCTTTTCACTCAATCAGAAGCTCTCGTCGAAACAAATGTGATCAGACGATGTTTGGAGAAGGGACAGTCTCGCCACATGTTCCCAAACAGATCAGACGCTGGAAGAACAAGGTCGCCTGCCATGCAGATGCAGTAATTTAAAAGATTATATGGTTATCCTCTATCCTGTAATCTTCACAGGTTCTCTCTAAAATGGGAGAAAAAACATGGGACGCATAAAAAAAACCTGTGACCTAACAATTTAAGAATCCTGGGTGTTTGCTGTTGTACTTGGAACAGTTCTATTACTGGCTTTAAAATCAGAGCACAGATGTGAGGACTTTTTTTATGATGCTTGTTTTTCTCACTTCACGCTTTGACATTTGCAGAGCGTCCCAGGCAGACATCGGACGCTTGCTCTCTCTCTCTCTCTCTCTCTTTCTCTCCCCTGACCTGAGTTTACACAATTTCCTAAAGCACTTAAAAAGAAATATCTGATGCAAATTGCATGTTTTGCAAACAAATGTCTTGCATCATTTAATTGATTGTGCCTATTGTTTAGCACTGTCATCAGTTCAAGTTGCTGCCAGCATACTATTTTAGCAGCAAGGGGTAAATGATGGGTATGCAGATGCTCGAGGGGCTACAAGAGAGTTTGTCTTCAGGCCCACCAGGGTCTTGGCCTTTGGTGCTGCGGGACTATCTCTTAAAGAGCCTGTGTCTAAGAAAGACCCCCCTTGTCTCCCCCAGAGCGAAGGTTGGGGATTACCAGTCTGCCCTCTGTGAACAAGCTCACAGGAGATCTCGAACGTGGGGGGTGGTCGCTATGGCCATTGGGCTCCCCTAAATGGTTGCTAGGGACCAGGTATCAAAGGTCCACAAGTCGCACACAGTCACGGTCATGGAGGGAATTAAATAGCAACAAAGAAATTGTGATTCTACAATAATCTGGCCTCTGCGGCGCAGGTGGGGGCGGAGGGCGCCGTGGACCCGTTGGGTCTGTGATCATAGGAGCGTGGTGCTAGTCCCGACACCCCCCATTTCTACCCTCCATCTCCTTTCTTCCACGCCTTGCGTATATGGGAACGTACCAATGGCCAAACTAAGCTGCTTTAGCAGTCCATTCAAAGTCAGAAAGGTGTTTACTTTTTATCTCCTCATCCCAAGACTTAATTTAGATTTTGTGTGGTCCACGGACATTGGAAACGCGCAAGTATAGCGGGATTTAATGGTAATAAGAGATTAAGCGAGCAAATGAAGGTATTTGGTTTGAAATGAGATCTTTATTGACTCCGAGATGTGAAGACTGGGAGATGTTCCAATCCCAACAAGTAAACACGGCCTGTTTTATGAGCCTGCCAGTCACTGAATCGCTTTGATAAAACTGATACTCAGACGATGAGACAAAGATGACCTCACTTGTCCAGTCGTTCTCTGGAATGATTGGCCTCTAGCAGGTTTGCATCATTCCTTCTCGGCGGCTTTTTAAGTTGTGGTCTGTGTTTTTATTAACGTGTTGATCTTCTCCAACGAAGTTTGACAGGCTATAATCTGGAAGCTTCTTCTCTTATCTCTCTTTCCCAGGTGTCACCTGGTGTCATGTCTCGGGACAGAGTTTCGCCGTGGCGCAGGTGTGTTGGACATCGCCTACGAGTCTCCGTTCCAGCTCCTCACCTGTGGATACGACACTTTCATCCGCTATTGGGATTTGCGCATCTGTTCCAGGTACTGCCCAGGTCTGGGAACCTTCAGCACCTCGCCATTGCGATTCAAGTTAAATTAGGCTTAGTTCTTACATTGACCTGTGCTGTCAGCAGATTTGGCCTTGTCTACTGAGACTAATAAAGTTAGCCGGTATGTCTCGGAGAGCCTGTGAGGAAGATTAGTGTTCTCTGTTAATCTAATAAGCCCTCCTGTGCATAGAGTACCGTTTAGATAAAAAAGAAGCCAGACTTGAGCCTCCTCTTGGGTCTGTGGACACAATTGTTCCTCTGAGAGATTGAAAAGGACCCCCTCGCGTTGAGAGAGTCTCTTGCGGCGGGGCTCTCACCCACCCAAGTCCACGCCGGTTGGTGGCCATATTGATGTGGTGCGGTGCGTCTCCAGGACAACGGGTGGGTGCTGGGGATCAGCGAGCTGCTTGTGGGGTGGACTGGGGCTCTATGTAGGGCTTTTGGGAGGGGGGATTCCTCACAATCGCATATGGGCAGTCAAGTAACACAAATCAGAGGTGATTGAAAGAGGGCCCTGGAGAGTTTGGGGAGGGGCAAATGTCCCCTCTTAAGATATCAATAATTCACAGTGAGGCCAGTCAGGACTCAATATGTGGTACGTCTTGATTCAAAGCGGTTAGTTATCTAAAAGTCGTCATCGTCTAGATGCACTTTAATTCACTTGTAGAGTAAACTCTACATGATGGGTAAGTGTGTGAAACAAATTTTTAGAGTAATTGTGAATAATTGAGAAGGATGTGTGCACATCTCTTCAGCTGAATTGTATTGCTCAGCACCTTGCAAGTCACCTTGCAAATACAAGGGGTTAAAAGTGGTTAAAAATGGTTTTCAAAACTACGTGTGTGTATGTACCTAACTTTATGATTAGGTGATTATGATTAGGGAATTTACATACAAAATGAACAGGATTTCTAACATGATGGAAGTAAAGAGATCTATACAATATATAAAGCCGCACTATAATGTATTGAAAATTCACTGGCATGACAGTTTAAATTGTATGTTCTTATTGTTGTACTGTTTTCTGTACTTTTATCAAACGTCATTTTTTTTTTAAAAACAAAACAAATCAGATAACACTATAAAATAGCACATTTATAAAATGAATTGCTTAGTACTTGATGCTGTTGTTGTTTTTATTTGTAAGTAGTAGTTCATTTTAATTTTACACTCTCACAAAAATGTGCAACAATTGTACTTTAAGATATGGAACTGCTTGTGAAAAGGACATTCTTATAACTTATTTTCTCTTATACTGTACATACTTAAGGGTATATGTTAAAACTCTTAAAGTACTAATATACATCTTTTATGTGTGGATATGGTACAAAAATGTCCCTTTAATGGTTTTCCACATTGTGGCACCAGCATTTTTCTGACAGTGTAGTAAATTTTATTGTGACTTGTTAGCATTTTCTGTAAAGAGGAATGAGCGAACCCACGTTGAAGGTTTTTGATCCTCTGTGTGAGTGCATGTGTGTATGCATGTGCAGCACAGCAAGATGCAATCCAGACAATTCCCGCATGCTTCTGCTGCCCTGCTGTCTGCCACACGGCCCAGCCACACTCCCTCTCCATGATTTATTCAACACACCATTAATGGAGAATTGATCTCTATTGGCTCAGCACACGCGCAGACACTTGCCCTGTCCTTCCCTCTTTTTTTTCTCGACCTGCTCTAAAACAAGAAAGCCCCTTTCCGTAAACAAGGGATGAGGTTTCACCCTTGTGGCCTGCCAGCACAAATAAGACACTCGCCCTTAAGCCGCGCAGGGAGAGCTAGCCATCGTGGCTTTGGCCCTCTGCTTTAAGACAGTCTAATATAGTGTGACAATGGCTGGAGTTGTGGTGTAACTATGGACTTCAGTACTTCTGAATGTGTCAAAATTTCAGTTGAAAATTTGATTTAGTGATTTCATTTTTTGTGTGATGTGCATTATGATAATCCTAGCTATAATTTTAAGGTAGTGTGAATAAACCATGGTTCTTAAAAAAACAGTTCATCCAAAAATGAAAATTTTGAGAAGATTTAGTCACCCTCATTTCATTCCAAGTCAATATAAAACTGAAACGAAAAACATAAAAATATATTTTAAAAATGAAATAAAATACATTTTAAATTATATAAATAAATTGTAACTAAATATACTTTAATATTTAATATAATTTTATTTCAGCTAGTTTCCAAAGCAACATTTCACATTTTCATTCAGGTTAACTTAATGTTACCAATAAAACCAAAACTTAAAATAAAAATAGATAAAGACTATACAGGTGTAAAATGAAGACAGATATAGGATTATGATATATGACTAAAAACTGTAGATGTGTCATACTAATACTAAAGTAATGCTACTTTCTTCTGTGCAATGCAAAAAAAAAAGATATTTTAAAGAATGTCACACTGCTCTTTTCCATACAGTTCCTCCATACAGTGTAAATGCTCTCCTCTGCTGTAGCTCTTTAATCACATGTGCAGATATTTAATAAATTTGCCAAATTAAATAAAGTTTTGTTTGATGTACCCTAAAAAGCAATATATTTGTAGCAGCTGACATGTGCCCTGGATTTATCTTTCTAACAGGAAGTGTGTGATGGAGTGGGAGGAGCCTCATGACAGCGCACTTTACTGTATAAAGACAGACAAGAATCACATGATTGCCAGTGGTTCATCATACTACGGAGTAGTCCGCCTTTGGGACAAACGGCAAACCCGTTGTTTACAGGTAACTGTGAGCAAGCTTCAGCATATTTTGATTTGGTGTTTCATTATGGTAATAATTATCTTTCTAATAACTGGTTGACAGATGTTCCAGTTGGCACCCACCACCAGCAGCCCTGTGTACAGCCTGTGCTTCAACACCACTCACCTGTACGCTGCCCTGGCCTCTGTCCTCTACTCCCTTGACTTCAGAACTGCAGCATCCCAGTCCTGGAAATAACCATCCGTTTATGTTGCTTGAGACTTCAAGGCTCGTTCTTTATCTCCTCCGAGCCCTTAGTGATGGTCTTAGGCCCTTTAATGGGGAAGTAGCCATTTTGCCTTCGGATGATCAGTGCAGCTAATGACACAGTTATGTCCTGGTGGATATTTCCCCTGTCGCAGGCTCCTGAGAGCAAGCAGGGTTCACGACCTTCTGTGGCCCGAGTCTTAACGGACTTAACACATTGCCAGCGACCTCTGAGATGTCTAAAACAAACACTGTTTAGAGCTGCCAACATCCACTAAGGGGATGTATGCTGAACCACAGCACATAGGATAATAGATATATTGTAACTTTTAAAGTATATTTTTCCAACAATGAGCCAATTAAACGTGTTTTGTTTTGTTTTCTTTGTACATTGTCTTTTTTTGTTCTTAGTTAGCTTAGGCTGGCTCTGAATTCCTTGTTCAGTTGTTTATACTGATTCCATGCCTCACTCCCTCTTACAGCATTTTATGGCTTATAGTTGGTCGCTGGTTTCATGTTGCTAGATGTCCTAATATTATCTTAACAGGCCGTAGCATTAGAAAACCTCATCACAAATGGGATGTCTTTCTATTTTGACAGGGAATCAGTTTTCTTACTGCTAAAAATCATGAAAGTGTTTGTATATAAATTGCATCCATGCATAAATACATCATCATTAACAATGCATGAATCAAACTCTTGACACTTTTTGACAGTGTTCCATGCATCGTTTTTTTTACCATGATTAAATGCTTACTGTAGCACTTCATTTTTCTGACACTTCACTACAGTATCCCACAAGAGACACATGTGCACCAGTGTCTTCATTCCTGTTGGTAGTCATTGCGTTTGCTCATTTACATAGTCTTGTCAAATCACTGGACTCAGCAACAGGTTACTGATGAAAAAAAGTGACTTCTAGTTGTTTTGTAAATCTCTGTCTTTATGAATGTTATGGATTCAAATTTTAGCCAGAAGCAATGGTTTGACAGATTTGTTTTGTTACAAACATGCAGCTTTTCACTTTACAAGGCTTTAATTGATGAGCTTGAGTCATGTTATGTTTTTGTCAGTTGTACGAACTCTCAATCTGATGGCACCCGTTCACTCCAAACTGTGATGCCGTACAAATCTATTCCAGTGAAGAAAGAAATTAATCTACATCTTGGATGTTCTGAGGGTGACTACATTTACAGTATATTTTCACTTTTGGGTGAACTGTTTCTTTAAGACTGAAAAATCATAACTGTTTCTTTTACATATGTTTTAATAATTTCTCTGGTGTTCCTAAAGAGGTAAGGAAGACATTTGGTGACCCTTTAAGTGTTTTCGACCAGTGTTATACATCGTAAAGTGAGAAATTTGAGGTCAAAGGTTAGGCCTTAAAAGCTATGGGTGGCTGCTGTGTCTGTGCAGGAGTCGACATCTGCAAAGAGGTAAACGGAACAACTAAAGAAGATGGTCACACACCTCTTCTATCTCTAGTCCTCAAAGCAATGACTCACAGCAGAGAAGTAGCCGAGCGCATTTGCATTCAGAGCTAGCGGAGGCCTGCACTGACACGGTTAATCCATGCCATCCCAAAACAAATACCTCATGCTTCTGATGTTAAAGCTCACTTGGATTTGGTGCAGTCACTGCATGACAATGCAAAGGTATTGTCCCATCACACTCCAGGCAGGTCTCATTTACTTTGGGATTCCTCTGTGATAACTCATATGGCCATGTTATCCTAAAAACATCTCGGGGATGTCAAAGAAAAACAAAATGTGTCATACACATACTTCATATGGGTGCATATGCTAAAAAGTATATATTTTTAGGTATTTTTAAAATATATTTAAAAAGTGCTAATATATTTTTACAATATATTTACATATATTTTCTGTGCGTTTTTTCCTACATTTATTCCATTTATTTCCTTGGGCCATGCTATTCTAACATACAGTATATGTAGCCTTTATTTAAAATATTTATGGCAGGAAAAAAGTCTATTATAGGAGTATTATCGGAGTTCACCCAATAATTAAGATTTGTGCCACAATTTATTGACGCTTATATTATTTAAGAATATTCTGGCTACTTTTTCACTGTAATGAATGAGGACTAAGGCTGTCATACATCAAAAATCTATAAAAAACCACCATAAGAGAATCCGAAAGTGGTCCATGTGACTAAAACCATGAGGAACATGAATAATTGATGACAATTTTAAATTCTGTGCAAACCTTCCTTGTAAAGGACCACTAACATCTAATATCATCATAGGAGTATTTACTCAAACATACACTGACCACTGACACCTTGTTTAGAAACTACTGAAGAAGAAACGTTTAACAACCCAGACAATGCACAGAACAGTTGCTCCTCAGTGAAATTCTTAAAAGCCGGGGCTCCTATTGGGCTTCATGTGATTTATGGTCAATCACGGAATAAATTAGATCATATGCAATGTGGGACAATCCATTAGCTGATTTTGTCACTAAGGATAAAAGGAATGCCTACACCTCCGTGCAGATATTGTACAATCATGCAGGAAATATGGCCTCCCGGGACTTAAAGACTTGGTCAGTTTAATAAATAATAATCCATAGGTTTGGAGCTCAGCAAGAAAATGGGCACTCACTCATATTGAGGATGACATTGTGGATATTTCTTAAATGAACGCAGTGAATTTTACACAGTGTGGCTTCAGTAAAAGCATAATTGCCATAATACAATATTTACTATGTCTGACTCTAGTTTTATTTCTTGCACCCTTCTTCTTCCCTTCTGTCTTATCTATCTGTCTAGTACAAGGTCATTACTAAAAGGCCCTTGGGGAACTGTGGGCTTCTGACAAAGGTAATGAAGACCTTCGGAGTTCAGAGGACGTGAGGAGGGGTTGGAGGCGCCTTATGGGAAGGGGATTTGAGGATTACATTTTGGGAACCTACAGCACACAAAGGAACACACACAAACGTTGTCCACAGAGCACCCAATGTCACGTCTGGCGTAACGCGATTATTTACACTTTATCTTTACACTTGCCTGTGCACGCAGCACAGATTTGGAAATGCTGGTATATAAAAAGGCAATGATTACAAAGACGTGGGATTAAATCCACTTTACACGCTTTGCACCTGCACTAATCACTGTAAAATCATACTGGCAATTTAAGGACAAAAGGTCTACTTTCCTGCACAAGGGTTTACATTATCTACCAGTATTACACAACAAATATGTTTACACCATCAGAGCACATTCCTGCTTTGATCTGGGAAGAAACATCTGGATGACAAGTAGCACTCACGAGAAACCGCTGATGACATTTTTGAAAGCATTTTGATCTAATTTGTTTTAATTCCTAGCTCCGGTTGTTTTGTTTGTTTGTACAGCAGCTATTCCCATGCTGGACACATGCTGTAGCATCTCAACAGCGTTCAGAGTAAAGAGTGCAAACCACTGATAGAGACCTGAGCAAAGACCGCTTCGTAAATTTAGCCTTCAAAAGACAGGCCGAGGACTGTAATGATGCATCTGCTGAGCTTTCTGGCATGCCTTTTTAAAGCCTCAATTACACCGTGATTCTCCCGGCAGATGTTAGAAGAATAGCGGGCAGCCAAGCTATTTGGCTGTGAGAGCAAAGTGTTTAGCAGGTGAAACAGTATCTGTCATGTTACCTTGGACTTTTGGAGGCTGATAGCATGCCTTTAGTCATTTAACTCTGAACATGTTTTATATTTTGGAGATACATGAGGACTTCATATCTTCACGCTCTCCATTCTTTCGCAGGATGGTCTTGACTTTTGGTAGCTAATATGAGAATGACCGTTTCTCCTCAGAACCATGTTGTAGGTTCAGGTGAATTTCACACATTATTCACCTGCCCAATAATCCACAACTGTCATCTTTATTTACGGACCGGACTGGAAAAGTAATGTGAGATTTTAAGAGTCACGCCATGTTTTGCTTGGCCAAGTTCACCGGACTTAAATGGAATGAATGACTTCCTTCAGTGCAGGTGACCCTTGTTTCCTACAGGACAATGCCTTTCCCAAGCTGCATTAGCCTGTGGTTAAGTATCAAGTGTCACAGTGGCTAATCACACACCCAGGAATAGGGTTTAACCTACATACACATAACAGAGGATTCTGGGGTAATTTTACACCAATAGTGCCATCTAAAGGTCACAAGGAAGATACAACTATTGTATTTCATTCACAGTGCACAGGCAATATTATTTTACTGTTAAAAAGCATGTGCATCTGAACATTTGAATAATATTTGAATAATACATTATTTAATAAAAAAAAATTTCAGATATAAATATATAGAAAATAAATGTGTGTATATAAGTGTGTGTGTGTGTGTGTATACATATATATATATATATAGAATAAATTTGTTTTTATATGTGTTTGTGTGTGTGTGTATATATATATATATATATATATATATATATATATATATATATATAAAATGTATGTAATTAAAAAGAACGAAAATGAACAAAAATGTATATATTG
>JAUYWG010000047.1:13152379-13164237 GCA_034779775.1 Enteromius afrohamiltoni
TTATAAGAAATATTTTATAACTCTTTGGTACTATATATATATATATATATATATATATACGTTAAGACGTTTCTGTCGAGATGGAAGTATACACCTGTCTGAAAAATTTAGATTTTCTGTAGTTTTGTATCCACTGTAAAGAACAAAATGTATCAAAGAGTAGCAGCTGTCCAAAATACATTTATCTCATTAAATGTTGCAGAAAAAAAAGGAAAAAAAACATGCATGGCTGCATACAAATGAAAAGAAAAAGGCAGCATATCTCACATTGTCCTGGTCATTTATCCTTGGTGATCTGCTACATGTTTCCTCAGTAAGAAGAGGAATCTGATCTATCTGTCAAACACTTTTTGAAGGCATTAGAGTTCGAATTATAAAGGGGTTGACAGAGGGTAAAGGGGTGGAGTGGTCACCCAGGCCAATGGTGCATCCCCACCTCTCAACCTCTGCTGCGGGAGAAACCCAGGACCTGTGTGCTGGAAGCGAAGAATACATGCCTTTCATGCGGACCTCCAGCATCTGTCCTAAAGGAATCCCACCAGCAGCTAATGAAAGGCACCTTTTCCCTAGAGGAGGGAAAAAAAGCTAATTTGAAGAAACTCGACCCTACTTTGCAAATCAGTCAGTAGATATCTGATTGTCACTCCAAGAGCTGGGGTCTAATCCTATTGTTTTTTCTATAGGATTACTTGTGCTGGGTACCTCTCCCCCTTTGGCACTGCACGGGAGAATAGACAGATTAAGGGGATTAGCTTGTATCCTCCTAACTTGTCAAGCTGGGATGTAAGGATCCATTGACTTCACTGTTCTGAATGAGAGAAGTGCCTAAAAAAGAGAGAAATGAAAGGCAGTGAACAAGAAAAATTCCTGAAAGAACAATGTGATTTGTTTGCTTTTGTTCCTTTTAACTTGGCTCGGTTCAAAGGGTCTCACCTAAAAAGCTGCGGTTCCAAGTCAGAAAGATATATCCCAAGAAAAAAAAAACGAGTAAGAGCCCTTAGCAATGGCTGTCAAAATAACATTTACCACAAAACAAACAAGTTTACTTGAGAGATTACACAGATTTTGTAGGGATCAGTGGTTGTCACTTTCTCGATGACAGCGTACACCCAGGCTGTGTCCGAATCCTGAGCTATGTTACCGTCATGTTAGGAAGCCATCAAGGCCTGTCAGAAACCTTTCATCTGGCCATTTCTTTGAAAGCCATTATAAATGTGTGTGTGTGGACTGGCTTCTATTTAATAATAATAATTGTAACTATTGTTTTATATTTA
Source organism: Enteromius afrohamiltoni (assembly GCA_034779775.1). Taxonomy (NCBI): domain Eukaryota; kingdom Metazoa; phylum Chordata; class Actinopteri; order Cypriniformes; family Cyprinidae; genus Enteromius; species Enteromius afrohamiltoni. The sequence goes on from JAUYWG010000047.1 coordinate 13,153,654, forward strand.
GTAGTTGACTTTATGCATTAGATGCCTGAGATACTAAACAGCCTTGGTAATTGAATCCAGCATTTTGTTTTATATTTCACTCTGATAAATTGATAAATTTACCTAGTATATCGTGCCTGGTTTTCTTAATATTCTATATTTATATATTCCACACATTAACAAAAATTCACAATCCACCTTATTTTCGGTTTATGTCATTATTGAGTATTTAAAGGCACCATTTGTTTTAAACCACCTGCATAGGAAATGTGATTTGTGGCATGCAGAATGCCATTAAATGCTGTTAATTCAGATAATGGAAAATTGCTTTTGTTATTATTACTTCCACAACTACTTATATTACATTACTGTGCTGTATCATGCAGGGAAAGATTTCTAGTCAATGTATTTATCGCATACTTGTCTAAGTAATAATAGGCCTATTAATATTACAGATCAAGAGATCTTAAACAGACATCGTGCAGACTTACGTGTGCTATTTCTCAAATCTATGTATCGCATTCCTTCTTGCTTGGTTTTACTTGCTCTTTTGCACCTAGGGGAAATATGTCATTTCCTGCCCCTTTAAATTAAATGTCAGCTGATTTCTTGCTCTCAGCTGGTAAAGAACAACAAAGTCACGCCCTACAGTCGCTATGTTTAAACGACAAATAAATCATCCAATCGTCGCTGCGTTTAGTTGTCAAACCAGGAAGTGTTCGCTTGAACGGACCAATGGCCGCAGAGGGATGGGCTTGTGCAGACTTTCGGAGTTTGTGAGAGTTGAAAAGAAAGAAGAAAGAGACGTAACAGAAGCTAGCTCGCAAGGCTAGCTGAATGTCCTACCGTGTCGCAGATGTGTCGAAAGCCACGGGAAAGGACGGAATGTGGGGGGTTGGATATATAAAACTGGGGATGGGGTTGTTTGTAAGTAACGCGGTTATTGGACCGATCGGGTCGGTGACAGTGGAGGCAGCGCTGACCGAGGTAAAGACCCTGTTAGCATCATTAGCCTAGCCGGTAGATTGTGGCTGCGTTTCAAAACCTAGCGAGATGCCCACTTAGACAGCATTTTGAGGCGCCTTATGTGTATGTAAACGTTGTGCTAATAGTGCTCAGAATGCTGTCTACGTAGTCGGCTCGTTCGGTTTTAAAGCACGACCTGTATGTTTGTGTTCACAGCACTGACAACAAAGCTTAACGTTACTTATATAAAGTCTTGACATGCCGCAAAAATATTTTACAAAGTTCGTAAGTGAGCTTTATCGTCTGCTTCTAAACCAAATCAGTTTTAGGAAACGTAGGCTACAACAACATAGAGGGCTGATCTAAACCGTTTTAGCTTTGTTCATTATGGTTATGTTTTTTGTTGTTGTTGTTTACTTTAATATAAATTTACTGATCTATGTTATATGGGCTGTAACAATGTCACGTTATTAGGCATCATGACTTTTAAGTGTAAATTAAAATGTATCTCTCTCTCTCTCTCTATATATATATATATATATGTATGTTCACCCACTTTAATTACAGCAGACCAGCATTTAATCAATAATTTAATACGTGTTTTTACACTATACTTACATGAAACCTGTCCCTAACTGTGTTCCACCTCAGTATCCACAAACATTCAAAACAAAAATATACATTTAACCTAATATTTAGCTAAGTAGTTAAAGATGCCTAATAATAATAATTTTGTAGAAGCTGAGATGTTGACTGCCATATTTTATTTGCTTAACAACTGGCGGTTGCCAAAGAAAGGACAGAAAGTACTAAAGTAGTTGGTCAGTAGTGACCTTGGCTGCTTTTGAGTAAGTGATTCAATATCCTTTTATGAATTCGTAAACACCTTTGTTAAAGTCAACAATTCACACCTTGATTCTCTACAATTTGGGTTACTGTTTAGACATTCCAGCGATTCAATCTGTAAACAGAATACAGTTCTAGGAAAGTCTGTTCCATTTCAGCTAAGATTACATGTAAATACACAGCTAAATGAATGATCCATAAAACCTTGTCTCGGCCCAAATGTTATTCTTTCTTGTGGGTAAATAATTTAAAAGCGTTGTCTATTATTACTGCTGCCACTGACACAAAGATTTTAAGGTTGTGATGATTCTGCAGTCTAATTGTACAGAATTGTACATCTGACTGTGATTGACACTTTAATGTTGGGTGTCTAGAGTAAGCACATATTTCAAAGATCTCCCCAATGACGGTCTAAGGCTGTTTTGACTGCTTGCTTTTATTCTGGCCTTGACTGTGAAAGGCGTGTATGAAGAAGATGCTCTTCTCTCTGTTGTGACAGGTGGTAGATCAAGGTCAGGGAATGAAAATGCAGGGAGTGAGCTGTTTGCTCTCCGCAGGTGTTATCTCTGAGGGAATGTAGGTGCCTTAAGATAAGCCGATCTTCGATTTTTGTTAACATTACAAAAAACACACGCTTTGTGCCTATGAAATGACGTTCACAGCTTTTTATTCAATAGTCACATTTTTAAAGTCTTAACAGGAGTTCTGATGAAAGAAGAATTAGGATAGGATAATGTAAAGCTCTACATCACAACCTTTTTAAATGTGACTCACAGCCGACAAAAGCAAAACACCGTGCACTTAACGGGATCGTTTCTTCTCTAAAATACAAAAGAAGATATCTTGAGAACTATCTCCTGTTTTTCTTTTGTCTGCTGTCGGTTTTGTTGCCAATAATAAAATCTACATTCAGCAGAAGAATTAAAAGCAGATTTGAATTACATAAGGGGATTAAATGATAATAGACCTTTTATTTTGGGATGAAATACGCTTTTCTATAAATGGTAGATGTGGTTACGGTTTCAGTTACCAGGAAATGCTTGAACTGATTATCTTTAGCGACATAAATTTGATAACCGTAATATCACATCACTTAACAACATTTTATCTCCTGGTGGTTCATCTTGAATGCTTCATAAATTATCACTAAAAGTTAATTTTTATTTAGGAGGTGAATATTATTTTTGTTTTCTGGAACCTTGCTGTTCCACTTTATAAGAGCAGGAATGTTTAATAATTACCTAATTAACCTTTAACTCAACTCATTGCTTTCAGTTGCCATTCTATCCATAAACTTTTATGCACTACGTCCAACCCTGCCCAGGTTTGCAGCACTGAACAACAACCAAACTTTTGGTTTGTGCTGCTTGTTATCACTTATCATCATCATCTCAAAAAAGCCAATAGTGATTGCATTTTAAGTCAAGTTAAGACTATTGTTCAACAGGCAAGACTTCAGTTTAGCGATCCTTTGTATCTAGCACACCACTCGAAACAACTGTCAGGCCAGCAGTTGTCATCGATGTCTGTGTGTATGTGAGAGAAGCACAGACCGCTTGTCTGTTCATCCTGTTTACTTGCATTCCCTGGCAGCCCTCGCTGAGTCTGAAATGCCATGAGAGAGGCTGTGCATGTACTGTATGTGTGTGTTTAAATCGAGCCCCTCCGGCTAATAAAGGGGGCAGTTCATGTCGCACTGTACCATGTGTGGGCGGTGGGTGGCCCGACCTTCCTCTTCTGTCTCTCCCTTGGTCTTTGCAGCCCTGTGTAACAAATCTCTGTGTCTCTGCTGTGTTGATTTTCCTATCAGACGCCTATCATGCCTTTTCTCCTGGGGTTTAGACAGGTAAAACGAGAGCAGAGAAACCAGGATTATTATATATTAATTTAATTAGCATATGTAACTATATGCACATAAAATAGAGTCTGCTCACTCAAAGCAGGACCTGTCATCTGTATTAATATGCTGTTTATTATTATTACTTGTTCTTTTCAGCATAAAAAAGGCTTTGGTGCACAGAGCTGTGTTGGGATCTGCTGATAATATACTTATATTTTGTGTTTGGTTTTGCAGACCCGGGTGCCTTGTTTAGGAGTGAACAATCAGAGCTACTTCTGTGATTCGGGTCACTGCTGTGGGGAATCTCTGTGTTGCAACTATTACTACGAGGTGTGGTGTAAGTATCTGAACCCTTCCTGTCTACACATGCACAAGATAAGGTCAGTCCATGGGGTATATGTTTTCTATAGTGTCTGAAACATCATCAAGTTGGATATGTGTGTAGTCACTTCAAGTGCATATTGGTTGTGTGCAAACAGTCATCACAAGTTCAGGACTCTATAAACTCTAATTGTAAGGTCAGCCTGTCTAGATTGTGGTAAAAAAAAAATTTTTTTATTAAATTGCATTCAAGGTTAAAATGATTTGGCTGTAATAGCATTTTGTTCTGAAGTTGTTTGCAGTAAGCAACCCAAGCTTCTGATCCCAGCTAAGGGTTGAACAGTCCAGCTGTTTGACACTGTAATTGTTTGTTTGTGTAAATAGTAATGTGATTTAGGTGTTCAATCACGCAGCCTGCTGGAATTAGATCTGCTGTCATTTCAAGCACAAATTAAAGTGACCTCAACGTACAAATGGATATAGCGGGTTTTTTGGTCCTTTTTTAACTTCTTTTAATTATGGGTATGATATGTGTGCGTTGCTTATAACTTTTATGTCATTGGCTGGCACTGATCTAGATGTTGTTCTGCCCTGTTCACGCCCGTTGGCGGTGTTCTTGTGTTATCAAATTACCCCTCTCCCTCTGGTGTACCATCTATTTTAATAACTGAGGACTAACCTCATCTCCACGGTAATTACAGCACATCGTCTGCTGAGTCAAGGGGCTGCACTTTGGGTTTTGTACAACGTGCCAAATACATACGACACGGACAGACACAAATTCAGTGTAACCGGATCAGACCAGCCCCTGTAAACAGCTGCCTTAAATTTCTCTATTAGGAAAAGTGGAACCCCCCCTCCCCGTCTGCCAGAAAAGGTCTCTGCTTTTTTTGGGGTAAAGTTTCACACACTTGGATCTCACATGACATTGACCCACGCAACTCTTACCGTTGGCTGATGAGCGCCACACCTTAATATCCAGCACATTCTTCTCTTGTGATCTGGTACCAGATTGTTAGGTTGTTTTAGGAGAAGACGTTTCTGTATCAGAATAAAAGTATTTTATGGACGTTTTTGCGAAGAAATTAATACTTTAAGCACAGATGCTTAACATTGAGCAAAAGTGACAATAAAGACATTTGCATTGCGACCAAAGAGATCTATTAAAAATAATAACTGTTGTTTTGAACTTTACATTTTGTAAAGAATTCTGAATACTGTATAAAAAAAATGCAGCAAATTTAAACTTATTTAACACCAAATCGGCATATTTGAATGATTTCTGAGAGATCATGTGACAGTGACAACTTTGCCATTTCAGGATTAAACTGCACTTTAAAGTGTATTAAAATAAAAATAATTGTAAATTGTATTGCTGTTTCAAAAATTGCCCTTTACTGTATTTTCTACTGTACTTACTGTAATCAAATTAATGCAGTTTTCATGAACATAAGAGACTTTTTCCAAATACATTTTAAAAATCATACCAAGTCCAAACTTTTAAATAATAGCGTGTACACAGTCTGTATACAGTCAGAACGTTAGGGTACAGAAATTTGACTCTGATGCCTTTAGACAATGTGCAATGAAAATAGAAAGCACGCAATTAACAAAATGTCTTCTCAGACAGCACTGGTGACAACGACTCAGATTAACGTGGAAGAGTTGTGATTTATTGTGTGCTGTGCTGGTTCGGACATGATGTTCTCTTCACTCATTAACAGTACCGTGTTATGTTTGTGCTCTTTCATTAGGGTTTTGGTTGGTCCTGACTCTCATCATCATTCTGGGCTGCTGCTGTTTGTGCCACCACCGTCGAGCCAAACACAGACTGCAACAACAGCAGCGGCAGCATGAGATCAACCTCATCGCTTACAGAGAAGCCCATAATTACTCCTCTCTACCCTTCTATTTCAGTCAGTGCTCTCTTCATTTGCCTGTCTCTCTACCTCTAATCAATAAAATACAATATGAATGTATCTCCCATGGTGCAATTTCCTTGTGGCTAGAGAGATTGGATCAGACGTTAATGTACAGGTGGCGAAATAGGATGATTGGGAAGGTTATAGTTATGTGCAAACACTTAGAACAAAGGATCTGTAAGCTTTTTCTAAGAGTTTACAATTAAATATCTTTCAGCATGTGAAATGCACAATTAGCAGAATAAGATTTATTGCCAGATATTCTTACACATACAAGGATTTTTTTATTAGTGACAGAAACTGAGACAATACAAAGATAATAAAAAAATAAGAACATGCAAATAGACAATGTACAAAAATGTAACATTTTTGAGTTATTCTAGAATGTCCAACAAAGCAGAACAAGTTACAAGAAATGGCTAACAATAATATCTGAATCAACAATTAACAGCTTGGAAGAAGAGCTACTGCATACCAAAAGGTCAAATTAGCAATTAAAGAAAAACACTTAAGCAAAACATGATCAGGTCAAAGTGTCTGAATAATTTTTGGTCGCAAATTATTATCAATTTACTAAGTAGTCCACTGTATGAAGAATTGTTAGGGTAGAATATGTCACTATTTACTTTATTTTGCCATCCTAACATAAGTTAACTACAGTGTCCTGCACCCTCTTGTAAAAAATATTACAAATTCTATCTGGTTTTCTGAATAATTATTGACTGTAGATCGATTCAGTGGTTTTAATCTTAGTCAGTCAATAAATGCATTTCTTCATCGTCTTCTTCAGGGTTCCTGCCTGGCTACCTGTTACCGGCATACGAGGAAGTCGAGAACAGGCCTCCGACACCCCCGCCTCCATACAGTGCCTCTCAGCCAGGCCAGTCCACCAGCATTGACCCCCTGTGCTCTGAACAACCAGATGAGCTCTGCCCTCCACTGCAGTCCAGCCCCGTCATCCCGTCTGCATCTGATAACTGTTCACCGGGACCCTGTGTAGAGCAGCCACATACTCCCACTGCACACCACCCTGTCAGAAACACCCACAAACCACAGTACCTCGGCCGAGAAGAGGACGGGCAGCCCCAGCAGGTGGCATGCGCTACCTCAAACAGCCCAGTCAAACAGGGCAGCTCCGGTGAGGATCTGACCGAACCTGTAGAAGACTGTTCTCCCGACATCAAAGACAAGACTCTAGGACGCCACCGGCGCTTCACGGGCGACTCTGGGATTGAGGTATGCGTTTGTAACCAGGGGCCCGGGGATGGAGAGGAAGAGGAGGAGATGAAAGAGCTTGTAGGGCATTTGGATGGAGAGGTGCTCGAGGAGCAGGACTTCTGTGATAGCTGCAACCCACGTAGCAGCAGCCCTCCTCGTGGTCTGGAAGATGAAGAACAGGGCATGGCTGCCCCAGATGTGCCTCTGGAGCACAGAGAGCTTCAGCGACCTCCAGTCTGCCTCCATCTGCACACCATCAATGAACAGGACGGTCCACATCATACCAACAACACGGACCCCCAGAGTTGAACAACCGGTTCCAGCAGAGACTTACTTTAGACTGCTGTCTCCCTTTACTTTCTTGATATACATCAGTTTGTACTGTCAGCAATGTCACTTTGGGTGAAGTGTGTGTGTGTCTGTGTCTGTGTGTGTGAGAGGGAGTCTTAAAAGGGTGTGAGTCCTCACGGTTTTTATGGATTAGTAGGGTAATCTAGTAAAGACGTTATTAGGTCTGTTGCCTCACAGAGAGGTCACGATCAAAGCCACAGGAGAAATTCTCCTCAGTTTATAGCCTTATCGAGCTCTGGGTGACATGCCTGTAGAATTGGAGGCTTTTTGTTGGTTTTGGGGGGCTGATTGTCTCATCCTGAGATAAAGATGGCACACAAGGTCAGGGGATATTGATTTGTACTGACTTTTGTTCTTGAATTCTTATCTTTAATGTCATTTTAAAATACTTAAAGGGACAGTTCACCCAAAAATGAAAGATATGTCACACTCATGTCGTACCAAGTGCACAAGACTTTTATAATCTCAAGATATTTTTAATAAAGGATTTTAGAGAGATCCATTTACAAAAACGTCATTCCACTGAAAGTGGATGCTTTAAAAGTTCAAGATTGTAGAATGAATCCATATACACATATTTAGAGAACATCAAACAAAATAATAGATGAAAGATACATGATGCACGAGAACCAGTGAACTTGTGCATCGAATAAAAAAATTCTTTCTTTCCTTTGTTCCTTGTTCAGTTAAATGTAAATAAAAGCTTGAATGAAATATGTTCATTATATAAAACAAGTATGTCTCTTTCTAAGACTTAAATGAAACTACTTGATTCACATGGATTTACATTCATAATCTTTTTATGAACTTTTTGGAGCACGTATATTTAGGTGAAATGAAGGTGGAACTTGAAAGGTTGCACCTAAATTTCACAATTTTTATTCAAATTATCTTCATTTTTGTTTCAAAAGTCTTGTGTGCTTGAAGTGAAGGTGTGCAACTGCTAAAACGTATTTTCATTTTTGGTGAATTATCGATATAAGATTATATTGTGCACAAAAAAAATGGAAAAGACGACCACAGAGCAGTCTGTTAATACTTATGAGCTTTAATATTTAGTTGTTGTTTCTTGTTTTTTTTCTGAAAATGTTTGATCTGGAGTATCTGCATGATGCCATTCAGAAAAATGAAGGAAAGTAATTATCTCAAATATATATATATATATATATATATATATATATATTTTTTTTTTTTTTTTGGGTTGTTTGTTTGTTGTTTTGTGTTGTCTTTTTTTGTATGTCAATAAGTATATGCGCTCCCTACCTAGCAGGGTATGGTTGCCATTTTATTTTTGGTCTCATTGTATAACACGGTCTCTGGCTTTATTCAATATTTTGCATGATTGTTTGCATAAACTGACTAGATCCACAAACAGAACTGAATACATCCACTTGCTATGTAGTAGTACATTTCGAAGTTCATTATGCAAAGACTCTTCAAATGAAGGCTGAAAATACTTTTGTATATAGATTGAAACCAAGCTTGTACATTTACACTAGGTGCCTTTGTTGATTTAAGTAGTTTTCATAATGCCTTAAAGAGAAGATTGTTGTAGAATTTCTGCATAAAATAAGGGCCAGTACGAGTGAAGATTTTGCGCAGTGGTAACGTCTTGTTTGAAAGTATCACTTGATAAGCCTTCCATCGAAACATATCATTTAAATATGTTGGTTTTTTGCCTTAATTTAATTTAGTGCTTTTAAGTTGTTTTTGTATCTTAACACTGTAAGGAAACTCCTACACCACTAACAGTAACTCATGTACAGGCCTTATTTAGCTTTTAATGTGTGTTTTATTGTAGCAGATGAGGTAAGGTTACTGTCATGTTAGTGTAGCACTTCGGGTTCATGATGAGATTAATATTTGTTTTTCTGTGGCAGTGAGACTGAAAGCTGCTCCACTGCATTCCCTACACTGTCTTGAGTGTGTGTGTGATTGTAGGATCCTTTAAGTGGATCGTTCTTCAGGCCACTGTGTTTGTTTGACCTTTGGTATAGATTAGCAGTTAGACGTCCTATAATAGAGTCTTAGCTTGGGCACAGATGGCTTTTTGGCCACGTTGATCTCCAGTTCAGAGTGTTCCTGTGTAAATGGTGGCTAATTTTAATTAGGTTCCTAGTGTGTTGGCTGGAAAAACCGGTCAAGAGGCAAACTCCCAACATTGACGTGGTGCGTTTGAAAATATTTTTGTAGCAGTATTGTTTGGTTAAACCTAATATTGAGCATTCTGAATGATTTAGACCAGTTATAGCATTGTAGAATCGATTAAGTGAAGCTTGAGGCTACGAAGTCATCTGTTACGATCTTTCTGTAGCTCTAGTCTCATTGTTTTTTATCGCCCTTTGATGTTTGAGACCAAAGGTATTGATTGAAAGTGGAAGTTTGAGTCACTATGTTGGGTAGCTCACTGTGAGTGAGATGTGTTCATTCGTTTTGCCTGAAAAAGTTGTCATTGCAATTGTTTTGACACTGAGCAGTGAGTGTGTGTGTGTGTGTGTGTGTGTGTGCTTGAAGGTGACGAAGGCTTTGCAAGCCAATTGTTTTTTTTTCTTAAGCTTTGATTTTAAGCCTGGTACTTTTTAGTTTTGTATCCGTAGTCACTTTCTTTTTATATATGAAACTGTATTTTCTGCATTTTATAAGAAGACTCAACCAAATCAAAAAATGTTCCATATGAAAAATAAAAAAAAGCTTTGAAAGCCAATGGATTCTGTGAGTCGTTCAGTTGCACATCCAGTGTTTTTTTTTTTGTTTTTTTTGTCATCAAGTATTTTTTCATGGCAATTAAAAACAACATTTGCTAAAGAAAAAAATTAAAAGAAAGGTACATGAGTTTAATAGTTTTATTGAAGCAAAGAATAAAAAAAAAAAAAAAAAAAGAAGACTGAAATTACTAAAATAACTATTACAAACCGGATTCCAAAAAAAGTTGGGACATTATACAAATCGTAAATATAAACTGAATGCAATGATGTGGAGGTGCCAACTTCTAATATTTTATTTAGACTAGAACAGATCACAGAACAAAAGTCATTTTAAGGAAAAAATATGTTGATTCAAAATTTCATGGTGTCAACAAATCCCCAAAAAGTTGGGACAAGGCCATTTTCACCACTGTGTGGCATCTCCCCTTCTTCTTAC